>VDFB02271358.1:543021604-543080929 GCA_007258455.2 Sequoia sempervirens | reverse complement strand
TGCATAATGGGGAAAATATAAA
The DNA here is from genome assembly GCA_007258455.2 of Sequoia sempervirens. NCBI lineage: Eukaryota > Viridiplantae > Streptophyta > Pinopsida > Cupressales > Cupressaceae > Sequoia > Sequoia sempervirens. The sequence continues at coordinate 543,080,907 of VDFB02271358.1, read as the reverse complement.
AGAAAATAAATTAATTAGTTTTATGGACTAGAAGAAAGTTATAGAGGGAATAAATTAATAAAGTAGTGGAAGTTAACTAATAGAGGGGAAATTGGATTATTTTCTGGGGAAATTAGAATCACACTTTGCCTCAGAGGGTTTTTTGTCCTGAATTGGTTTCTTTCTTTGTTCCTAAAATTTTTCTTGGAAGTTTTGGAGGTTTTGGATTTGGGGCTTTTACAGAGGTTGGGGAATTTGGTTGTACGGGAGTTTCTTGTTCTTGAGTTGTTTCTTTGGTTCTGGAAAGATTTCTTGGAATTTTTTGGAAAGTTGGAATTGGAGTGGGGGGGCAGGCTTTATAGTATTGAGGAAGTTTGAAGAATTTTGTAGCTACAAATTGGAGAGAGCTACCTCTACATCAATTTCCAGCCCAGCTAATCAATTTAATCAGGTTCCTCTATTTTTACTTTGCACCTCAGTTTACGCTTGCTTGAAATATTTAATTAAAAAGATTTTGAAAGAACTCCTTGGAATATCTCTACAAAGTATAGTGTTTATTCTGTAAATTATTACCAGTCATGCTTCAGAATTTTTATTTATGCTCTATTTCGAGCTTTTGAAAAGAACTTTGTCCCTGTTTTGTAATCGCCAATAGATAATCTTGTTTTAAGTCATTTTTTTACCCAGACAGAGTCATACTCTTTTATAGCTTTCTTGTATGTTAATACCCTAATTTTGTATGAATCATTCAACCATATGTCTTTTTCTATCATTTGATTATACATTCATTTGCGGATGAAATCAGCATAATTTTTCCATACTTGTTGAACTTTATTGCACAATAGAGTCAATATTGAATCTCATTGAATTCGGCTGTAAGCTGGGAAATTAGTATTAATATTTGTCATTGAAATTTATTGTTCCCTGTAGCTTTGTTTATGCCGGTTTGGCATCTCCAAGAAACAATCATATTACATACTCTTTCCACTTAGTCGAACGAAATGCCTTTTTGTTTTGTTCCGGAAAATTTTGTCTAATTGGAACCATTTCCAATGCGGGACCTCTCTCTACATCCTCTTTTGTTAGTTTGGCGAATATTTTTCCCAAACAGTATTTCTTATTCTGTGAAATTTGGCATAAATTTTGATAGCTAAGAATATATGTATAGATACCATGCCTATGTCTCTCTCTTCTAGCGTTGACTTTTCCTTGACAAGGGAATTTTGCTTGCTTATTGTGGTTTCTCCTTGCCATTAGTTTGTGCTTGGCATACATGAAACCATCTAAGCTTATAATCTTCAAACTTATTTCCTTTAGTTCGCATGCTTTATCTTGGCATTGGAATGCCCAGTGAACTGGGAGATTCATTGGCTGAAAGTCTTATCTCTGTTTAAATTTATTTTATCGCAGCGCCTCATGCGCGTATAAGATTTGGTAGTGTGGTTAGACTATATATATATATATCGGGTCTTGCTTACATTGCATTGGGTCTTTATTTACATTGGAATCGTTGTCTTAATCGATAGCTAGTATAGCATGTGTGTTCAGAAAATTGTTATAATAGTTTATAAAGAAATTCGAATATGGAATATTGCGCGTGTCTATATATATATATATATGTATACTTACTGATATTTTTTTATTTAATTTATGTATTCTATAATCTTAAATAGAGTCTTATTTAAACAGATTGCCAAAATGTATATATATGTGTGTGTATGTATATATATATATATAGTTATATAGTTATATAGTTATATAACTATATAACTATATATAGTTATATAGTTATATAACTATATAGTTATATATATAACTATATAGTTATATAGTTATATATATATATACTATATATATATATATATATATATATATATATAGTATATATATATATATAGATATATAACTATATATATATAGTTATATATATATATATATATAGTTATATAGTTAACTATATATATATATAACTATATATATATATAGTTATATATATATATAGTTATATAGTTAACTATATATATATATAACTATATATATATATAGTTATATAGTTATATAGTTATATAACTATATAACTATATATATATATAGATGAATCTTTAAGAGCGTACGGTTGTCCCTATTACTATTCTATCATGGTTGTTACATAATTGGAAGAGAAAATATTTGCTTTTAAAGAATTGATGTAGTTAGAATTAAATAAATAAAAGTTAGTGTATTTAGAAGAGATTATTATTGAATTGAATATTTTATTTGTAAATTTGTAATGATTGTCATGCAACCCACTTAGACTCAATATTCTATTATTATTTGAGTTGTTAGTATGAAGCAAGTGAATGATTATTAAGTTGGTAATGATAGTGGGTTTTCTTCAAATGGTTATGTCTTCTAGTGGAATGAAATTTAGAGTCTTCAAGAGGCTAGGGAGAATTGTTGTCGTGATGGAATTCTTTGATTATCCTTGAGATGATTGTTGTGTGTCAAATGAGTATATGATGGTTATCAGCCTTGTATTGTATGTTCACCTATGTGGTTGGAGCTTTTAAAACTTGTGAGCGGGAAGGATTAAGCCTCGCAATGTTGTTTAGTTAATGGATTCTTGTGATTGTGCAAGTGGCTTGCTATTTGATTTCATTGGTTTTCCTTCTTGTCAGTAGGGGAGTGGATTTCAATGGGGGTCGGCGCACAAAGTTTCGCCTAGGTAACCCATGTGGAATTTTTGTAATCAAGTGATAACCTAAAATGAACTAGGGGGTTGGGTAGCAAAACACTAATCAAGATAAGTTAATGCCTCGCTCAAGGCTCAAGCACTCGTATAGGCTTGAGATGAGTCGAGAAGGCCTAGAATGGAAAGATCAGTTGCCTCGTCCTCACGAGAGGTATGTTGATTCCGCATAGGGTTGCATGAGGGGCCAGATCGGTAGAGGCTACCAGGGTAACCTAGGATGGGGGTTGAGATCTAGGAAGAACTGCCTGGGGTAACCCATGCAAACTATGTGATGACACTTCTCATACGACAAGTTTGTATCCCCTTGTTTCTTGTATTTCCTTGGATTTTTATGTGCCTCTGGAAGTGATGTTACTATTGTTTGTTGTTGTACTTTACTTGTGCATAGTTGTCTTGTTATCCTTGTGTTCTCCAATGTCTAATGCCTGATTATGATGCTGGGAACTTTTGCTATCTCCTAGCATGGGGGGTGGACCTTTGGGTTCCACACAGTTGGGTGGAAAGTGCAATGTTCTCCATTGGGTTCCCTCTCCACATTCATGATTGTTTTGACTTCTCCTGGGTTGAAGACCACTGCAATTGTACCATCTTATGTGTATTGTCACTCTTGTACTTGTATTGTATCATTCTTGATGTGCACTCCTCACATGTATACGAGGAAATATCGATATTCAAATGTGTAAATGTAATTTTGTAAATTGAAGTTGAATTATATTATGTAATGGATGGTGTAACAAATATTATGGTAAATGTGATTAAATGAATTGATTCAATAATCTAGTTTGAGTAAATGTTATGGATGTATCATATTGACTCATGGTAAACTATGATGATGAGATGTATTTCCATTTTGATGTCAAAATTTTATTAATGTTTTATAGTTCTTACTAAATTAGATGATAGGAAACTATGTAACGTAGTCATGGATCCTATAGGACTTAGATTAGATTAGATTAGATTAATATTAAGTGTTTCATTTACAACAGAGTGTTTATAACATTTCAAAAAAAAAATGTTTCGTTTAGGCATTAGTGTGTTGTCCTCTAGGGTCTCGTGGAGGGGCGTTACACATGGTATCAAAGCCCAAGTTCAAACACTGGGTGCTCTGGGTATATAAAAGAGCCCATTAAGTTACCTTAGATGTATAGATTTGAAGTTTACATTTTCCATTGTTGACCTTGTCTAACACCCTGAACTTGTCTTTGGTGGTGTCTGTGTAGGATTATGCCTAGAGGTCGGGGTAGAGGTCGAGGGTGTGGTAGAGGTCATGATGGTGGTCATGGGGCCAATCACTAGGACTCCCCTCCCTAGAGTTCTCGTGAGTCAGATCGTGAGAAACAACAAAGTTCACAAAACAATCAGGGAGGTGGAGGATAGAATCTAGATCAGCCAGGGTTGGAGGGCGCACAGTTGTGTCACTTACTGGAGGAGGTTCTTGTTCGTCTTGGTCTAAGGTAGGAGGGTGAGCAATTAGTGATTCTGGAGAGAGAGAGGTCTCCTAGGAGGAGAGAGCTAGCAATTGAGTAGGATGCCATATTAGTTGGTCATATGAGGGACCTTCTTTGAGCACGTCCTCTGAAATTTGATGGGGCGGGCAATGGTTTAGAGGCAAACTTGGTTAATTGATCTGAACTGATGTTTTTCTATGCATCCATATGGTAGCAATACCAAGGCCAGGTGCGCCATTATGCATCTCCAAGGATTTTCTTCCACGTGGTGGCGTCTAGAGGAGCAAAAGTTGCATTTGGATATAGATTTAGTATCATGAGAGATGTTCTTAGAGAGATTCAGAGCTCGATTCTTGTCTAACCATTGGCGGCAATGTCGTGCAGACGAGTTCCATGAGCTGAGACAAATGGTGATGTCAGTGGAACAGTATGAGCAAAAATTCTATGAGCTTAAGCAATATGCTAGCATTGGAGATGATGAGGGTATGTTAGTAAAACACTCTATTAGGGGCTTGAATGCCCATATTAGAGGTGGTGTTTGGGTTTTTGAGCCAAAAACCATGGAGGTAGCTATGGAGAAAGATCGGATAGTTGAGGAGAATTTGGCTATGGCTTTAGGTGGTCAGATGGTGGTTTAGATTAGTAGTGGACTCCCAGCAGGTTTTAGTTCTTAGGGTGGTCAGACTCAGTCAACAGGTCCTTCTAGGAGTCAACAGGCACCCTCTAATGGTGATCAGCAGCAGTAGCCCTCTCATTCAAAACATAAGAACTCTTGGTCTCATCAGAGTGATAGGTTTCAGTCAGGAAGAGACAAGAATTGGAGGAAAAAAAATGTTATCGCTTTGATCAACTGGCCTGGAGTTCGCAGTCTATAGTTAACAGGGGTAGTGTTCAGCAGTCTAGTGCACCTCCAGGTGGTAGAGGTTTTGGCAGAGGTACAAGGTGCTTCTCTTGTGCTCAGCAAGGTCATATTGCTCAACAGTGTCCTCAGAAGGGCACATCTAGATTTACTCATAGACCAATAGCTTCAGAGTTGACAGTAGGGGATGCAAGTAGATCACACAGAGTTTTTGTTGCGGTTGATAACCGCCAAGCTGAGCACCAAGGTAAAGTGGTTGAGACATCAGGTGTGTTGCAAGGTAGTAGATTTTTTATTCTCTTTGATTTAGGTGCTTTAGATTCCTTTATTTCTCCTTATGTAGTACCGATTTGTGGACTGGTGGCAGTGAAGCAAGATGATGGGTGGCAAGTTGAGCTAGCTTATGGTGCTAAGGTCGCAGTTGAGTCTCTTGTTTGTGGTTGTAGTTTGAGGATTGGGTCTCTTGACACCACAGTTGATCTTCCTATTATTCCCCTTGGGTCTTATGATATTGTATTGGTCATGGATTGGTTAGATGCTCACAGTGCAGTCATAGATTGTCATCATAAGTTGGTGCAGTGTGTAGATGATTCTGGAAATGAGGTTGAGGTAGTTGGGGTTCAGAGGCATATATCCTTGAGGATGATCTCAGCTATGCAGTTGAGGAGGTGTATGTCGTAGGGCTGTCAATTGTTTGAAGTGACAGTTAATGATTTGGAGTTAGGAGAGAGTCAGGAGGAGGTGTCACTTGATAGTCATCCCATCCTTAGATAGTATGCTGATGTTTTTCCCAGCAAGATCCTAGGGATGCCACCTAAGCGTGACATCAACTTTAAGATTGATCTTGTACCTAGAGTTGAACCCATTTCACGAGCTCCATACCGAATGACCACTCAAGAGCTTAAGGAACTTTGATTATAGCTTGAGGAGTTGTTAGCGGAGGGATTTATTCATCCTAGTGTCTCTCCTTGGGGAACACTAGTGATATTTGTGAAAAAGAAGGACAGGTCTCTTCGACTGTGCATTGATTACTAGCAGTTGAACAAGGTGACAATAAGGAACATGTATTCGTTGTCGAGGATCGATGATCTATTTTATCATATCAAGGGTGCTAGAGTATTTTTGAAGATTGATCTTAAATCAGGGTATCACCAATTGCGCATCTTCGAGGTAGATATCCATTAGACCACATTTCGTACTCGATATGGACACTACGAGTTCATAGTGGTGTCGTTCAGGTTAATGAATGCGCCCTCGGTGTTCATGAGTTTGATGAATGGTGTGTTTCGTACCTACTTTGACTGATTTTTCCTGGTGTTTTTAAATGACATATTGATCTATTTGAGGACCATGGAGGAGCATGAGGATCATTTGAGACAGGTTCTATAGTGTTTGAGGGAGAATCAGTTATATTCTAACTTGTCGAAGTGTGAGTTCTTCAAGGCAGAGGTGAAATATTTGGGACATGTTATCTCTGGTGAGGGCATTGTCGTGGATCCTTCAAAGATCCAAGCTATCATTGATTGGCCTACACCCACTAATGTTGCGGAGGTTCACAGTTTCATGGGGTTAGCAGGTTGCTACCAATGGTTTGTACAGGGGTTTTCGAGGATAGCACACCCCATCACTTCTCTTTAGAGGAAAGGGAAGAAATTTATTTGGTCAGAGCAGTGCGAGGTAGCTTTTCAGACTCTTAAGGAGAGATTGACCAGTGCACCTATCTTAGTTGTTCCTGATCCTACTGGGGATTTTGTGGTTTGTACAGATGCTTCCTTGGAGGGTTTAGGAGTTGTGTTGATGCAGGATGGTTGCGTGATTGCCTATGAGTCTCACAAACTCAAGGATCATGAGTTGAACTATCCTACACATGATCTTGAGTTAGCCATTATGGTTCATGCCTTGATGAGATGGAGGCACTTTTTATTGGGGAATCGGTTTGAGTTGCACAGTGATCATCGTAGTTTGCAGTATATTTTCATGCAGCCTAATCTAAATGCGACATAAAGATAGTGGATGGAGTTCCTATGAATATGATTTTGAGGTGAAATTCATTTAGGGTAAGAAGAATGTGGTTGCAGATGCACTTAGTAGGCGGAGACATGAGTTATCAGCAATGACACTTAGTGTTGATCTAAGGAGCCAGATCCTTTAAGTAGTTCCTTTGGATAGTTGGTATCAAGAGGTGATGACTGAGGTGGAGTCAAGAAGAGATTTAGAGGGAAGGTTTACGGGATATTCCCTTGAGTTAGATGGTTTGTTAAGGAATTTGGGTCATATTTATGTACCTTCCTCAGAAGATTTGCATACTTTGATCATGTCAGAGGTGCATCGAGCACCTTATTTAGCTCATCCTGGTGTCAAAAATATGCACATAGATCTTCGACAACTGTACTTTTAGGTTCAACTGAGGAGATATATTGTTGATTTTGTGTCGAGATTTCTGGAGTGTCAAAGAGTGAAGGCAGAACACCAACATCCTACAAGACTTTTGCAGCCTCATCTAGTTCCGAAGTGGAAATGGGACATTATCTCGTTGGATTTTATTGTTGGTTTGCCTGTTTCTTCCCATCGGCATGATGTCATTATGGTCACTGTGGACAGGTTGACGAAGGTAGCACACTTCTCTCCTATTCATTCCTCATACAATGCTTCATCAATGGCCAAAGTCTTCATGGAGGACATTGTTAGGTTACACGGTATTCCTCGTTGAATTATTTGAAACAGGGATCCAGGGTTTACTTCATCTCTTTGGACATCCCTATAGCATGCATTGGGGACCCAACTGAACTTTAGTTCAGCTTATCATCCAAAGACTGATGGGTGGACTGAGAGGTTCAATCAGATCCTCGAGGATATGCTTCGAATGTACATCATGGATCAAAAGTCACTGTGGGAGGACTACCTATATTTGGTAGAATTTGCATACAATAATAGCTATCACAGTTCTATTGGCATGCCTCCTTTCCAGGAATTATATGGACGTTTGTGTCGGACCCCATTGAGTTGGGACCATTTGGAGGACAAGGTTCTTCTTGGTCTGGAAATGCTTCAGGAGATGGAGAAGCAAGTGGTTCATGTTATGGAGCATTTGGTGGCAACCCAAGATAGACAGAAGAAATATGTCGATGCTCATAGGGTGGACTATCAGTTCTCTGTTGGTGACTGGGTTTTTCTGCGGGTGCATCTGTGAAAGAGTCTAATCTGTTATGGAAAATACTCTAAGCTGGCATTATGTTTCATTGGGCCTTTTGAAATTTTAGAGAGGATTGGTCCTGTAGCATATCGTCTTGCTTTGTTTCCCAATCTCTCGCACATTCATGATGTGTTTCACATTTCAATTCTCAGACCTTATTATCCTGATATATCTCATGTTCTGGATTGGAATGCATTACAGGTAGAGGACGGGCAGCTGGCTTTGGAGCCCATGGGCATCATACAACACAAGGGACTCACACTCAGGGGATGAGACATTGAGCAGGTCAGGGTCCTATGGGATCCGAATTACAAGTCTGTTGCGACCTAGGAGGATGCTTCTAGGATGAGATAATTATATCCATATCTGTTTGCAGGCTTCCAAGAGTAAGCCTGGTCTTAGGGGGGGAGGAAGTAGTGCCCCAAGTTTGTTCTTTATTTTGGACAATACTTGCATTTATAGCTAGACATTATGATATTGTTTGATGATATTAGGATATTATGACACTTTTGATGCTCTGTTATGATGATATCATGCTTATATTATGGTTAGCAGATTAGTTTAATTGTTTATGTAAGTTATCATGGATATAAGATTATTTGTTTATTGAATGCATATTCTAGATCATGATTTGATATCAGTTATTGTGTGTTGATGTATTGGTGAAGGGAACAGTGTCTCATCACTCCCTTGCGAGAACCCTACGACTACAATTTTCCCTTCATGGTGTGATTGACTGTTTTCCCTATGCACATGTTCAACCGTGTGATTTGTTGCAGGCTGCAGGTACCAGGCATCGACTCCACTTGGATTGCCAGGCTTGAGCATGCCTTAAAGCCCAATGGAGGTTGTTGATTCAGAGGTAGCATCGGGTCCCCCACATTGAGCCATCGCCCTCATCGAGGATGAGTTTTTGATGTCACATCTCGTCTATAAGGTCAATTTGAGTCATTTTGTGATGTAGTGATCATTTTACCTTCCATTTCATCTTACAATCTGGTAATGTTTGAGAGTATGTTTCTTGGAGTTATGTTCATGATTGTGCTTGGTTTGATTATTTCATTATGTTTGAAAGCATTGAAATTTAAAGACCTTGGAATAATTAAATAAAAGTTTGTATATGATTGAAGTATTAATTAAATAAATTATTAATGAGCATTTACTTGATTTTTATAAATTAAATTTTATCATTTAAAATGAAGTATTTAAATAAATATATTAATTTAATAGGATTGTGCAAGCAAGTTATAGGAGAAATTAAATTATAAATCATATATCTATTAAATAGTTAATTAAGTGAGTGTAATTGCAAGGGATGATTTAAAAGTTATAAAAATTAAACAAGTTGGATAAATTATGCTTAGTGGGGACGAATAAAAGAAAAATAAATTAATGAATTAGGGAGGATGCAGTTACAGATAGTGGAGGATAATAAATAAAGTAGTGGAGTTAACTGAAGAGGGGAAATTGGATTATTTTGGGGGAAATTAACTTGCATTTTGTTTCAGAGGGAGTTTTTTGGTTCTTGAATTGGTTTTCTCTTGTTCTTGAAATTTTTCTTGGAAGTTTTGGAGGTTTTGGATTTGGGGCTTTTACAGAGGTTGGGGAATTTGGTTGTACGGGAGTTTCTTGTTCTTGAGTTGTTTCTTTGGTTCTGGAAAGATTTCTTGGAATTTTTTGGAAAGTTGGAATTGGGGGGGGGCGGGGGGGGGGGGGATTTATAGTATTGAGAAAGTTTGAATAATTTTGTAGCTGCAAATTGGAGAGAGCTACCTCTGCATCAATTTCCAGCCCAGCTAATTGATTTAATCAGGTTCCTATGTTTTTACTTTGCACCTCAATTTACGCTTGCTTGAAATATTTAATTAAAAAGATTCTGAAAGAACTCCCTGGAATATCTTTGCAATGTATAGTGTTTATTCTATAAATTATTACCAGCCATGCTTCAGAATTTTGATTTATGCTCTGTTTCGAGCTTTTAAAAGAACTAGGAGGCGTTGTCCCTGTTTTATAATCATGAATAGATAATCTTTTTTTAAGTCGTTTCTTTACCCAAACAGAGTCATACTCTTCTGTAGATTTCTTGTATGTTAATACCCTAATTTTGAATGAATCATTTAACCATATGTCTTTGTCTATCATTTGATTATACATTCATCTGCATATGAAATCGGCGTAATTTTTCCATACTTTTTGAACTTTATTGCACAATAGAGTCAATATTGAATCTCATTGAATTCGATTGTCGGCTGGGCAAATAGTATTAATATTTGTTACTGCAATTTATTGTTCCCTATAGCTCTATTTATACTGGTTTGGCATCTCCAAGAAATAATCATATTACATATTCTTTCCTCTTAGTCGAACGAAATTCCTTTTTGTTTTGTTCTGGAAAATTTTGTCTGATTGGAATCATTTCCAACACTAGACCTCTCTCTGCATCCTCTTTTGTTAATTTCGTGAATAGTTTTCCCAAACAATATTTCTTATTCTGCTAAATTTGGCATAAATTTTGATAGCTGAGTATATATGTATAGATACCATCCCTACATCTCTCTCTTCTAGCATCGACTTTTTCTTGACAAGGGAATTTTTTTTGCTTACTGTGGTTTCTCCTTGCCATTAGTTCGTGTGCGACATACATGCAGTCATCTAAGCTTTTAGTCTTCAAACTTATTTCCTTTAGTTTGCATGCTTTATCTTGGTGTTGGAATGCCCAGTGAACTGGGAGATTCGTTGGTTGAAAGTCTTATCTCTGTTTAAATTTATTTTATCACAGCGCCTCATGCACGTATAAGATTTGGTAGTGTGGTTAGAATATATATATATATATATATATATATATCAGGCCTTGTTTACATTGTATTGGTTCTTTGTTTACATTGGAATCGTTGTCTTAATCAATAGCTGGTATAGCATGTGTGTTCAGAAAATTGTTATAATGGTTTATAAAGAAATTTGAATATGGAATATTGCGTGTGTTTAAATATATAAATATATATATATAGATATATAGATATATAGATAAATAGATATATATATATATATATGTTATCACGGAATCTAGCAGCACTCGTTCCACGGATAACCCCCCTACGAAACTTGTCTGTTTCCTAGGATTCGTGAAGTTCAAGCACGCATAACAAAGTGATTTTCAAGCCACCTTGAAATGTGTTCCCAACCCTCGAATAGTCAATTCGAGCATTCCCCCATGTTCGCCTCGCGAAGACCTTCGAAACGAGATCTTTCGCGAAGTTTCACTGTTCATACTTAGTGAATTACGAAAAATGCAGTGGCACTAAAAAAGTGCGCTCCTGCCCTGAAGCCAAAATTGGCTAAGTCTGGAAAATGCAAGGGCGCTAAAATTTAGTGCCCCTGCATGCAGTGAAATTTCCAAAAAGTGCAATAGCGCTAAATTTTAGCGCCATTACACTTTTCTTCGCCACTTAACTCTTTTTCATGGTTTTGGCACGTTTCTTCATGTTTTCGCGTTTTTCATCAATCGTGCCACTTTTTGTGCCTAGATTTATTGCTCGACTTGAGTTAGGTTTTTAATTTTCCTTTTCACTTAAAAGTATGAATTCACCATTTTCATTGTTTACATTTCATATTCTTTTCTCTCCTCTTGCTGTGCGAGTTTTCTTCAAACTGCAAAATCACGTTTTTGGAGATTTCGCCATTCCTTCAGTGTCTTCGCGTTTTGGTTCTGGTAAGTCGTTTTGCTTTGTCTTTATTTTTCTTTCATTTGTATGTGTTCAATATTAACATGCACGTTTTGTTTTCTTTTCTTCTCCTCATTCGCATTTTTGTTTTTGTTTCTTCTATTTCTCTTCACGTCTTTTCCTCCATTTGTGTTTTTCTTAACCTCACTTATTGTTTTGAATGTGCATTTCTTTCCTCCATTTCTGTTTTCTTTCCCTACGCATTCTTTCCTTACTTTTACCCTACACGTTTTGTTCTTCTCCATTCGTGTTTTTCATCTATCCTCACACAACGCAAATTCTTGTGTTTCATGTTAATTCCATTCTCCTCACAACTTGTATCTTTCCATTGTTTTTGTGCTTGTTAAGCACGTTATCCATGTCGCTCTCTTCATACGTTTTGGAGCGAACTTTGAAATCTCAAAAAAGAAAGATTTCTTGATGAAACCCTTGAATGCGTATACATTGATATTAAGACAAGTTTCAAATCTTTCCATGAAAACATTGCATTTTCCAAGCACGAGCGCCATCGCCATTCTTCCCTACATCTGCATTTCAAAATTGTCAAAAAATTGCTAAAGCGTTGAATTTTAGCGCTATGACATTTTGAAAATGTCAAAAAAATTCTAACACTGAAAGATGTAAGGGTGCTAAAATTTAGCATCCTTGCATCAAAAGCAATTTTCCAGAGATGTAAGGGCGCTGAATTTTAGCGCCCTTACACTTTTTTCGAGTTTTCTCCATGCTTTCCCATCCTTGTGCTCACTTCACGCTTTCCCATGTTTCCTAACAATTGGTGTTTGTTCTGGCTAAACGGATTGCAGTCTATTTTCAAAAATTGTCAAATCAAGAGTGATCAGAGTTCTAGTTCCTTTTGATGACTGCTACTAAGCCTCCTTCTTCTTCAAAAGCAAAAGGCAAGATGAAGTACAAATATCAAGGTGTCTATCCGCCGACTATGGTGCTTTCCAAAGTCGAAGAGATAAAAGATACAGAGGTTGGTCATCAAGACTTGGTTGACTTCTCAAAGCTAACCAAGACGAAGCCTCTTCTTGATTCAATGAGAGCGATCGTACACAGCAACCTCCATTTGGTGGCGATGTTCCCTACAGCTGCGCACAATACTGAGTTTGTTCTTCAAGTTGCGTCTCATTACATCAGAGAAAGCATAAGTGTGATCGACTCTTCCGAGCACGAGCTTCTGAGACTCGACCCCGATTTCTTTGACATTGTCTTCAAGGTCCCTCATATGGAGAAATATATTGACATCTCTATATCAAAAGCACAAGAGATCTTTGATGCTAATCCCAATAAGGCTAAACAGTTGATAAACACTGAATGGTTAAAGAAGCCTAGATCATCTGTTTCTAGATGGCCGAAAGGACTCCTGAGAAGTGACTTCAAAGATGACGTCAAGGATATGATCACATTTCTAAGCAGGGTGAAAGGCTTGCCGGAATCGTCCACTTTTCACGATTGGATGTATGAATACATCAGGATCATTAGAAGGCAGAAGGTGCATATTGACTGGGGCAAACAAATCAGCGATGAGATACACGAGCAATTGATCAATGCTCCTTCTACATTGAAGTTCTACATGACTTCTTACCTGGTGTACGCAGCAGTTGTGATGAGACAATTCCCAGGTCTATCTACAAAAGGGAATCGGATGATGGTGCCTGTGTACAGATATTTCTATCAATTGGAGTTGAAGGAAAGCTTTCATCATTTCAGACGGGTCACTGATGCTTTCTTTGCGCCTTTACTCTTCAATTTTGATCCAGCTTTGGAAAGAAGAAGAGTATCTGATGAGGCTTATAAGGTGGTAAGTAAAGTTGGATGTATTTTTCTCCAATTCCCAACATTTACTTACTTGAGAGTAGGCTGCTACACTGGTTGTCCCTACATGCTACCACGTTATCCTTCGGATAAGTGGATTCTCATGGAAACATGCAGACAATTGATGTCAGTGCAAAAAGAACGAAGAAGCAACCACAAGCGTGGGTTCAAGTTCCCACTGACCATCAACCGATATACTATCCAAACTGTACAAAAAGCTAAGTCTGTCTATGCTGAAATGTAGATCATGACCATCAAAACCTACAGGTATAGGTTTGATTTCGACTACCGAGATGTGAGAAAAAAGTTGCAAAAGGGTCACCAACACAGGTACCGTTTTGAAGACATCTGGGCAGATTGCAGAGATGAAGAATCCATTCATAAAATGGACTATTGCAGGTTGACTGTTCAACAAATCAGAGATCTTGGTATTGTTGACCTACCAGAGGATTTTGAAGATCTAGGTGATATCATGAATGTTGTCTATGATGAGCAAGGCATTGCTAAAAGGTCGTTGCCTGCAATACAATGGTCTAGGAAAGAGGTTACCGACATGAGAGAAAGGCTGAGACCAATCCTAGCCAACACAGAAGAATGGTTACAGAAACATGGTTATGCAATGAAAAGTTTTAGAACAGACTCAGAAGGAGAGGAATCTGAAGCAGAAGCTCGCCAACAACAAGAACTCCGCGACAAGAATAAATCAGCGGCCGTTCCCACTTCTTCGCGAAGAGGTCCTAGGATCAAGTTCACTGTTGGCAAGAAAGATACCCAGGCTGTCCGAGAGACAAAAATCACGGAATCTAATCCATCTCGCTCTAAGGGTAAAAAGTCTATTCTAGAAGAGATAGATTTCGATGAAGAAGAAACTTCAAGCGACCAATCCGCTGAAGATGAAGATTCAGCAGAAGCAGACTCCGATGCCGAAGAGGTTTCTAAAAGCGGGCAAGAGTCTGATGAAGATTCTGAAGAAGGATCTGAAGGTGACTTTGAAGGCGAACCAGAATTAGAGAGACAAGAGGGTGATCAACAGGAACCCAGGCATGATCAAGAAATAATTACTTCTCCTCCTGAGAATGTAATTGAGGAAATTCCCAGAACATCATCGCCCGTGACTTCAAATGTTCCTCATACCCATCCAGATTCAAGAACTCCTCCACCTCCTGTTCCCTCGTCACCTATTCCTACCACATGCATTCCTGCAGTCGAGATATCCCCTATCCCTGCAACATCAACCCAGCTTGATACTCCTTCAGTGACAAGCATCCATACGGTTGATATATGTCAAGCCCTCCATCGTCCATTCCTAGCTTGTCTTCGCCAACGTATGATATCACTTCGAAAACAAATTCAATCGTTTCATGAATGAGTCAATGCGTGATCAGCTCAATGTGTCAACTACAGGAGCAATGATGACAAATACTTCTCCAATTGTCACGATACCTATGGTGAGTTCAGATGTGACAATAACTTCAGAAGTAGCAATGGCGACTGAATTGACAGTAAATCCGGAAGTTCACACTTCCTTTCTTCCTCCTTGGCTAATATCTCAAGTGTCAAAGCGTAAAAATCAAATGATTTCTCCAGAGGAGCTCGACCTCGAAGAGATAGTTCTTCCAAAATCCAAAGGGAAGAAAAAGGAAAAGGTATACTCAAGGCTAAACGTTGATAAGTCTGGCCACAAGTATGCTGAAATTGGCATACCACCAAATGAAGAAGGTGATGTCAATATGGAGGACTACATAGTAACAAAGGTCCAGCTTGGCAAGGTTACCAACGAAAGTGCAAAAGCCGATGCGCAAGTCACTTTGGATATCTTGGCTAGAAGGCTGGATAAAGTAGAGCAAGCTCGTAACATGTACAAACAGAAGGCAGAGCATTATGCCACTGTTGTAAAGAGACTTGTTGGTTCTCCAAGTAATGCACAACCGCTGACAGTGGTAAATATTGAAGACTCAGCTGTCAAGAAAGCTGAGAAATTCGCCTCCAAAGGCAGGGTGTTATATGATTTTGTTGAGAAGATCATTGGACATGGATCTCAGATAGTTTTGGCTGCGGATGAGAAAACTACCATGTTGGCCAAGCTCACCACAGAGCTTGATAAAGAAAAGAGTGTACTTTCCCAGGAGCGCAGAGACATGGAAAAATGCCTGTTGTCATGGTCGGAAATGAAACAGGTAAAGCTTAGCAAATTGGTGGAAGTCGGGGTAATTCCTGACAAAGAAAAATTCGCTGAGGTAAGAGAATCACCAAACACCAAGTGGTTCAATCTCACAGAAGATCTTCTCACCAAATACAGAAGATGTCGACCGCATCGCACCATTCTTGAAAAAGGTATCAAAGAGTTGCCTCGGTCAACTTCTTGAGGAAAATCGTATCTTCCTCCGCCGCCACAGAAATATCCCCAGATCTTCAAGGAAGCCATCATGAATTTGATTGACAGTTCAGACTTCTCAGAAGCTTCGCTGAACATCATTTGTGATACAAGGCTCACATTGGACAACCTGAAGACGCATCTTGACAGGTGCAAGAAGGTTCATTCATCTGCCATGAGATCAATCACAAGAATTCACACCATTGTGGATTACACCGTTGGTCCAGATGAGAAGTTCATGCAGGAGACTAGGAGGAAATTTGAAGACTTCCGCGCCCAATGCAAAGAAACGTGAAGCAGCCCCCTATTCTCCAGTATTAGACATTTCTGGTGCATCCCATTATGTATCTTGTAAATATTTCTTGACATTTTCGAATGTCTTTTTGTAAATTGTAATTACACCAAGTCCAAAGATGTAATATTTTGAAAACAAATTACACTTTGACTTTGGTCAAAGTTAGGTGAGATCTCCTAAACGCTCACCTAACTTTTCCTGATTTTCTCAATCTCTTTCCTTCTTTGCTCATCCCTCTTTCTATATAATGTGAGGGATTTTCATTGTAATTTATCCTTTTAGTGTTTTGCAACAAAGTGCTGCCCTTTTTGAAGCAAATTTGTGAAACTTTGCGTTCATGCTTTGTGAATGAGATTCGATTAATAAAGAAAAGGATTGCAAGCCAAACTTTGCGTTGGATTCGATACTTTTGTGAGTTGATCTTATTTGGTAGTGATTAGTTTGAAGAATCTGAAGGACTCTAAGTAGTTTGATGTAAACTTTGTGTTACATTTATTATTTAGATTGCATTTGTATTTATGTTTATCATTGGTTGAATGATCTACAAGACTTTGTGCTTGTAATCATTCATGCTCTTGCATGTTTGGTTGAATGATCAAAGACTTGCGCTTGTAATATTCATACTCTTGATACTTTGTCGGCGATCTACAAGACTTTGTGCTTGTAACGTTCGCGGCTATTGGATATACACTTTGTTGGATGATCTACAAGACTTTGTGCTTGTAATCATTCATGTTGTTCGAAGAATTGTTGCGTCTAAGAAGACTTTGTGCTTCTAACGTAACAAACGGTACATCTACAGATCCAACATTGAAAAAGCTACGGAACGACTTTGTGCCTTCGTGAGCTTTCCCTTTTTACTTTATTTGTTTGTTATTAATCACTTCTGGTATCTCTACGCTTCGCTTTGACGAGATAGAGATATTGGTATTACTGCTAGTTGTTAGTTTTAGGTTATCAAGAATTGTGAACTTTCAACGGTGAAGCATTGTAAACATCTTCTCTGAAAAAAGAGAGAAGATGAATGTAACACACCCCCCACTTCGTAAGTTTCGTGTACATTTTGTAATTATTTTTTTGATTTACTATCGCCTGTTAGCAATAAGAAGGCGCCTCCCATTTCTCGAGAGGAGAGATTTACATCTCACATAATGTGGCTGAAGTCCAAGTTGTGTAATCTTATCTAAAAGTTGATTACACTTTCACCCAAATATATATATATGCATATATATGTATATTTATATATAAGCATAAACTGAGCATTTGTTTATTTAATCTTTGCATTCTATAATCTTAAATAGAGTCTTGTTTAAACAGATTGCCAAACGTATATATATATATATATGTGTGTGTGTGTATATATCATTATATATATATATATATATATGTATATATATATATATATATATATATATATATGTATATATATATATATATGTATATATGCATATATATATATATATATATATATATATGTATGTATGTATATATATATATATGTATATATATATATATATGTATATATATATATATGTATGTATGTATGTATGTATGTATGTATAGATGAATCTTTAAGAGCGTACGGTTGTCCCTATTACTATTCTATCATGGTTGTTACATAATTGGAAGAGAAAATATTTGATTTTAAAGAATTGATGTAGTTAGAAATAAATAAATAAAAGTTAGTGTCTTTAGAAGAGATTATTATTGAATTGAATATTTTATTTGTGAACTTGTAATGATTTCCATGCAACCCACTTAGACTCCATATTCTATTATTATTTGAGTTGTTAGTATGAAGAAAGTGAATGATTATTAAGTTGGTAATGATAGTGGGTTTTGTTCAAATGGTTATGTCTTCTAGTGGAATTAAATTTGGAGTCTTCAAGAGGCTAGGGAGAATTGTTGCCTTGATGGAATTCTTTGATTATCCTTGAGATGATTGTTGTGTGTCCAATGAGTATATGATGGTTATTGGCCTTGCACTTTATTTTCCCTATGTGGTTGGAGCTTTTAAAACTTGTGAGCGGGAAGGGTTAAGCATCGCAATGTTGTTTAGTTAATGAATTATTGTGATTGTGCAAGTGGCTTGCTATTTGATTTCATTGGTTTTCCTTCTTGTCGATAGGGGAGTGGCTTTTAATGGGGGTCGGTGCACAAAGTGGTTCCTAGGTAACCATGTGGAAGTTTTGTAATCAAGTGATAACCTAAAATGAACTAGGGGGTTGGGTAGCAATACACTAATCAAGATAAGTTAATGCCTTGCTCAAGGATCAAGCGCTCGTATAGGCTTGAGATGAGTCGAGAAGGCTTAGAATGGCAAGATCAACTGCCTCATCCTCTCGAGAGGTATGTTGATTCTACATAGGGTTGCATGAGGGGCCAGAGATTGGTAGAGGCTACCAGGGTAACCTAGGATGGGGGTCGGGGCCTAGGAAAATTTTCCTAGGTAACCCATGCAAACTATGTGATGACACTCCTACGGCAAGTTTGTATCCCCTTGTTTCTTGTATTTCCTTGGATGTTTATGTGCCTCTGGAAGTGATGTTACTATTGTTTGTTGTTGTACTTTACTTGTGCATAGTTGTCTTGTTAGCCTTGTGGTGTCCAATGTCTAATGCCTAATTATGATGGTGGGACCCTTTGTTATCTCCTAGCACGGGGGGTGGACCTTTAGGTTTCACACGGTTGGGTGGAAAGTGCAATGTTCCCCATTGGGTTCCCTCTCCACGTTCGTGATTGTGTTGACTTCTCCTGGATTGAAGACCTCTGTAGTTGTACCAACTTATGTGTATTGTCACTCTTGTACTTGTATTGTATCATTCTTGATGTACACTCCTCACATGTATATGAGGAAATATCGATATTTAGATGTGTAAATTTAATGTTGTAAATTGAAGTTGAATTCTATTATGTAATGGATGGTGTAACAGATATTATTGTATATGTGATTAAATGAATTGATTCAATGATCTAGTGCATTTCTATTTTGATGTTAAAATTTTATTAATGTTTTTTAGTTCTCACTAAATTAGATGATGGGAAACTACGTAACGTAGTCATGGATCCTAGAGGACTTAGATTAGATTAGATTAGATTAATATTAAGTGTTTCATTTACAACAACGTGTTTATAAAATTTTAAAAAAAAAAGTTTCATTTAGGCGTTAGTGTGTTGTCCTCTAGGGTCTCGTGGCGGGGCGTTACGTAATTAATCCATGTGTTAGTTGTGTGGGTAATCTAGGTATTTCAATTTTTATAATTATACTTTTTTAGTGTTTTAGAGGTTGATCTTTGCTAGATCTCAAACATGTTCTTGGACCTCTAGGCCAGTCTATGGTCAATTTTTTGTAATTAATATTGTAATCAAGTTGCAAGAATCAATTCACAAAATCTTGGACTTCTATAACTTAGTCATTTGCATTTTCTACTTAGATAATCAATACAAGACACACCTTCACCTTTGAAATATATTTTGTCTCTATTTTCTATCAACTATTTCAAGGAATTTTATGATTTCTAAAGGCACATTTTTTGGATATATATAGGTCAAGTTCATATATATTCAAGGAATTAAAAATGAATAACCATGAATTGATTATATTTTTAGAGGTGAAAGGGAATTTAAGGACCAAAGATTTGCAAGATAGATCCAAGTACATTGGATATTTTTAAAATAATTATTTAATATTTAATTTCTTTAGTGGGATTTTATTTAAACTCTTAATCATTAAGATATAAAATTGACATGTTAGATTGCATGCCAATATACACATAGAGTGTCGTGTCAAGAAAAATTACATACAAGGAATACAACGGCCATTGTGATGATGCTTCTATCGCATACAATGTCGAACCATAATAATACTTACAAGGAATCAACATTGTTGCAAGAAAGGTGACACACATGAAAGACTTATAAATTATGGGAAAAAATCACTAGAATGAACCAATGAGTATAACTACACCACAATGACAATTGGGTCCTAACCCCATAATCATGCTCTCTCGTGGAGTCAATGTGAAGGCAGGATGAGGTAACCACCTACTTCAATACATATCCTACCCAAGTGACATCCACCAAATCTAATTGAGTTTGGCATGTCCTTGAAATATCATATTGATCATATGCAATAACTCTAAGTATGTCACAGACTCACATCTTGTTTGTATTAATTACCCCATGAATTTATTTATTTATCATTTAATTAAATAACTCGTATTCATTGTAGCCACATAATCACTTTTGATTCGAGACAATGTCGAAAGCCACTCCTTCCTACCCTCTATACCTCAATCCTAAGCTCCTCACTTCCCAATTAATTAATTGGATGTGGCATGAAAAATGATACAACAAAAGTGGTATAAAAATTTGAATGTGGTCCCAAAATATTTCACAGGGAAAAATAATGAGACTTATTTTCCCCCATTTTAATTGTTTCAAAATCACTCTAAATTTTAAAAAAGTTTAAATAATTTTACACGTGAAAAAATAACCAACCCCTAACTCCTCCATGGATAAATGCTTGAAAATTCAAAAAAAAAAAATCAAAAAATGAAGGATACTCTTTTATTCATACATGCACAAAACTCATTTACATTAAAGTTCATATTTTCAATTTCTTAAAAAATTTGTCATAGTTTTTGCTTTAAAATGGCATTTATAAAAATTTACAAAACAATAGATTCCATAACACAATTTAATCAATTCATAATTGGAAATAGACCCATATGCTACAACATACGTGGTTATGGTAGTCATGAGATGAAAATTTCTAAAAAACTAAGAGAAAACAAGAAAATTACCTTCAATTTGGAGAACACCAAATTGCCAAATTCACACAATAAAAATCAATTTTCAAGAACAAATTCACACGCCATGAAAATACACCTTCAATACCTTTATTTTTTCAGGCCAATTCAAGCCAACAATCCTCAAAATTAAGCAAATTAATTCAATTTTCAAATTGAGAGGAAGAGGGTTTGAGAGAAATTTTTGAAAATATATCTTTCTCTTTTTCTTTTAACTCCCTTTTCCAATCTCTTTTCACTTTATTTATATTTCTCCTTTTTTACCTTTTTATTTTCATTTTCCAAATTAGCATTGATATAACTAACTTAATTCATTTTAAAAATAAGGAATATTTTAAATCCTTAATTAATTTGCATATAATTTACAATGCAACTAAATAATAATTCAGATTTTATTTTTCAATTTCTTGATTCCCAAAGTGCATCATACATTATTAACATGCAGTTCAATTAACCATCAAAATATAAACAATACAATGAGAGAATATACAAACATAACCATGACACACACATTTATAGTCTAACCACACCATAAGAAAACTTTGGAATATCCACTAATATGGATCTAGACTTACATCAGGTCTCATAAGACAAGCCTTGCAATCAATTCAAGTACAATAGGGATTAGCAAAAATATTAGGCCCAATGTGACATCTTTGATATAACCACCATTGAGGAAATAACCTAAACTTGTATAATTGGGTGAAAAATTAACCTTGTAGTTGCACACTCAATTCACATGTTAAGCATTCCTACATCATATATATAATAGTTGAAGTAATACAAAGTCACCCATCATGTTACACTATAATATAAATCATATAATAAACACATTCAAAATAGCTTGACATCAATGTACATCATCCAAGTATGAGAATACAAAAACCAGTAACATTCATATTTCCAACACAATGATAATGCATTCATCTATGAATATGTATATATGTACGTATCTACAAAGATGAAGTAAAATATAACCACTCTCATATCTAAATGAGTGTGTATTACGTGCATCATGTCATATACAAACATAATCCAAATGTCAATGCAAAATTATTTTGAGAACACCTCAACAACAACAACAACAACAAAAAGTATAATGATCATTAGAGCTAAATATATAATTAATAGGCCAAAAATAAGGGTAAATAATGAGAAAGATTTAATAATGTACAATAACTAAATTTCAATTTGGTCTAAGAATCAATTCATGGGCATAAACTTGCAAAAGGTGTAGTGGCTATATGTGTAAGGGTTGTAGGTAGTGAGGTGAGTGTGGATGAAATGCAACTAAAAAGACATTCATTAAAATTGCTACAAGAACTCTAATAAAAACTACTATAAAAACTATTGCAACAGTCTACTACAGGAATTGTACATGTTGCCAAAACTGTACGAGATGCTACAAGAACTATGTAGATTGAAAACTATTTAAACTGATTTATCATAAAAAAGAATAATTAAATAAACTTGAAATACATATTTTCAATCATACTTCACAAACTAATAAATTTAATTTACGAACCATAATCTACAACACTCAAATAAAATAAAATTATAAATAAAAACACACAAATAAATAAAAAAATTAATGCCACTTTCATTTCATGAGAGTGGGCCCTCCCTTGATCCATGGAGTGCTTGAAACACTCTATGCTAAATACTCCTCAAAATAGTTATTACATATGTATTATGAATTCTGCACTTTTACGTGTCTTTTATTTTTTGTGCTATTCTCATATGTGCTTTTCCTATACACTACTACATTTTCTATCGCCCTTATTTCACACATTTTTTTCTCTCTATGTCGTTACATTATTTCTATGCTAACTTTTAGCCTTATTTCATTGTTGCACACCATGCTATGCTATCCTCTCTCATAGTTTTTCTACTCTATTTATGCACCTTTTACAACTCATGGATTACAAAAAATTGACCATAAATATAGGTTTGCAACCAACAAACGGGCTTAAAACAAATAGGCTTTTTTGGCCTACGGTTATAACAACAAAATAATGTGGAAAGTTGTTTAGTTTGGCTTGTGGCAATTATTATGTTTAAATCGTGGCTATTAAAAGAATGGAAATTTATTTATCGCTAACAAACATTTTATTTAGCTATACAAGAATTTATTATAATAAGAGGTTAAAATATAGCTTAAGAAAATATAAAAAAATATTTATAAACTACAAATAATTTGTTGGAAAATGTTACACTCATGGCGACAAAAGTTTTTGTTCTCCTCCAATAATTCCAAGGCTAAAATTTCAATGGTTATTAGTCAATACAATCTAATAATGAAAATAAAGTATTAAAATGGGTATTAAGGTATGTGAAAGAGGCTAGAATATGAGAGGAAATAGAACATTTATTTCCCTCATCAATAATCACAAAAATAATCAAGTGCGAACACTAGAGGCATTACACATTGTTAACTATAATTGATTCAACACTTCAAGTTCATAATAACAAACATCTACATAAGGTATAAGTTGCGTTTGTTTACTTATCCTCATGGTGCACAAGGGTACAAAGGGAGAACCAAATGCTTGTTAATTCATCAAACCTTTTCTTATTTGAATGAGGATAAGTTAGTTTCTATAAATTATGTGCTCACAAAGCTTGTAAAGGTACAAATGATCATACCTACACCTATCAAAAATAATTCATTTTCTCATATAATTATGTATTTGTCAAATATCTACAAATTTAAGATCTAAAATTATAAATTTGAGTAAATCTAGCACAATATAGATCAATGACAAGGAATTAGGATTATACATTTTGTCATTTGTACCTAGTCTTACATTTGTAGGACTCTACTTTAAATATCCACATCATTATCAAGGCCTTTACTACGATCACCCTCTTGAGTCTTGTAGAGCTCCAAGTGTAGAAGATAGGGTCCACTCTTGTCAATTTGTCTTTAATTGTCCCCAATTTAATCATAGGTTTGTCTATTAGCTCAAATTAAACTTGATCCTTGAATCTAAGTGTTGTGACATCCCTTAAAATTGAGGGTCACAATAAAAATCACCAATAAAGAATGTTATTGATGAGTAACCTTTGTCTATAATAAAAACATTTGCAGGCCACTATATGTGTTGATTTTATTATTAACCTTATATTTTTCTATTGGATGCACAAAGTTATGGATACTACAATTATTCTTACTAGACTGATTTATTGATACATCTCTAAAAAATGTAGAGGTGGAGGTAGGGATTGAGGAGATGGTAGTGGCAATAGGAGTAAAGGGTGAAAGCTCAACTATTAATCTAGCTCTACAAATGGGGAATGTTGATGAACTAGTTGAGTTAAGTAGAGAAATAAGACTTTTCATGCATTTTTCTACAATGTGGGTGAACTATTGGTAGGATTAAATTTGCATCACCATTGATGATGGATTGAAGATGGCGATAAATTTACAATTCTATTTTTGTGTGGCCCCTTTGTGCATTAGTCTTTTTGTCATAGAGAGATTTGCTATGGGTTAGATTCCTAACTCTCACAGGGCATAACAAAAGTAGACCGACACATGAAGAGGAGTCATGGGTGGAAGAGATTGTTGACATGGTGCATGCTTCTCCTATATTTAAAAAGTGATCAAGAGTTGTTTATGTATATTTTATGTTTTATTGATGGAGTGACAACTACTTTTTATTATTATCAAAGATTATGTTATTCTTGATGTTGGTTTTGTTTGATTGTAGCTTCATTACTTTTTTAGCTTGATCATTTGTACTTTATATATAAACATGCTTCTTTGGTGAGGCCTCATATAAAAACCCCACTAATATATCTAAAAAAGAGTAACTACCAAAATATAAAAGATATATCATAATATATATAAATACTTTAATAAAATATTATTATTATAAATGTTAGTGTAGGTTTTTTATTTTCCTTATGTTAGGGAATATTTATTTTTCCTACACACATTATTAAGCTTGCTTAGGCTATATTAGAATGGATAGGATGAGTACATGTGGCATAATCCATCAATTACATGTGTCACTCACACCCACCTTTGGGTAGTTGAGTCTCACACCCTCTTTTGGATTCTTATGCCACCTCTCATAACCATTTATTGTCTTTACTTGAGTAGGCATAACCATGTAATCTGGAATTTACCAAGTAGGTAAAACTCCCACCTATTATGGGTACTTCGGAGTTATTACTCCTCTTGGAATTATCTACCATTATTTTTCTATATAAACATCACTCACCCTCCCCTTGGATAGTAATATGGAATACTAGTTCAGTGCTAAGGGAGTGTTGAGTTTATTCATCTCTAGATCTCTTTACTTGTTTTCCTTTAATCATTTTGATCTTGGGTGATTTCACAACCAAATCTAACAATAAATAATAAAATTGAATTATTCATGGGATTGTCGAGATGAGGGTCAAGATAAAGTGGTTTTCACCTTCTATTAGAAGATTAAAAGTAAACTTTTATGGTGCATCACAAGGCAACTTGGGTGCCTTCAGAACAAGGTGCATAATCAGAGATGAATTCCACAACATAATTTGAGCTATCTCAAAAAACTTTTTCCATGAACCAATAATCAGTTTAAGTTGTAAGATATTCTAGTAGAGCTAAATATTGTGAGAAGAAATGGTCAACAAGGTAGACATTGATGGATATTCTTTGATTTCCATCAAAGTAATTCAAAGACAATGGAGCTCAAGTTGGAAGTTAAAAAATATTCTTCAATATATTTGTCCACTTCTTTATAAGTTGGAAATCCTCTCCATACAACGCTATTATAGAGAAGCAAACAAATTGGCAGATGAGCTAGAAAACTATGCCATTAAGTAGCATGAGGAAACCATAACTGCTCACAAAGTGTTTGCTTGGCTTGGCTTAAGTTTATAGGAGAAGATGTAAGTAGATTAAGGATGGTGAATCCATCCAAGACTGAATGAACATCATTGCAAATTGGAGGTTCCCAATTCATTCTTTGCACACATAAGATGACACATCAAATAACTATCTAGAATAGAGTGTGTGAGTGTAAAAATTCTCCCCTCTTTGGGCAATTGTAAATAATATTTTGTACCACAAAAAGAGCGCAGTATAAGTGATAATAGGATGTTAGGCCTATGATGAGGTGGTGGAGTATAGGCATGATCAATACTACATTGAGCTCTTCTTGTTCAATACTATTGATGTACCAAGGAAAAGGAAGAGAATCTAGGCAAAGTAGATGAGGGTAAACTATATCTAGCTGAAGTTGAGAAAGGGAAGGCTTGGAAGTGTAGACATCTAAAATTGCCTTGAACGCATAACACATCTCGATTTCACTTATTGACATTATCACTTAATTCCTCATTTAATTAAATAATTTCTAATTATTTGATTAAATTCATCATTTTCCTCTATTAATAAATTAATTAGCATTACGATTAATTCATCATTTTTATCATTTCTTACTAATTTCCTCTTAATTGAATAATTTTGAATTGTTTAATTAAATTAAATTTTCCTCTTTCCATCATGATTAAATATTTTTATTATTTAATCAAATCTATTTTTTCCTCAATCCCACTTGATTAAATATTTTTTAATTATTTAATTAAAAATCATGTTTCTTCTCATCCTCACAATTATAATTTTCATAATTATTTAATTCCTTAATTTTCCTCCAACTTGCACAAAGAATATTCTTTTTTCAAAAGAGTATTCTTTTTTTTCAAAATATATTTTCCCTCCAAAATATCTAAATGGCATATTCCCTCCAAAAAGAATATTCCATAATTCAAATTTGAATAGATATTTTCCCTCCAAAATATATTTAACCAATTTTCCTTGAAAATAGGGATATTTTGGGCTATCATTCAATTTCATCCATTGATCTTCTTTGATCTCCTTGATTTCCTCTCAACTGTCAATCTTGATATTTAATCTTGATCATTGATCAGATATCTGTAAATCTATAAAACAAGTAATTTCTTCATCAAATTCATTCACAATATTGATCATTGAGAAATTATTCACAATCTATATATCCTCATGAGCTTGAACAATTCATTGTTTTGAGCAAATTGAGAATCGATTGTGAGTCATAATCATCTATCTTGAGCTTTTATGTTATGGGGTATGCTTAATAGAGAAATCCAAATTCATTTGGAGCATAATCCTCTAATGGGACTAAAGGTTTGCATGTTCTTTTAGATTCAACTGCTTTGAATTATGTCTTTTCATGCTTTTCATTGAATCTTTTTGACATTGTTAACTAAATTTCATTGAGTATGGTCTAATATGATCTTTCTTTGATGATTTTTTAGTGTTTTATACATTAATTTCTTGATTTATGCTTTTTGCAACTAACCCATATTTCCCATATGATAGGAAGGTATAGATGAGTATGACAATTGGAGTAATGAAGATCTAGGTGGATTTTTACCAATGCAATAGTTCAAAACCAATAGCTAGTTGAGGGAATCATCAACTATAACTTAAGAAGATTTTTGGAAGCATTTGAATGCAAATCCTTCACTCTTGATGATAGAGCAAGATCTCTAAGTGAGAATCAATTAAGGCCTTATTTACATTTTTCACAACAATAAGTAGAGGATATGTCTTGGAAGATAATAAAGAGGATGATGAGGAAGACAAATAATGTACCAATGGTTAATTCTTCTCATGTTTTCATGTCCATGTAGGGGTGCTTCTAATTTTGTAAACCCTATTTAAGGGTATTCACTTTTCAAGGGAGCTCCTAAAAATAAATAATTATAATATTATTAGTAATTTTAGTATTATATTTTTTATAATATTAATATTAAAATATTGAATTTTATCATAATAATAAAATTTAATAGTTGGTAATATAATATTATAATTTAATCAAATAATTAAAATAATTAGTATTCTAATAAAAATAATATAATAATTAAATATTATAATATAAATAATTATCAAAATATACATCTAAATTAAGATAAAATTATTGTAAATATCAAACTAATATTATAATAATGATATATTATTATGTTATTATTAAAAATAATTATTATAATATTATGATAATATAATGTTGTATAATTAATTATAATATTTTGATACTATTAGTAAAGGCAGGGTTTTTATAGGGCTTAAATTCTTTTACAATGAAATAACATAAAAGACAAGAAAGTCTTGACAAAAAATACAAAGAAATAGAACCCTACTAGTAATAGAGTTCAATAGAAAAAAGCAATTATGATAGCAAACCAACAACAATAAACTACATTGAAGATAACTCCTACAAACCACTAATTGCTTCCCACCCTTTCCTAAGATATTTTAGGTGATCTTTAATGGATTTATTGTTTAGGTTCATGACCTTTTATCTCTTCTATCAATAGTTAAGAACAAGGTGGAGCCCCATTAATTTCCAACTATTTTCTCTTAAGGAAACTTTCATGTAGCATGGAAATGCTAGCAACATAGTTCTTTATAGTAGTCTCACTAAATTGGATCACCTTATTCAATGATACCATCGAAGAGATATTTTTCTCAATGTAATTCATTTTCTCTTTTAAATCATTGACCCTTTTAGAAAACTTCACTTTGACATTGGCTTCAAGAACATCACCATTAACCTGCCTATAAAAGGTGATCATTATCATCTTCATCCTCTCATTTTAACCTTTAAATTGCTTGAGAATGTTGTGTTATAAATTAAATGTCTTTAAGAGCCTTAATTTTAGATTTAAGAACCTCACAAGAATAGAAAATTTCATTATCAACTTTTCTACCAATAGCATTATTATATGCTTTATTAGCTTATTAATAAGATCCTCAATCAATTTATCAAAATCAACACTAGATGGGTCACAAATAAACCTATAAGGATATTCAATCTCAATTTCTTTGTCTTTGTTTTCATGGAAGTGGAAACTTCACCAACATGATGGTTAACATCAAGGTTATGAACAACAAGAGAATTGGTGGGGACATGAGACCTATCAAGGCTAGGCCAAGTAGTGGGTCTAGTAGTAGAGGGGTTGGGTGTAACATGCTTATAAAATTAAAAGATTGGATGGGATATATTGTCATATCTCAATTTCATTGCTTGCATTTAATAATGTTGAGTTAATTGAAATATTTGGAAAATGGAATTTATCATTTAGAATTTATGGATTTGAGAAATGCAATAATATATTTGAAAAAAAAAATTATCTTGCAATTTTATGATTTAAAAAGATTTATTTCAAAAGGATTATCAGTTAAAGGTTACTGATAAAGTTGGCAAGTGCAAGAACATGTGTGTGTAGGAAACAAGTTGAAGAATGAGAACCTGGTTGAGTCAGGAATTCTTAGCCGGATGACAAAATGGTAAGAAAGAATGGAATATGGAATCTCACACACCACAATAGATTATGACATGTCTTTTTCCGTAATTGATAAATATCATTCTTGTTTATATGGATTGAAAATTTGGTTGGATAAACGATCGTGTGAAAGAAATAAATATAATGCATCCTTGTCTTACTATGTTTGTCTCAAGTTTGATATACAATGGTATTGGAAATGCACTTAAACACATACCATAATCATAAGGGAAACAATTGTATTATTTGTTCTTTTTAATGAATTTGAAAATAGATTCTTGATAGAAGAAATGGAAAAAAAATGAGTGAGATAAAATGTATGTTTGTGCAAAATTCACATAGGTATATATATGTATGTATGTATGTATGTATGTATGTATGTATATACGCATATATATGTGAGTGAAACCATATATATAGATATATATAGATATATTAAATATTATTATAAATTTTAAGCCATGAGAGTGTCATTTTCATGTGTAACTCCCATAATGAATGGGGAGGAGCCAACCCCTATTATGATCAGAAAAGAAAGGAAGTGGGCGGCTAAGTGACAGTGGGTGGCGAAGGAATAATGAACACTACCTCCAAAGATAGTAAGAAGATATTTTCAGTCAAAGGGGGTGATTTGATGGGGGGAAACTAGCAAAAGTAGGAGATTTTTTGAAGGAAAAATCAATAGAGAGAAGGGGAATGACTGAACAGGGGGGGCTATTGCTAACTTTCATTGAGAAAAGTACCAATATTTTTGCATTGAAGAGAGGTAATCTCGATGATGCATTTTAAGTTTCTTTTTTCTATTAATTGGCATTTGTTTGCATGCTCTATCATGAAGAAGTCGAGTATTTTATTTGTGTCGATTTGCTTAAAACAGTGCTCTTGATATGTAAAAACCAGTGGCTCTAGATTAGTGTTAATGTCACTGTTCAATCAACCCCCATTTTTATGTTTGTTAGCCCTATTTAGAGGCTAGGCCACCATGTTGAGCTTATTTTCTTGGATACCCAGCATGCATGGGTATCGAGTCAAATACCCGCAACGGTTCTTTCTCGAATGAAGCATTTTCCTTGAAGTCGTGGTCGTTCGACCCAGCTTATGTTGTTACTTATCATTATCGGGGTAAACCTCGCCTTGTATATTTCATTGTTTAGAAGGACACCATTTGGCATTCGATGTAATGTCTGTGAATATTTTTAAAAGGTCGAATGGATATTACTGTTTAATTTTTTATGTTCTTTAGCACTATGTGAGCGCCTAGCTATTATTGGTCGAATGATTATATCGTTCGTTATTATTCTACCCATTGATGAATGGAACACATCAATTAATCTTGTATTATGTTTATTTCACCCACCATTTGGTGTGGTATATGCGGCCATTCAATCCCTACTTTAGGCATGGGTTGAACGATGAACTCATCATCCCCATTTTATGTTTATAAGGTGTCAATACAAATTTCAGTTTAATTTGTTTATCATGTGGAGTATGAATGATGTTATCATTCAGGGTTAACCCACAGCTAAGCGTTGTAAATGTTCCTTACATGAAAGCAATGCATGAAGATATGTTGTGCTGCCAGAGTTGGGCCATCTCAGGCCACGGCTTCATGAATCCTTGAATCATCTCTTTCATTATAATATGTCTATATGTATATATATACATAGATATATATAGATACAGATACACCGCCATTTTCTTTTCCAAATTTCAAAGGGTATAAAACTCTATTTCTCATAGATAAAAGATGCCTTTACCATATGGTCGACCGAACCATAGCACAGAAGCTAATAGGAAGATGAAGGTACTAAATGATAACTGATAGCATGTTATCAATTACACGATAGCATGCTTATTGGTATCTTTATGTGAACATTATTACTATTAGAATAGATAAATCAACATTAAAGTGAATTGATTCTTGAATGAGTGATAATTTGGAGAATCAAAACTGAATGTTATGTGAACATATTTTGGATGGAAATAGAACGAATTCATAACCTTTCATTGTCTCAGAGTGATGGATATTTTTTTATGATAACTTTGTTTTATTCACTAGAAATGGTTATTCTTGATCTTGTAAATCATCCATGTTCTATTTTAAATTGAATTACGATCCATATGAGATAAGTGACTATTGTTTAAATGATTCCTTTTGCATCTTATTTGCATTTAGTTGTTATTAAAGGATCAAATGGAATATCATAACGAAGTTGATACTTTTTTCTGAATATGGAAAATCTGTATCTAAGGAAGATTTTTTTATTATTATTTAGAATGTAAATGCATATTCCAAACTGTGCTTATTTCTAGGAATATATGTGTACGTGCATAAATGTTTCATTTATGCACGTGCACATACATGTGGTCTACCTTCTAATTCATCTTGAATTACTCATTGATTAAGATTGTTAAACTTCATTTGCAAGGGAAAAACTGTAGAAATGGAATAGTGTTGATTTACAATACGAGTCTTAATAGAAGGTTAGATGTATTATGAATAGATGAATAGCTATACCAGATTTAGATGGAATATTGTGGATAATATTGAAATGGAATGATATAAGAATTTAATGGTAGACTGTAGCACACTAGAATATGATGCTAATAGATGGTCTAAAGAGGGATACCCCTTTGATATGATGAGCTTTTCTTCTAGGAATGGGTGTTAGAGAGTGTATATTTTCTTTTCCAAATCTAACTAGAGTTGCATTTTATGCAACATGAGCTTGGCCAAGCTTTGCAGCCATTTTATTTATGGAACAGACTATTATTATTTATCCTCTCTTTTGTAATTTTTTATTTACCTAACATGGAACTTGCATATGCTAACTATAGATAGAAATGCATGTAGTTAGGCACGCACAGATTCCACCTTGCAAACTATATCTCTTGCTAAGTGTTTTGTGCAGGGTCAGGTATTCTTCGATTGACTAAAGAATTCCAAGGAAGCATTGCTTCATGGTTGGGTGGAAAAGCACCTCAACCATTTTCTCATCCACTAGTGGAGGTGATATGTCAAAAAGGAATCATATTGAAATTATATTTATGTACTTGTATCATTGATGTAATTGATGTATTTGATGTATTGACTTTGAGGTGTTTGAGTACCAAGTTAAACTTGTAAATTGACTATTGACATTTGAAATTAAATATATATTTTGATTTATTTTATTTATTTATTGACATGAAATTGCTAAATAGAAATAGCTATGGGATTTATGTCATAAATTTTATATTCATAATGTCAATTTTTAATTTATTGAGGAAAATCTAGTTGGGAATGTTACATTTGGTATTAGATCTCAAGGTTCAGCTCTAGGCCTATGAGCCCATGACGGTTGAACTAGGGAATAGTAGACCCTTAACTAGATTTGAGTTACCTTGAGAATAACTAATCCGAATTGGTTGCACGAAATGGGAAGGTCCAAGTCAGGAAGAAAGAAGGGAAACACCATTAGGGCTTCGAAGAAGTCAGTTGTTATCAAAGAAAATCCCAAACCTAAGAACCAACATGAGATTCTTGATGATGAAACTCTAGCACATGCCCTCACACATCTCAAGTTGGAGAGAGGCAAAAATAGTGAGGAGTCCAAACAAACTCCTAAGGCTAAGAAACCCTCTACATTTAGAGATTGGCTAATAGGATGTGGACCTAACGCACCTATGTTGACTAAAGAGGAGTGCATGTGCACATGTCTTGCCTCACCCAAGAGGGATGATGTAAATTCAGATGAGGATCCAGAGGAATGTCCTCTTTCTAATGATGAGGGAACTACTCAGAGTGGAAAAAAAATTGTAAATAAGGATCAATGTAAATCCAAAATTTAATATAAATAAAGAATGTCTTTTTGTTGTTCAAGAGCATGAAACTTGAAGGCTTGTCTTGATGTGAATGAGCGTGTCTATCTCTTTTAGATTACATGTTGTGTGTATAGTATTGTATAGATGCAATAGTTTAAACATAAAACCTTATGTTAAGATACGCTAAACGTAACTGTGGCATAGGTCGAGAGTGAGTCATTATGGTGACCACCAAACAAGAAGCGGGTAGTAGTAGATAAGACAATGGGACAAGCAAGAGGCTAGACCAAATCTTAGAACTCTTGAATCGACAAGAAACCCGAATAGACCATTTGGAACAAGAGGTCTAAGGGGTGCGGGAAGATTAGAATCTTAGGAACGAGGTACCTAAACAAGAAGAAAAGGCCCAAGGGGATCTTAATTGGGGTCGAATTGAGGAAGAATTGAGGAAATATCTTAAGAAGGTAGCACCACCGAAATTCAATGGCAAGGCCATCAAAGATGGAAAAATACTTTGGGCTCTGCAACCTATCAAACCAAACCAAGGCTTCTTGGGTTGCATATCAATTATCTAGAGAGGCAACTACTTGGTGGGACAAAGAGAAGGTAGATGGGAGACTTCCGCAAGAGGAGATCACTTGGGAGATTTTCCTCCAATCCTTCAAGAAGAGATGGCTACCACAAATTTTCTTTGACAAGAAGATGACTAAATTTTAGAATATGTCCAAGGGTGATAGTGGTTCAGTATTGGGAGAAGTTTACCAATTTGCTTAAGTATGTGTCATAGTATCAATCCGATGAGCATTTCCAGATTTGAAAGTTTATATTAGGATTGATATCCCACATTAGAGCTAGGGTGGATCTTCACAATCCTCTTATGATGGTAGAAGATTTTGAGAAATCCATTAAGCAAGAATAGAAGTCACAATAGTTGTCCAATCTTCACAAGGGTTCAGACTTTAAGCCTCAATTCAGAAATAAAAAGTTTTGAAAGGGTGATGAAAAGAAGGGAAATAAGTCCCATCATATCAATAATTTGAAAAGATAAGAGGACCCTCTAGAAAAGGAAGAAGGAAACCAAGGCAGAAGAAATAAAATGGCTAGCAAGAGTAATGATAGCTTTAATAGTAACCAGAAGTACTCAAAAGAGGATAGGTCTGGATGTCAAAAAGGACCATGTGATGGATGTTACACTTGTGGGGGAGACCATTATGCATCTAATGTCCCTCAAAATTTGAAGTCATAGAAGGTAGGAAACCAACAACAAACCCCACAACACAAGATCCATGTGGCGATGGATAACTGGCAAGCAGAATACCAAGCTTCTCTGATACGATTGACAAGTAAGCTCTATGGTTGAACCATTTCTATTTTGATAGATATTGGAGCTACTGAGTGTATTATAGCCCCTAGAATTATTTCTAAGTTCCCCATTCGACCTAGATATCTAGAAAACTCATGGTCTATTCAGTATGGGAATCGAGCAGAGTGGGAAGTAGATTCATGTTTCTTTTGCAATGAGTTAGAACTTACCAACTTCTTGACCCAAGTTGAACTTTATGTGGCACCATTAGGGTCGTATGATGTAATCTTGGGAATCAACTAGTTAACTAAGCACAAATCCATTGTAAATTTTGAGGATAAGATGGTGAGTTATATGGATGACTTTGGGTACTTGGTTGAGATACATGGGATACAAAGACCCGTGGAGCTTAAGTAGGTTTTAGTTATGCATCTCAAGAGGGCTAAGAGGAAGGGTTGTGTCATTTATGTTGTGCATGTCAGTGAATCCAGAAATGAGAAACCATACCTAGATGATTATCCAATCCTTAAGGAATTTCAAGAGGTGTTTTCCAAAGATCTCACTGAGATGCCTCCAAACCGAGAATTCAATTTCTCCATTGATCTAGTGCCAAGAGTTGAGCCTCAGTCTAAGGCCCCGTATAGGATGACCACCATCGAGCCTTATGAATTGAAAGCCCAAATACAGGATTTGTTACACAAGGGGCTTATTAGACCTAGTGTGTCACTGTGGGGAGAATCGGTTATCTTTGTAAAAAAGGATGGAACCTTGCGTCTATGTATTGATTATCGAATGTTGAACAATGCAACCGTCAAGAATCAATATCCCCTCCCGAGGATCAATGAATTATTTGACCAAATGAAGGGAGTGACAGTATTCTCAAAAATAGATCTTAGATCTAGTTATCATCAGTTAAGAATAAAGGAAGAGGATACTCCAAAGACAACTTTCCAAACTCGGTATGAACATTATGAGTTCATCATTGTACCATTTGGATTGACCAACACACCTGCAACCTTCATGAATCTTATGAACAGTGTGTTTTGAGACTGTTTGGATTATTTTTTCCTAATATTTATTGATGACATTTTGGTTTATTACAAGTCTATTGAGGAACACGATTGGGACTTCAAGATAGTCTTATAGTTTCTGAGGGAAAAGAAGCTTTTTGGAAGCTATCCAAGTGCTTGTTTTATTAGGACAGGGTGCACTACCTAGGCCACATTATCTCAACTGAGGGAGTTTCTATATATCTTGAGAAGATAAAATCAATTGTGGAGTGGCTAGTGCCTTAGAGTGTGATGGAGGTGCGAAGATTTATGGGCCTTGACGGATATTAGAAAAAAATTGTGCAATGGTTTTCTAAAATTGCATCCCCAATAACATCTCTCCAAAAGAAAGGAAAGAGGTTTGAGTGGGCCAAGAAGTGTGAACAAGATTTCCAACTCCTAAAGGAGAAGCTCACAATAGCTCCAATGCTAACTATTCCAGATACCAATGGTCAATTCTCAGTGATCATGGATGCTTCAGGAGATGGAGTAGGAGTAGTGTTAATGTAAGAAGGGAAAGTAGTGGCGTATGAGTCTAGGAAGCTTAAACAAAATGAAGTAAACTATGTACCACATGATATGGAATTAGTTGCTATAGTGCACGCCTTACAAATGTGGAGACATTATCTTTTGGGAAATTCGTTTGAGCTCAAAATGGATCATTTGAGATTGAAATACATTTTCACTCAACCAAACCTCAATGCATGGAAGAGGAGATGGCTAGAATTCCTTAGCGAGTATGACTTCAAAATTGAGTATATAAAAGGAAAGGAAAATAGAGTGGAAAATGCTCTTAGCAGAAGAAGAAATCTAGCAGCCATGACCTCTACGAGGTCCAATTTGAGGTAGCAAGTAATGCAACACTTGCAAGGAGATGAGCATTATGAAAAAGTGAAAAAGTCTCTAGAAGAAAATCTGTCAGACCATCAATTTGATGGGTATGAGTTTGAATCGGATGGTATCTTAAGATACCAAAGGTGGATGTATATTCCAAATTCTGGAGAGCTTAGGAAGCTGGTCCTAGAAGAATTCCACAATGAACCATATTCAGGACACCTCGAAGTTACAAAGATGATCGTAGAATTAAGAACCTTGTATTATTATCCGAAACTCGGGAAGGATGTAGTGGAATACGTAGGCAAATGCTTGGAGTGTCAGTGAGTTAAGATTGAGCACGTGCATCCAGTAAGGCTCCTTTACCCTCATGATATACCTAAGTATAAATGGCAAGTGATTAGCATGGACATTGTACAGGGATTACCTCTAAGTAAGAATAGACATGATGTCATTCTGATAGTAGTCGATAAGTTGACTAAGGTGACACATTTTATTCTAGGGAATCTTAAGGATGGATCATTGACCTTGGCCAAGAAATTTTTCCAAGAGATTTTCTACTTGCAAGGAGTGCCAAAAACCATTATATCTGATAAAGATACATGGATGACATCAAGGTTCTGGACAACCTTGAACACAACATTAAGGACTAAGCTAAATTTTAGTTCAACCCATTACCCTCAAACCGATGGTCAAACCGAGAGAGTGAATTAGGTAGTAGAATATCTCCTTTGAATGTACTATATGGATCAGTAGTATAAATGGGAAGAGTATCTACCACTAGTGGAATTTTCTTATAACAACTCCCATCGTGCATCCTTAGGTATGGCACCTTTTGAGGCTCTGTATGGGTGAAAGTTTCTTACTCCCATCAATTGGGACAGATTGGAAGACAAGATCATAGTGGGTCCTAAAATGCTAAAAGAGATGGAAGAGTAGATGAGACTGATCAAGAGTAAATTGAAGGAGGCGGCAAATAGATAAAAGAGCTATGCTAACAAAAATAGAACCTTTAGACAATTTGCAGTCAGGGATAAGGTCTTTTTAAGATTCAAGCCGCATAAGATCTCTATTATCTTTTGTAAATTATCCAAGTTGGCTCCAAGATATATGGGCCTGTTTGATGTGTTGGAAGTAATCAACCCAGTTGCATACAAACTTACTCTACTGCCTGCTCTAGCTCGACTCCATAATATTTTTCATGTTTATTTTCTTAAATCACACCGCCCAAATGCATCTCATATACTTAATTAGCATTCTTTATAGGTTGAGGATCCAAGAGTGGTGCTAGTGGAGCCCACTAAAATTATGGATAGATGCAACGTCAAGTTTGGAAACAAAGAGATTGTTCAATATAAGGTCTAATGGGATCAGTATTCTAAGGACAATCCTACATGGGAGGATGCAAAGGAAATAGAATGCTCCTTCCCTCATTTTCTTTCTTAGAAATACTATTGATGGTTTACTATATGTTGTTGCTTAAAAAAATTGGATTTGTATGTTATGATGTTTTGGATTGAAAATAGTATGATTTGATGAACAATTGTGAATCAATTTTGTTTGATTAGACATTGGGACGATGTCTCTTTCTAGTGGGGAAGGATGTCATATCTCAATTTCATTGCTTGAATTTAATAATGTTGAGTTAATTGAAATATTTGGAAAATGGAATTATCATTTAGAATTTATGGATTTGAGAAATGAAATAATATATTTGAAATATATATATATATATATTATCTTACAATTTTATGATTTAAAAAGAGTTATTTCGAAAGGATTATTGGTTAAAGGTTACTAATAAAGTTGGCAAGTGCAAGAACATGTGTGTGCAAGAAATAGGTTGAAGAGCGAGAACCTAGTTGAGGCAAGAATGCTTAGCCAGATGACAAAATGGTAAGCAAGAATGGAGTCTAGAATCTCACACACCATAGTAGATTATGACATATGCATTTGTCTGTAATCGATAAATATCATTCTTGTTTTTATGGATTGAAATTTTCATTGAATAAGCAATCTTGTGAAAGAAATAAATCTAATGCATCCTTGTCTTACTATGTTTGTCTCAAGTTTTATATACAATGGTATTGGAAATGCACTTGAACACATACCATAATCATAAGGGAAACGATTGTATTATTTGTTATTTTTAATGAATTTTAAAATAGATTCTTGATAGAAGAAATGGGAAAAAAATGTATGTTTGTGCAAAATTCACATGGGTATATATGTGTGTGTGTGTGTATACGCATATAGATGTGGGTGAAACCATATATATATATATATATTATAAGTTTTAAACCATGAGATTTTTGTTAATTGGCATATGTTTGCATGCTCTATCATGAAGAATTAGAGTATTTTATTTGTCTCAATTTGCTTAAAATAGTGCTCCTGATATGTAAAAACCAATGGCTCTAGATTAATGTTAATGTCACTATTTAATCAACCCCCATTTTTATGTTTCCTCACCCTATTTAGGGGCCGAGCCACCATGTTGAGCTTATTTTCTTGGATACCTAGCATGCATTGGTATCAGTTCAAATACCTGCAACGGTTCTTGCCCGCATGAAGCATTTTCCTTGAAGCCATGGTCGCTCAACCCAGCTTATGTTGTTACTTATCATTATCGAGGTAAATCCCACCTTGTATATTCCATTATTTGGAAGGACACTTTTTAGTGTTCGATGTAATTTCTAAGAATATTTTAAAAGGCCAAACGGATATTATCATTTAATGTCTTCTTTTCTTTAGCGCTCTGTGAGCACCTAGCTATTGCTAGCCAAACGATTATATCATTTTTTATTATTCTACCCATCAATGAATGACATGCATAGATTAAACATATATTATGTTTATTTCACCCACCATTCAGTGTGGTAGATGTGGCCATTTGAGCCCTACTTTAGGCATGGGCCGAATGATGAACTCATCATCCCCATTTTATGTTTTAATGTTTTGATACAAATTTCATTTTAATCTACTTATCATGTGGAATATGAACGATGATATCGTTCAAGGTTAACCCATAGCCAAACGTTGTAAATATTCCTTACATGATAGCAATGCATGAAGATATGTTGTGTCGCCAGAGTTGGGCCATCTCAGGTCACGGCTTCATGAATCATTGAATCATCTCTTTCATTCTAATATGTCTATATGTATATACATATACATAGATATATATATATAGATACAAATACACTGTCGTTTTCTTTTCCAAAGTTTGAAGGTTGATAATACTTTGTTTCTCATAGATAAAAGATGTCTACCATATGGCCAACCGAACCATAACACACAAGCTAATGGGTAGACAAAGGTACTAAATGATAATCGATAACATGTTATTGATTACACAATAACATGCTTATCAATATCTTAATGTGAACATTATTATTGTTAGAACAAAGAAATCAACATTAAAGTGAATCGATTCTTGAATGAGTAATAATGTGGAGAATCAAAACTGAATGTTATGTGAACATATTTTGGATGGAAACAGAATGATTATAGAACCTTTCATTGTCTCAGGCTGATGGATTTTTTTTATGTTAACTCTATTTTATTCACTGGAAATGGTTATTCTTGATCTTGTAAATCATCCATGTTCCATTTTAAATTAAATTATGATCCATATGAGATAAATATTTTTTTAAATGATTCCTTTGCATCTTATTTGCATTTAGTTGTTATTAAAGGATCACATGGAATACCAGAACGAACATGATACTTTTTTTGAATATGGAAAACCTGTATGTAAGGAATATTTCTCTTTTATTATTCAAAATGTATATGCATATTCCAAACTATGTTTATTTCCAGGCATAGATGTGTACATGCATGAATGTTTCATTTATGCACGTGCACATACATGTGGTATACCTTCAGATTCATCTTGAATTACTCATTGATTAAGACTGTTAAACTTCATTTGTGAAGGAAAGAACTTTAGAAATGGAATAGTGTTGATTTGCAATACGAGTCTTAATGGAAGGTTAGATGTATGATGAATAGATGAATTATTATACCAGATTTAGATGGAATATTGTTGATAATATTGAAATGGAATGATACAAGAATTCAATGGTAGACTATAGCACACTACAATATGATGCTAATAGATGGTCTAAAAGGGAGGGATACCCCTTTTACATGAAGACCTTTTCTTCAGGGAATGGGTTCCAGAGAGTGTATATTTTCTTTTCCAAATCTAACCGGAGAACTTTGTATTTATACAGCATTAGCTTGGCCAAGCTTTGTAGTCATTTTATTTACAAAACAAACTGTTATTATTTATCCTCTCTCTGTTGTACTTTTTTTTATTTACCTAACATGGAACTTGCATATTCTAATAGTAGATAGAAATGCATGTAGTTAGGCATGCATAGATTCCACCTTGCAACCTGTATCTCTTGCTAAGTGTTTCGTGCAGGGTCAAGTATTCTTCGACTAACTAAAGAATTCTAGGGAAGCATCACTTCATGATTGGGTGGAAAAGCACCTCAACCATGTTATTTTCCACCAGTGG
Organism: Sequoia sempervirens; assembly: GCA_007258455.2. Classification (NCBI taxonomy): domain Eukaryota; kingdom Viridiplantae; phylum Streptophyta; class Pinopsida; order Cupressales; family Cupressaceae; genus Sequoia; species Sequoia sempervirens. The sequence goes on along the minus strand of VDFB02271358.1, from coordinate 543,039,837 downwards.
AGGCAAGCTATCAAAAAGGAATCATATCGGAATTCTATTTATGTACTTGTATCATTGATGTAATTGATGTAATTGATGAAATTGATGAAATTGATGTAATGGATATAATTGAAGTATTTGATGTATTGAATTTGAGGCATTTGAGTGCCAAGTCAAACATGTAAATTGACTATTGACATATGGAAATGAATATATATTCTGATTTATTTTATTTATTTATGGACATGAAATTGCTAAATAGAAATAGCTATGGGGTTTATGTCATAAATTTTATATTCATAATGTCAATTTTTAATTTATTGAGGAAAATCTAGTTGGGCATGTTACATTGACCACTAAGGCTACTCCTACTAATGTTTCTATCATTAGATGGGTTGGGAGCAAGGATTTTGATGGTAACAACCTTCAAAGATGAACCAACTTTGGTTTTAGGACACAGTCTACAAAATATAACACACATAGATTCATTCATCACCACCTTGGGGTTCGATATAGGGAAGGAATTCTTGGATCTCTCAAGCATGTACATGTAGAAAATAAGACCTTGATCAAGGGGAAATTTCATCTTTTCCAACACAATGTCAACAATAGATTTCTTCATTGTCATGAGAAGGTAAAAGAGAAAACATACTCAATGCCTATCTCTCTGGTGATTTAGAGTAAAAATGATACTAAAATATGTTAATATATAAACCTTTCAAAGTGAAGTACTTGATTAGATAGAAGCTAACATCATCGCAACATGTTTTAAAGCCCCACATTGGTATCCCATCTAGAATCTAACCAATTTTCTTGACCCTTTGAAGAAGGCATCAATATGTTTCTTACTCTTAGGTTTGATAGCTTTATGATTCTTTAAACTCTTGATAGACAACCTAGTAGCAATAATAATGCCTTCTTCAAGATTTTTGAAATTGAGACCTCTTACAACAACTTTCTTACTCTTCCAAGACATATTAAATTCTTTGGAAACAAGGGATTGCTTCCAATAATACACTCTAGGAAAGAACCTAAACCATTGTCATATAGAATATGTTATAGGGTATATGTAGGAAGATGTGACACAAAAAAGATGTCACTTTAATTTTATTCTTGAAATGAGCATTCGGTAAGCACCAAAATTAGTACTCACCAAATGTGAATGATGCCTCTTTTTACCATTTTTTAGTGCAGGATATTTGGCACTAGCCAAATTTTGCGCTTGCCAAATAATCTTTATTGAGATTTTTCAACCCTTGAAAATTTGACAAAGAAGATAGAGGGGGAGATAGAAGAGAAAAAGAGAAAGGGAGAAGTTAAGGGAATGAGTGAGACACACACACATAAAAACCCTCACCCGAAAACCCTTTACTATCAATCATAAACCCTAAACTCTACACTGGTACCCTCAACTATAAACTAAATACCCTAAACCCTACACCTATTATGCCTTGCAAAACCACCCCATTTCATTTTTTTGGTCAAAATAGGTCCCCCTTGTGTTTCTTTGTCCCTGGTGTTCTTTTTTGGGTCTTAGGAGTTGTTCTTTTCCTCCTAAGTCTTTGTTTCTTTTGTTTCTACAAGTTTGGGACACAGGTTGAAACTAGACTTAGAACTTTTGCAAAGCTCCGAGTTCAGTTTATGTTCCGGTCCCAACTCTGTTTCTTACCTTGTTGGCTTCTTTGTCATTTTGTTTGTCTTTGACTCTTGGGTTGTTTCCTCCCTTGGGTTTTCTTTTGTTTTCTTCCTCTTTTTGTTTCTTTTCCTTTTGGCGGAAGCAGAGCTGGAATGGAAACTAAACCCGGAACTTTGCAAAAGTTCCAAGTTTAGGTTTCATTCTGATCCCGCTCTTGTTTGGTCTGCCTTGTGTTTTGTTCTCATTTGGTGTCCTATTTTGGGATGTGCTTCGTCTCGGTCATGTTTCCCTTTGTTCTTTTGTTTTCTTGTGTTGCCATTATTTCCCTTTGTCGGGATCAGAACCGGAGTCGGACCCAAACCTAGAACTTTGCAAAGTTCCAAGTCCAGGTTTGGTTTTGATTATGCCCCCATTTTTTTGTTGTCTTTTCCCTGTCGTGGGACTGAAGCCAGATCTGGAATGGGATGTGGAACTTTTACAAGGTTCCTGGTTCTATCTCGACTCCGCTTCCGCTCCCGCTTTACCTCTGATGTACACGATGGTTAAGTACTCGCATACGCTCTAATTCCACGCCCAACCAACTGCATTAATTGCAGCCTCCTCACATGCAAGAAATGGTTTTTAAAACCCTAATCAAGGTTATTTGGCTCATTACAATTATCCAAACATTTTAACGAGCAAGAGCCGAAACAACTCAAAGAGGAGCACGATCTGGTTGCGGGTGAGCGTTTGTGAGTGGATCCCTATTAATTTTCAACCCTTTTTGGTTACGTTTTGAGATAGGTGGGTTTCTTTTGTTCTCTCTGTGTGCTTTACCCTTTTGATTGCTCCATTTGTTCTTCATGCGTTCGCAGGACTTTTCCCGCAGATCTTCGCATGCTTTCCTTGTGTTTGCTTGTGTTTTTTGGTATTGTTTGGGTTTGTCTTCCATTTTTCGTTTGTCTTTTGCTTTCCCCATTTGTTCTCATTTGTTTGTGGTCATTTTCTCTGTTCTCAGTGGTGGTTTTGTTCCACCATGCCCTAGTTTTGATTAGGGATTTGTTTTGAGGGGTTCTAGTGCTTAAAGTTGTTTTAAATCTTTCCTCAGACCCTTCTGGTCTTGTGTCTTGTCGGTCTAGCGGTTTTCATCGTAGGGTTTTGATGCCCTGGTTTTAAGTTAAGTTGACTGGCCATATGAACTAGGGTTTTGTGTGCCACGCCCTTTTTATAGTAAATTCCCTTACTTGCTCGATCAAGGTCTCGTTTGTCTCCGACGGAGTCGAGCTTGAATTCTACCTCCTCGCGCCCTCTTTCTGACCTAGGTCCAAACTAATGTGGATGTTCAAGGAGAATCCACTTAGCCTTAGTAATCTATAGTGGAACTGGAGCCAGAAATGAATTTGTCTATTGAACATTCACGTAGGAGTTCAGTTCCAGGAAATGATTCTGCCCCCGATCATTTCCATTTATGATTCTGATCCTACCAGCCTTGGCGGGACCGGATAACTAAACGATACAAATATCAAAACTTTTGAGAGTTTTAGTTTTTGATTCGGTTCCAATTAAGTTACTTATTTCAACTCTCTGGTTCCTAATTTTCTCCTAGTCCCACTCCCAACAGGTTTAAAATTTCACAAAGTATGGAGGGCTACCTAGGGAAGAATAGAGAAGTATGAAAGGTAACACTTGTAATGATGATTCTCATGTATTTTGTTGGTCTAATTCAGGGTTGTCTTATAGGATTAAACAATGTTAGGAGCATCTAAAGAGGATTCACAAAAGGAAGGGAAAGTTATAGAAAGCTCAAAGGGAGTGAAGCCAAAGAAGGTAAAAGTGGAGCAATTGCCTTACACTTTGAGATTTAAACACCAAGATGCCACTTTTACAGCTAGCAAGTTGGCTTCAGAATGGGCTGACATCATAGATACTAATCTGGGCCCATTCAACTGTGACGAGTTATTCATAGACACTTTCTCGGAGGAAGTGATTGGGAGGACTGAAAGAATATCCCAATCCGGACTAGAACATGTCTCACCCTTCCCTTTATCATTGATCTATCTCCGCACATGATGAGGTTCGTGTTCAATGCACCTACCCCCAAGAACACCAAGAAATTGACTGAAGCAGGGGCATTGCAGTTATTTAATAGGGACAAGGAAGCTAATAGGTCCCACATGAATAAGAAGTGGTTGAAGACTGAAAAAAAGTCTTTGACTAAGGTTCCTAAACAACCCAAAATGGGAGACTTCAAGAAGGAAATTGATGGCCTAATCATGATGCTTTCCAACGTGTTTGGAAAGAAAGACTACATATTTTAAGGAATGGATGTTTCCATTCATTGAAACCATTTTGGATGGTAGGAAATAGTTTGATTGGGGTATGATTTTTTCATATAACTTGCACAATCAGATGCTCAAGGTGGGGAAAACAAAGAACTTCTTCATGACCCCTCTTATGTTATATATTCAAATGCAAAGATGGGCATATTCCCTAGATTGAATGCAGTAGGCATATTAGGAGAAGCTCCTGAGCAAAAGAAGGTGTGGGAGCACTATGATTAGTTGACCCTACAAACATCAAGGCTACATTATAAAAGGGTTAACGATGTATTCCTCTATGCCATTATTAACCAATTGACAGGAGATGTTGGATATAGGATGAGTAGGGAGGCTATGGCTTTCATTTTTGAATGGGGACATTGGTATATCTAGTACCCCAAGTTCTCTTACTTTAGGTTGGCAGGTTTTGATGGACGTCCTCATCGACTGTCAAGATGTTGCAATGATAGGATTGTTCTTATGGATTTTATATATCAAGCTATGGATATCAATACAAAGTTTTCCAACAAACACAAGTCGGGATGCCACAAATTTCCCATGAAGTTGGGAGAATATTGTTGTGTTCACAATTTCGCTGCAAAGGCAGTGTGTGAAGAGTTAAGTTACCTAAAGTTGGGATTGTATATAGCTAGGAAACACTTTGACCTGGAGCATAAGATGAATTCCTTAGCTCCCACCATTTTTGATAAACACTATAACTTGTTATCTAGGAATTTTGGATAGATTTGCAGGATGACTATGATGTAAGGAAAAGGAACTATGAAAGGCTTAACATCCTGCAAATGATTAAATATGGGGTAAAGGAAGACATTCTTGATACACTATCAGGTGATGGTAAATTTTTGGACCCCGGGTATGAAACAGAGAATATAGGTACCAAGAACTTGGACCCAATAAATTGGGATGAGGATGAGTTTATTGACATTAAACAAATTTCCAAGACAATAATGGATAGAAGCATCCAATGGGTGGTCATGAGGATAAAGGAGTTAGAAGCTCAATCCTCAAAGCACAGGAAATTAGGACATACCCAAGGTTATAGGAGAACCAAGAGGAGGACAACCCCTAAGGAACAATTGGAGTATTATCCTCCTAGCTCTAGAGGAGATGTTGATCCAAGAGTACCTACTCAAGAAACCCATGAGTCCCAAGGTGTGGAGACTACAACAGCTAGAGAAGGAGCCTCATCTCAACCTTTCTCCCAAAAGAATCTACTAGAGAAGTACCTGCAGGAAGCCTCCATGAGCAAGTTGAAAAAGATAAGCAAAAAGAGTTTGAGATTCATGATATAGACACTGATTTAGAGGCCACACAGTCAGATAATGAGCCTCTTGTGACCGCATCTACTGAGGATGTTGAAGATGTTGGGACCGAGCATGTCCTAACTCCAGAGGACCAATGGAAACTCTTTGAGGAAGTAAAGAAGGAGACTAATGCCAAGGCACAAGTTGATGCACTTTCAAAACAACAAGAGGCTAAAGCTAGAGCAAAAACTGAAGAGCTAGCAAGGAAACATAAGGAAAAGGAGGAGCTCCTATAGCAACAAAAAGAAAATGAATGGAAAGCTAATGCAGAGAGGGAAAATTTGGCTCTCCTGCAAAAGATTCATGATCTTGAAGAGGAAAAGGCCCAGAAAAGGAGAGAAAAGGAAGACCTTGAGGCCAAAGCCAAGGCTATAGAGGAGGCCCAAAGAAGGAAAGAAGAAGAAGATCTCTTGCTGAAAAAGAATAGAGGTAGAGGAATAGGCCAAACATGAACAGGAAGTGGCCAAAATGTGGGAAATGGTTAAGGAATTGGAAAAACAAAGGAATGAAATGTTGGAAGAAAGGAGATTGGAAGAAGAAAAGGAGAAAGTTGAAGCCGATAGGCTAGCTAAAGAGATGGCAAAAAAGGAGCAGCAATAAGAGGTTGATTCTCAACCAAAGGAAACACTTTGGCAACCCCTCTCTTATGCCACTTCTCCTTCACAACAAGTGGTTACTCCTCATGCTTCCCCAACATTGTTAAAGCTCAACTTGGAGAGGAAAAAGATAGTCTAGCCCCAACCCCTAAATTGGGATGATATGATGAAATAAATTGAGAAGGAGAGGCCCAAGAAAAAGGCTCGAGTCCTTCATTCCACCAAATTGACAGATGCTAGAGAAATTGTAGCTCAATGTGTCATTCCCATGGTGGACAAGGAAAAACAAGAAATATAGTTGAGTGATTTTCAACTAGGCACTGTGAACTTGGGGAGGCCTACAAGGAACCAACAAATGGACCTGATTGATATTGTAGCATCTTCCACTAAGTCAAGGATGATAAAATATCAGCAAAGTAAGGATGAGCTCAAAGCTCAATTGGATCAATTGCATAAATTTTTGAAAGACTTATCTTCTACTATTTCTTTGCAATATTTTGCTCTTGCGACGCCAATTTTGTTAAGTAAGAAAGAAGTTGATGACCTTGTTGAAATGAGAAGCAAAGTAGGGATGTTGGATAGATGGATTGATCAATTGAACCAAGAGGTGGAGGAACTGCTTGTTGAAAGTCATAAGGCTCATGAAGGTGCATGGGAATTAGTTAATGACATGACTGCATATGCTAAGACCCTCTGGAAACAAGAGGAAGAATACAGAGAACATGTCAAGAGATTGAAAGAAATCAATAAGCTACCTCAACAAACACCTCTAGAACAATCCATCTTTGAAAAAGGTAATGAGAATTTTATAGATAAAACTATTAACATTATCAAAATTCGGTCTTCATTCATTTTTTCACATAGGAATGAGGTGCAATAGGCTGGGAAGGATTTGGCAGATCAAATTGTGGAACTAGAGGTAATTATAGCCATGATTGTGAATGAAGATGTCCCTATAAAGGATGGTTTCCCTCTTAATGAACTAAGGAACAAATGGGATAATAGATTCCAAGAGACAATACAGAAGGGAGATGATGGTGATGATTTGTTAATTGGCAGGTTCATGGATACAAAAGAGGTAGTGAAGATTGCTCGGAAGGAGCTTGCTAAGTTGGATGATATGCAAAAATTCACCTCTACTGAATTGAAAATAATAAAATTTGAAGACAGTTGGGTAGATGGGTCGGATGTGGATATATTTAAACAAGTATTGGACAGTTATGATGAATACCTCCTTGAACAAAAGAAAGGGGAATGAAGTGGCTATAGAATATTCTTTTTGGATGAAGCATCAAGTGGCATGGCCAGCTGGGCAACTCTCTCCTACTTTTCAGGATCATAACACAAGCTCAACTGAGGATCCCCAATAGTTCGACCTCCTCCCTTTGCCTACATATTTTTGATAAGGAGTCATCAATTCTTAATTGAAGATCATAATAGGCAGTTGCCTCATTCAGCTCTAGTTACTCCTTGATTACCTTCATTTTTTATGAGGGAAATTAGTTCTGAACTTGTCTATATGTAGAATTTATCTCCATGTTGTAAAATTCGGCTAGTTGAAAAAAATATTAGCTGCCTAAAGAGAGATCTAGGATAGTTCTTACAGTTCTTAGAAGCTTTTATAGTTTTATGCAAAGATACTTAGACATTTTTACAAGTTTTAATACAGTTTATGTTATTTCCAAAATTAGTTTTAATGGTGATGTTGATGAACAATAGTCATTCGTATGTCACTAAGTTTGTTGTGCATAAATGTTTCTTATTTGATGAAAATTAATAGAAGATTCTGAATCTAAGACTATTTTCATTGAGTTATCTATGAATGAGATCTCTTTGTGTTTATTGATTTATGAATTTTAGTAATGAGTTGGTGACATGTTCATGTTTGATTTTGAAAGTTTAGTGATGATGAATGATTGTATGTCTTGAATTTTCTCTATGAATGAATACAATGGTATAGAGTATTTTGTGGATTGTGTCATTTTGTGGTTTTAGTTGTTTGAAAGAAATGCTCATTATGAAGTTTATATGTCTAAATTGAAGTAAATCTATGTTTATTCTTTGTTGTCCTAAGCTTTGTTCTATCTTTTGATGTTTATTTACACCCCCCAAACATTAGATTAATTTTTACTATGCAGTTTGTATCCATTTACCAGCAGGCCCCTTGAACATTACAGTTGCATAGGCCACTGAACAACATTAGCACAGTTGAGAACCAACTACAGAGACCTTGGAAGATAGGTAGCTTTAGGTTAGTTATCTTTTTCAGGAGAAATAGGGTAGAAATATTTTGTTTTAACGTTGTTGTATTACATTGACCATCAACAAAACTGGCACTAGAAGGAGGGCCTAGAGGAACAAACTGGCTCGAATTGGGTCCTTTTCACCAGAAAGGTTTGAAAGAGTTCTCAGATCTGCTACAAATCTAGAACCTTTAGTTGAACTCCAGACCCCTGTTACACACAGAGCTCGTAGGGTTTTGATCCCACCACCGTTAACACCACCACTTACTCCACCTGGGTTTCCACCAATACCATAGGTGGTACAACCAAATCTATCACCACCACCTATGGCATTCTTTGCCAATAATCCTTCACTACTAGGAGTCATTCCTGGTGGCATACATAAAATTCCTAAGAACCCAAAGAAATTATTCCCCGAGTACGCTCATGGCAAGTCACGAAGTGTTGAAGAGCACATACAGGCATTCAAAGATACCTGTACTCAGGCTTAAATTGCTCACCATGATATTGCATGTAGGTTGTTTCCTTATTCATTGGGAGACATGGCTTACAATTGGTATATGAATCTACCCATTGGATCAATATTGAGTTGGAAGAACTTAGAAGATTCCTTCATTAACCAGTTTCGGGTTTATGTCGATCCTACAATCTTATATCATCAATTTGCCACTATCAGGAAAGAGCCACATGAACCGTTACCCATGTTTAATACCAGATTTCAGAGGATGTACAAAAGGTTACAAGATCCATACTTGGTGGCTGAAAATATTGCTATCCAAACTTACCTGAAGGCCATAAATCCCTTGATCGGCCTGTTTTTGTAGAGAACATACCTCACAAATGATATTGATTCTCTTTCCAAAGTTTACCACCTTGCTATTAAACTCCAGTAGCAGATTAGTTCACAATCAGGAGGTCGAGGAGGGATTTTCCCTCCTCTAGGATACTATTCTTTAGTGGTCAGACCCCCGACTCTTCACAACAAGCCCAAAATTCCCATAATCATGTTGGAGGATCTAACCCCATGACACATATGTTAACTGAAACTATTGCAGAAAGTGAATGTACAGCTCATCTGACAACGGAGTTGGAGACTCTGAAGAAAACATTGTATTAGGTGACCAATGAGATGGCACAGCTCAAGTATAACCCCCCTTAGAATCAAAATCAAAACCAGAATTACCAAAACCAGGGAGGGTATTCCAATCAGGGTAGTTATTCCAATCAAAATGCTAATCAAAACCAAAGGAACTTTCAAAACCAGAGTCCCCCCAATCAAAATTACCAAAACCAAAATAGAGGATACAACCAGAGATCCAATAATAACAGACAATGGAATATAGAACCAAACAACGAGGGAGTTTCCCATAACTATCAAGTTGGTGACGACAAACCACATACTACAAATGTTGCAAATCTTAATTTCATGACAAATTGGTGTAGGTTGCACGACACTGCAATACATTCTGAGGTTAACTGTCCCGAAATGGAGAATATGGTTAAGATTGCACAAGTTGATGCTCCACTACAAGGTGCCCCCAACAAGAATGGTGGATCCAAAAATACATCCATGGCTTATGAACTCTTTGACAAAGGATCTCCTTTCCCCATACAAGAGGAAAATGAGCCAGAGAAGGATGTATATGATGCTCAAGCCTTCCAATCTAAAGGGGGTCATTTCTTAAGGAATCAGGGTAAAGGCCCATTCACCACATCTACTCCTCCAAACACTATAGTTCCACCTAATCAGAATGCGAACAACAACCCACCTCTACCGAAAGGCCCACCTGAATTTCAAAATAAAAGTAACTCATCTTTTGTTCCTAAATATCAGATGAAAAATGACATGGAATTTGATTTTATTTCAGAGATGCAAAAACAAAAAACTTTCTTGTCATTCTTTGATATTTTAAAGTGGTGCCTTTCCCAACACGACATCATGTTGAGAGCTTTGGAAGAAGCAGATTGGTCGAAAGGAAAGAATAAGGTGACTCCAACCAATTAAATGAATTCCACCCTGTACAAGGCAAGAAATTTCACTCAGATTTTGGATCGTAAATCTGAGTGAAATTTCTTGCCATGTTGGCTTCTTTGTTGTTTTGTTTGTCTTGGACTCTTGGGTTTTTTTCTCCCTTGGGTTTTCTTTTGTTTTCTTCCTCTTTTTGTTTCTTTTCCTTTTGGTGGAAGCAAAACCAGAATGGAAACTGAACCCAGAACTTTGCAAAAGTTCCAAGTATGGGTTTCATTCCGATCACGCTCCCATTTGGTTTGCCTTGTGTTTTGTTCTCATTTGGTGTCCTATTTTGGGACGGGCTTCGTCCCAGTCCCGTTTCCCTTTGTTCTTTTTTTTTTCTTGTGTCGTTGTTCTTTCCCTTTTTCGAGATTGGAACCGGAGTCGGACCCGAACCTGGAACTTTGCAAAGTTCCAAGTCCAGGTTTGGTTTCGATTTTGTGACTGTTTCTTTGTTGTCTTTTCCCTACCGCGGGACTGAAGTCGGATCCAAAATGATATGTGGAGCTTTGACAAGGCTCATGGTTCTATCTTGACTCCACTTTTACTCCTGCTTTACCTCTTATGTACACGGTGGTTGTGTACTTGCATTTTCTCCAATTTCGTCACTAACCAACCAAATTAATTGCATTAATTGCAGCCTCCTCACATGTGCAAACTAGTTTTTAAAACCTTAATCAAGGTTATTTGGCTCATTACAATTATCCAAAGCATTTTAACAAGCAAGAGCCGAAACAAATCAAAGAGGAGCATGATCTAGTTGCGGGCGAGCGTTCGTGAGTGGATCCCTATCAATTTTCAACCCTTTCTGGTTATGTTTCGAGGTAGGTGGGTTTCTTTCGTTCTCTTTGTGTGCTTTCCCATTTTGATTGCTCTGTTCATTCTTCGTGTGTTCCCAGGACTTTTCCTGCGGATCTTCGTGTGCTCTCCTTGTGTTTGCTTGTGTTTTTTTTGGTTTTTTTTGGGTTTGTCTTCCATTTTCCATTTTTTCTTTTGCTTTCCTCATTTGTTTGCATTTGTCTATTGTCATTTTCTTCGTTCTCAATGGAGGTTTTGTTCCACCGTGCCCTAGTTTTGATTAGGGCTTCATTTTAAGGGGTTCTAGTGCTTAAAGTTGTTTTAAATCTTTCCTCAAACTCTTATAGTCTTATGTATTGTCGGTCTTATGGTTTTGATCATAGGGTTTTGATGCCCCAGTTTTAAGTTAAGTCGACGAGCCGTATGAATTAGGGTTTTGTGTGTCACGCCCTTTTTACAGTAAATGCACTTGCTCACTCGATCTCAGTCCTGTTTGTCCCTAACGGAGTCGAGCTTGAATTTTGCCTCCCCACACCCTCTTTTTGACCTAGGTCCAAACTAATGTGGACGTGCAAGGAGAATCTGCTTATCCTTGGTAATCTATAGTGGAACCGGAGCAGAAAATGAATTCGTCCATTGAACATTCGCGTAGGAGTCCAGTTCCAAGAAATGATTCCACCCCTAATGGTTTCCATTTCTGATTCGGATCTCGCCAGCCTTGGCAGGACCGGATAACTAAATGATACAAATATCGAAACTTTTGAAAGTTCTAGTTTTTTATCCGGTTTCAGTTCTGGTTCCGATTGTGTTACTTATTTCAACTCTTTGGTTTCTGATTTTCTCCTAGTCCCGCTCCCAAAAGGTTTAAAATTTCACTAAGTATGGAGGGCTACCTAGGGAAGAATATAGAAATATGATAGGTAACACTTGTAATGATGATTCTCATGCCTTTTGTTGGTCTAATTCAAGGTTGTCTTGCAGGAGTAAACAATGTCAGGAACATCTAAAGAGGTTTCACAAAAGGAAGGGAAAGTTGCGGAAAGCTCAAAGGGAGTGAAGGAAAAGAAGGTAAAAGTGGATCAATTGCCTTACACTTTGAGATTTAAACACCAAGATGCCACTCTTATAGCTAGCAAGTTAGATTCAAAATGGGTTGACATCACAGATACTAATCTGGGCCCATTCAACTGTGAGGAGTTATTCATTGACACTTTCTCGGAGGAAGTGATTGGGAGGACTGAAAGAATAGCCCAATCTGGACTGGCACATGTCACACTCTTCCCTTTATTAGTTCAGTACCCAGAGCTTATACTCACAATAGCAAGGGCTTACAATCCTTCATCAAGACAGTGTATGGACCTCCAGGGGAATGTGATCATTGATCTATCTCCACAAATGATGAGGTTCTTGTTCAATGCACCTACCCCCAAGAACCCCAAGCAATTGATTGAAGCAGAGGCATAGCAAGTTATTTAATAGGGACAAGGAAGCTAATAGGTCCCACATAAATAAGAAGTGGTTGAAGACTGAAAAGAAGTATTTAACTAAGGTTCATGAACAACCCAAAAGGGGAGACTTCAAGAAGGAAATTGATGACCTAATCATGATGCTTTCCAAGGTGTTTGGAAAGAAAGACTACATATTTTAAGGAATGGATATTTCTATTCATTAAAACCATTTTGGATGGTATGCAATAGTTTGATTGGGGCATGATTTTGTCAGATAACTTGCACAATCATATGCTCAAGGTGGGGCAAACAAAGAACTTCTTCATGACCTCTTATGTTATATATTCAATTGCAAGGATGGGAATATTCCCTAGATTGAATGCAGTAAGCATATTAGGAGAAGCTCCTGGGAAAAAGAAGGCATGGGAGACTATGATCAGTTGACCCTAAAAACATTAGTGCTATATTATAGAAGGGTTAATGATGCATTCCTCCATGTCATTATTAACCGATTGATAGGAGATGTTGGATATAGGATGAATAAGGAGGCTATGGCTTTCATTGTTGAATGAGGACATTGGTATATCCAATACCCCAAGTTCTCTTACTTTAGGTTGGAAGGTTTTTATGGACATCCTCATCAACTGCCAAGATTTTGCAGTGATAGGATTGTTCTTATGGAGTTTATATATCAGGCTATTGGAGTCAATACAAAGTTTTCCAACAAACAAAAGTCAGGATGCCACAAATTTCCCATGAAGTTGGGAGAATATTGTTGTGTTCACAATTTCACTGCAAAGGCAGTGTGTGAAGACTTAAGTTAACTAAAGTTGGGATTGTATACAGCTAGGAAACACTTTGACATGGATCATAAGATGAATGGCTTAGCTCCCACCATTTTTGATAAACACTATAACTTGTTAGAGGATTTTTGGATAGATTTGCAGGATGACTATGATGTAAGGAAAAGGAACTATGAAAGGCTTACCATCTTGCAAATGATTGAATATGGGGTAAAGGAAGATATTCCTGATACAATATCAGATGATGGTGTAGTTTTGGACCCTGGGTATGAAGCAGAGAATATAGGTACCAAGAACTTGGACCCAATAAATTGGGATGAGGAGGAGTTTATTGACATTAAACAAATTTCTAGGAAAATAATGGATAGAAGAATCCAATGGGCAGTCATGAGGATAAAGGAGCCAGAAGCTCAATCCTCAAAGAAGAGGAAAGTAGGAGGTACCCAAGGTTATAAGAGAACCGGGAGGAGGACAACCCCTATGAACAATTGGAGAGTTATCCTCCTAGCTCTGGAGGAGATGTTGATCCAAGAATACCTACTCAAGAAACCCATGAGTCCCAAGGTGTGGAGACTACAATAGCTGGAGAAGGAGCCTCATCTCAACCTTCTCTCCTGATAAGCAAAAGGAGGTTGAGATTCATGAGATAGACATTGATTTAGAGGCCACACAATCATATAATGAGCCTCTTGTAACTACATTTGTTGAGGATATTGAAGATGTTGGGACCGAGCATGGCCTAACTCTAGAAGACCAATGGAAACTCTTTGAGGAAGAAATGAAGGAGGCTGATGCCAAGGCACAAGCTGATGCACTTGCAAAACAACAAGAAGCTAAAGCTAGAGCAAAAATTGAAGAGCTAGCAAGGAAACATAAGGAGAAGGAGGACCTCCTGCAACAACAAAAGGAAAATGAATGGAAAGCTAATGCAGAGAGGGAAAATTTGGCTCTCCTGCAAAAGATTCATGATCTTGAAGAGGAAAAGGCTCAACAAAGGAGAGAAAAGGAAGACCTTGAGGCCAAATCCAAGGCTATAGAGGAGGCCCAAATAAATAAAGAAGAAGAAGAGCTCTTGTTGAAAAGAATAGAGGCAGAGGAACAGGCCAAACATGAACGAGAAGCGGCCAAAATTTGGGAAAGGGTTAAGGAATTGGAAAAACAAAGGAATGACATGTTGGAAGAAAGTAGATTGGAAGAAGAAAAGGAGAAAGTTGAAGCTGATAGGCTAGCTAAAGAGATGGCAGAAAAGGAGCAGCAACAAGAGGTTGATTCTCAACCTAAGGTAACACTTTGGCAACCCCTCTCTTTTTCCACTTCTTCTTCACAACAAGTGGTTACTCCTCCTGCTGCCCCAACATGGTTAAAGTTCAACATAGAGAGGAAATAGATAGTCCAGCCCCAGCCCCTAAATTGGGATGATATGATGAAATAAATTTAGGAGAGGCCCAAGAAAAAGGCTCGAGTCCTTCATTCCACCAAATTGACAAATGTTGGAGAAATTGTAGTTGAATGTGCCATTCCCATGGTGCACGAGGACAAACAAGATATACAGTTGAGTGATTATCAACTAGGCACTGTGAACTTTGGGAGGCCTACAAAGAACCAACAAATGGACCTGATTGATATTGTAGCATCTTCGACTAAGTCAAGGATGATAAAAGATAAGCAAAGGAAGGATGAGCTCAAAGCTCAATTGGATCAATTGCATAAGTTTTTGAAAGACTTATTTTCTCTTGTTTCTTTGCAGTTTGTTGCTCCTATGACACAATTTTGTTAAGTAAGAAAGAAGTTGATGACCTTGTTCAAATGAGAAGAAAAGTAGGGATGTTGGATAGATGGATTGATCGGTTGAACCAAGAGGTGGAGGAACTGCTTGTTGAAAGTCATAAGGCTCATGAAGGTGCATGGGAATCAGTCAATGGCATGACTGCATATGTTGAGACCCTCTAGAAACAAGAGGAAGAATACAAAGAACATGTCAAGAGATTGAAATAAATCAATAAGCTACCTCAACAAATGCTTCTAGAACAATCCATCCTTGAAGAAGGTAATGAGGATTTTATTGATAAAATTATTAACATTATCAAATTTCGGTCTTCATTCATTTTTGCACATAGGAATGAGGTGCAACAGGCTGGGAAGGATTTGGCAAATCAAATTGTGGAACTAGAGGCAATTATAGCCATGATTGTGAATGAAGATGTCCCTGTAAAGGATGGTTTCCCTCTTGATGAACTAATGAACAAATGGAATAATAGATTTTGAGAGACAATACATAAGGGAGATGATGGTGATGATTTGTTAATTGATAGGTTCATGGATATAAAAGAGGTAGTGAAGATTGCTCAGAAGGAGCTTGGTAAGTTGGATGACATGCAGAAATTCACCTCTACTGAATTGAAAAGAATAAAATTTGAAGACAGTTGGGTAGATGGGTCGGATGTGGATATACTTAAATAAGTATTGGATAACTATGATGAATACCTACTTGAACAGAAGATAGGGGAATGAAGTGGCTATAGAATATTCTTTTTGGATGAAGCATCAAGTGGCACGACCAGCTGGGCAGCTCTCTCCTACTTTTCAGGATCATAACACAAGCTCAACTAAGGATCCCCAGCAGTTCGACCTCCTCCCTTTGCCTACAGATTTTTGATAAGGAGTCATCAGTTGTTAATTAAAGATCATAATAGGCAGTTGCCTCATTCAACTCCAGTTACTCCTTGATTTGTGGATCTTCATTTTTTATGAGAGAAATTAGTGTTGAACTTGTCTATATGTAGAATTTCTCTCCATGTTGTAAAGGTTGGCTAGTTGAAAAAAAGATTAGCTGCCTAAAGAGAGATCTAGGATAGTTCTTACAGTTCTTAGAAGCTTTTACAATTTTATGCAAAGATACTTAGACAGGTTTACAAGTTTTAATTTAGTTTATGTTATTTCTAGAATTAGTTTTAATGGTGATGTTGATGAACAATAGTCATTCGTATGCCAGTGAGTTTGTTGTGCATAAATGTCTCTTATTTAATGAAAATCAATCGAAGATTCTGAATCTGAGACTATTTTCATTGAGTTATCTATGAATGAGATCTCTTTGTGTTTATTGATCTATGAATTTTAGTAATGAGCTGGTGATATGTTCTTGTTTTATTTTAAAAGTTTAGTGATGATGAATCATTGTATGTCTTGAATTTGCACTATGAATGAATACAATGGTATAGAGTATTATGTGGATTGTATCATTTTATGGTTTTATTTGTTTGAAATAAATTCTCATTATGAATTTCATATGTCTAAATTGAAGGAAATCTATGTTTATGCTTTGTTGTCCTAAGCTTTGTTCTATCTTTTGATGTTTATTTACACCCCCCAAATGTTAGATTAATTTGTACTATGTAGTTTGTATCCCTTTACTAGCATGTCCCTTGAACATTATAGTTGCATAGGGCACTAAACAACATCAGCACAGTTGAGAACCAACTATAGAGACCTTGGAAGATAGGTAGCTTTAGGTTATTTATCTTTTTTAGGAGAAATAAGGTAGAAATATTTTGTTTTAACATTGTTGTGTTACATTGACCATCGACAACACCCTCGATCATACTTCCAATACCCTCAACCCTATAACCCTATATGCTAAACCCTCAACACTATACCTTATACCTTATACCCTCAACCACAAAGCCAAAACCTTAAAACCTAAACCCTATAATACCCTAAACCTTAAACCCTATGTACCCTAAACCTTGTACCATCAATCTTGTGTTGGCAACACAAGGGCAGACAACTGAGAGGGGGGGTGAATCAGTTGTCACCGAATTTCAAACTTATTAAACTTATTAATCCTTATTCTCATATTTGATCAATATCAATGAAAGCGTGAATCAACAACACATCAGAAAAACACATAACACCAATATTTTTATGTGGAAACCCTATTAGGGGAAAAACTACGGCAGAGGTCAATCCACAAGATTATACCCTATTAAAAGTATAAGAAGAATAAATGGGGAATGTACATGCATTCAAGCACACTGCCTAGAGCTCATGGCTCAATTACAAAGGAAGACACACTATCTTATAGAAATATTTAGATTACAACCATCTATATTTTGAACTAAGAAAATAGCATCTGCTAATGCCTGATTACAATTCAGGTTAAGCACGTGAACACTTCTTCACTCTTCTTCACTTTTCTTCACACTCTGCTCTTCCTTCGAATGATTTGAACAATATTCGCACACATACATAGAAGCACACCCTTGCACACTTCAATTTAAATAAACAATCACTCTTATATATCCACAACATGAAATTACATTCGTTACAAGTCGGCCACAAAGAAATAATAAAATGAATACAAACTGTCGGCCCAAAACAATAGATAATTTTTAATGCGAATCAACCAAGATCAGCCACAACATAGTGAAGACCCAAATCAAAATTTCCAACACAAAAACACTTCAATTAATTTCTCCTCGAAGATCCACAACACGCTTCAACACCCTGTCGACCAAGAACAAGAAAAACATGAACATGCAATAGAAAATCGCCATCCACAAGCACAACGATCAATGCGGATGTGCAACAAAGATAGAGCACGATCTAGAAACATCCACAAACATTATAAAACATCGGAGAAGCATCCCCAGCAATTGAACTAACTGGAAGCACATAATCTTCAATCAAAAACACCAACTGAAGCAACAGAAAAACTGTCAGAATGTAAATCTTCATAGCTCGATCAAATCTTCACGCGGATCTATGAAACTCAACATGGATAAACTAGATACACTCAGTAACAAACCCTTTAGTCCACAACCTTTGATCAACAACGTACGGAACTCATTGACAAACAAAACATCACTTCACCACTGACAACTTGCAACTCATTTATTAAAATTTTCTCAATATCCTCGACATATACAGCTTCAAATGCACTAATGCTAATAGTGTTGACATCAATGAAAACCACATCCAACATATTGTACTCTAAACCCTATACCAATACCATAAACCATAAACCATATACCCTATACCCTAAAATATATACCCTATACCCTATACCCTAAATTGTACACCCTAAACCCTATACTAATA
>VDFB02271358.1:542722434-543021504 GCA_007258455.2 Sequoia sempervirens | reverse complement strand
TTCAACCTTTTGATTTCCCTTGGGTAGTGCAGTTGGTTGTGATTCAGTTTAAACACCCGGTTACTACGAACGGGATGTGTTGCCTCTTATATTTTGGATTGGAATTTAATATCCATTGTGTGCACTTTGTTTACCCTTGGATTTTGGATTAGATCCTTGTGTTGTCAGTAAGGGAGTGGCTCTCACTGGGGGCCGACGCACAAAGTGGTGCCAGGGTAACTCATGTGAGAGTTAGTTAATTCAGTGGAAATTAAATAATTGTATTAGGGGAAAGGGTAGCTTAAATCATATAACTTGTTAATTGTGCCTCGCTCATGGGCTCAAGGGATTGTTTAGACTTGGGATGAGACAGGAAGGCCTGGAATGGCAAGATCATTATCTTGACCCTTTGATAGATATTTGATTTTGCATCGGTTTGCATGTGGGGCCAGGGGTCGTGAGAGGCTACTAGGGTAACCCAAGATGGGGGCTAGGGCCTAGGAAGATCTTCCAAGGTAACCCACGCAATTTTGTGATGAAACTCCTCCTATGACAACATTATGTATTGTGCAGTTGATATACTTGATTATTTTACTTTGGAAGCAATGTAACCTTTATGTATGTATTGTTCTTGTATGGTATAGTATTGTGTGTTGCCTATGTCTAAAGGTTGTTGGTTTTGCCTAGGAAGCCCTTTTATTATCTCCTAGCACAGGGGATGGGCCTTCGGGTACCACTTGGTTGGGTGGAACAAGCACCTTACACCGTTGGGTTTCCACTTTATGTTTGTGATGGTGGGATCTTCCAGATTGGAGAGCTCGCATGTCCCTGTTGCTTTGTACTATTTCTTATGTTTTTTTTATTAGTTGGATACTTTGTATATGTACTACTCCTCATTTGTATTTGAGGAGGATTCTTGTATCAATGTAGTTGTAACATTATTGTATGATCTTCCTCATTTTGGAAATGAGCTTTGTAATTGCTATATTGAATAAATGCAATCTATGAATGATTCATTAATGTACTTTGTATCTTATGTGATGAGTTTAATACTTTTGGATCTATGTTCTTTATATCATGAGTATTTTTTTTATATATGCTATGGATTAGTTTACTTTTGTATATTATGGGAATTCAAATGTAAGTGTTGTCGTGTACCTTAGTCGAGGATGTATGTGTTAAGTGTAGTTCACTTTACTTGTTATTAATTAAACTTAAAAAAAAATTACGCTTCCGTTGTGTTTGCGTCATCCTCTAGGGTTACGTGGCGAGGCATTACAATAGCCAATATACATAGTTTGACTTGGCATTCAATCGACACATAGTCAATACAATAATTACATCAATGATACAAGTACATCAAATAAGACAAAATTCCACTATAGTTCCTCTTTGATAGCTCATCTCCATAGATAGATGAGAACATGGTTCAAGTGCTTTCCCACCCAACTACGAAGCTACGCTTCCTTGGAATTCTTTTGTCCATCGAAGAATATCTGACCTTGCACGAAACACTTAGCAAGAGATACAATTTGCAAGGTGGAATTTGGTGCGTGCCTAACTACATGCATTTCTATCTACTATTAGAACACACAAGTTCCAAGTTAGGTATAGATAGAGAGAGGATAAATAAATAAAACAGTCTGTTCCAAATAATGACTGTAAAGCTTGGCGAAGCTCATGGTGGAAATGCAACTTAAATAAGATTTTGAAAAAGAAGAATCTACAATCTCTAGCACCCTTTCCTGGAAGGAAACTTTCCCATAAATAAAATAGGTATCCCTCCCTTCAAGACCATCTACTAGCATCATACAATAGTGTGCTACAATTTATCTAGTACTTTTGTATCATTTCATCATGTCCCATTTCATCATATAAGTAGTCGACATATTTCATGAATTTCCATACAACCATTGATCAATTAACTATCTCCCTTAAGTTTCACATTTACTCATCAATGTTGTTCCATTCTACAACTTACATTCCTTTGCAAATGAAATTAACCTAACATGAATCAAATGAGTAAATACGATGAAATAAGAAGGTATACCACATGCATGTGTACATGCATAAATGACGAGTTTATGCATGTGCACATATATGCATAATAATAACAGTTGTATATGGGTATACATTCTTTAAGAATAAAATAAAATCCATTCTACATGTAGATTTCCTGATTTAAGATATATTGGTTACATCTTATGCATAAGTTCTGGTCTTAACCACTTTATTCAATGATATTCAATGAATGTCAATACAATAGTTCAAGATTTTTTACAAGAAACAGAGTTACAACTAAAACAATGCAAGGTCGTTTACCTTTAATAAATGAAAATTCAATTCTAGAGACATTATGAGAACCAAAATTAATTCTTGGCAAATCATCAATTTTGAGTTACTTGATGAAAGTATAATATTATCCTATCTTCATTCTGTTTTTGATAGACAAATAGGTTCAACATTTAACTAAGTATCATTTAGTCCCTATGTTTAATTTAGAAGATTGTGATAAGTTACATTTTGATCATCTTTTAAAAAAATACACAATATATGTTTAAATTTATCAAACATACTGGGGTCGATTAGCACTATTTGTGCTATCGACTTATACCCCTTTTCACTGTTTCAATGGTGTTGTCGTCCTCATGCCTAAGGAACATATTTTATCAAGTGAAAGAAAGCAAAGTATAAATTACTATTCGAATCTGTGATGATTCATACACAAGATCGACCGAGCATGCATATATATGTATGTATGTATGTGTACATATATATATATACACACGCACACATGCTCGTCAAAGGGATAAAGGAAGACTTGTTTAATTGTTGCGAGGGTTCCATACACCCTCGGCCTAATTTTAGATTGCGGCGTACCAATAAATCTCATGCATTATCATTTTTGGAAGACATTTTAATGAACAATTATCTTGGAATGATGGTATTGTTCCATTCTTCTCATTTGAACGATGCATGATTGTTTGACATAAATGAAAATAAAAACACAACTTAGGGGCATTTTCCAATACAAATACATATGTTATATGGTCATTCTCAATCAATACATATATTACATCGGGTCGATAATATTCAATCCAGATTAAAACTTAGAACATGATGACATATATCGTCCATCAACCTGTATCAAATTTGGTGATAGAACCACCCATTATCATATATATATATATATATGGAGAAAAATGATATGGATCATTTTGAGTCAAGATTCATGCTCAAATGGTCCATACCATTTGGCCCCAAATAACAAATCAGATGTATAATGTTGCAAACAATGGTATCATTCGACTTGGCATCTTGAGTGAACAACACCATAAAATGGTGTTTACATTACAAAGAACATATTGATGTCCTCAAGGATTGGTGGAAAAATAAACATATGGACTAGAGCCCGAACACAAAGCTTTGAATTTGACAATGCACATGCATGTTGATACACACAATAGAGGTAAAATGGGGTTTTCACCCACCAAACGTGGCTATCTAAAATAAATTACATAACATATAATGAAAATCCAAGACCACGAATACAACAACAATGTATAAATAAAGATAATAATAGGGCACTCGAATCTCATTAAGCCAGAGCTTTGCTCAAAAGGTATTCAAACATTTGAAGGAAAATTATGAGAAGGTATCAATTTTAACCTCTTTTGTCTGCAAGTTCAATGCTTTCTGCCTTCAACAAATTGGAAACAAATACCCACCTTTCGTGCCTTCTCTTACTGCTTTCTTTCCTCCAAATCTTCTCTCTATCTTTTGCTATATTATCTCCTCTTTTTCCAAAATTCCCCCACACATTGTCCATCGATTTGGCATACTATATTTGAAGTGGTCTTGATTCTCCATACCTCTACCACCTAGCCGCCCATTCCCCTATTTTCTATGTAGTATTACCTTTACTCTAATATGGGAGGAATAAACCTTACTCAATTAGGAAGGGGGTTATATGAATGTTAATTGCCATCGTTCCTAATGCAGGAGCATCCAAGGTGTACGGGCAATCCTGTGTCACCAAAAATATTTTTATTTTGCTTTGTTTGATTGTAATAAGGGCTTAAGTGATAGGAAAAATAATATTTTCATTTGCAACAATGTAATTTCCCTTTGTGTGAAAATGTAAATGTAAATTTGATGGGAAATAGGTCCTAGTAAAACAGTAAAAGCATCTTTTGGAGGAATATTCCATTTGGGCGTCCCACTTTTGGAGGAAGTAAAAAAGTCTTGTCTTGCTGTGATTTTTGCATTGTTTGCATGCACATGTGTCATAAAATGTCATAAAGTGGGGCTGCAAAAGAATCTTGCATGTTGCTTGCATGTCTTTGCATGTAAAGTTGTAATTGACAAGGTGTAAGGAATTTGTAAGAGGTGTAAGATGTCATAACCTACCAAATATGATTGGTCAAGAGTCTAGGTGCCCAAGAGAGGGTTGGCATGCATTGGACCACATTTCTTATGGAAAATTTTAAAACTCCCAAGGTTGGGCGTACTTTTCTCAAGGTGGTTTTCAATTGATGGTTTTGGGAAAACCATGAGTTTTTTTCTCCTTACACTTTCTCTATTAATTCATGCCTTTTCATTTTGGAGAAGGGGAGGGGGCTTGGAGAAGTGAAGTTTGCATACCTAAATGCTACCGAAATTGTGCCAAATTGTTGAAGACACATTTGTTGCAAGCGTTGCATGTAGGATTGTAAAGGATCCCATGAGCTTCATGTTGATGTAATCTATTTACATATTTGAATGAAATAAAGTTGCAGATTTCTCTTCCAATTTCTGTTCTTGTTATGTATTTGCAGCCTTCATGTGTTACGTTTTGTGATCGGATTTGAAAGGGAGAGTCTCCCTTTTCATCAGTTCCCTTCCATATAGTTTCATAAAAAGAATTTCAAATAAAATACACTCATCATTATAATCCTTTACAAGATATTTGTACATATATACATATGTATAGTTACATATATATAACTACATATATATGTAACTATACACACACACATATTTAAATTCATAAACATACATTTTTATTTTCCTTTATCAAGAGCTTACTTTCAGGTTCTTCCAAAAGAACAAATAATACAATCGTTCTTCTCATGATAATTATGTATAGTCAAATACATTCCCAATACCATTATGAAATTATCTTTAGATTAGACAAGGTAAGACAAGCAATGAAATAAATTCATTTCTTTCATAAGATTTCCTATTTAACCATTCATGATTTTCATACAAGCAAGAATGATATCTATCAATTGAAAGATAAATGCGGATGTCAAGGTTTGTTGTGGTGTGTGAGATTCTAGATTCTAGTCTTGCTTATCGTTCATCATCCAACTAAACACTCCTACCTCAACCATGTTGTCGTTCTTCAACTTGTTCCTGCATACACACACTCTTGCACTTGCAGTTGTTCATCAATAACCTTTAACCGTTAGTCATTATAAAATAATTCTCTCAAATCATAAAGTTGCAAGATAATCATTTTTTTCAACTATTATTGCATTTATCAAATTCCATAAACAATAATAGATAAATTTCATTTTTCAATTATTTCATACATTATTAAATGCAAGTAAGGAAATTGAGATGTGACACTCAGAGTCAACAAAACATCAGTAAAAAAAGGTACACAAAACACTCCCAAATTTTTGTTAAGTCTAGTTCTACATTCAAGAATGGTACCTCATCTCATGGATATCAAAAAGCATTAGAGAGTACTTCAAAGGTTTCTAATTCTTTACCCATTGAAAGGTTTATTAGTTCTTTTTATATAATAGATTTATGTAAGAATTTTAAAGTGTGGATCTCACAAGCAAAGTATTTCAAGATGAATCCTAAAGAATTGGATAGATTAGTGAAATATGTGAAATCTAAAAGATTTGAACCCCATGTGGCCTTAGATGACCGGATGATAAATGTTGAAGAACCCTCATCCTGCTTGTCCTCAAGTAATAAGAGTCTCACATCTAGTGATCCAGGAGATAAACCTAATCCTTTTTATGTATCTTTATTCGCTAATAGATATAGGTTGAGTAATTGTATTATTGATTATGGAGCTTTTGATAATGTTATGCTTGCAAAGATGGCTCATGCCCTAGGGTTAACTTTGACAATTTTTTTTGGGAAATGCTACTCCATGGAGTCTAAATAGGTTTCTTTGGTGGGGAAAATTAAATATGCTCAAGTTTCTCTCGTAGCCCAACCTGGAAAAAGACTTAAGTTGAAAATATTGGTGGTTGACATTCCTGCCAGTTACGATATGCTTTTAAGTAGATGTTTTTGTAAGGATCTAGGAGGTGAAATTCAAATGGATTAGTCCCATGCCTTCATCTTGTAGGAAACAAAAAGGTACATTTGAATCCTGAACCAAAAGCTAAATTTATAATGCTCAAATCAAAGGACCCTAGGTCACATATTTTGTTTGAAGAAACAAAATTTGGAAATTATATGCTCTTCTCATATCAAATAAAGTTGTGGAGAACATTGGTTTGGATATAGCTTCAAAATTTTGGACATTAGAATTCGATGGAAGTTTCTCCAACTCTAGATCAGGTGCAGGTGTAGTCCTAATCTCTCCTATTGGTGAGACCCTTCCTTTCTCATATAAGTTAGATTTTGGAAATACTAACAACACTGTAAAATATGAGGCTTTGTTATTTAGGGTCATCTGCTACAAAGGAAAAAGGAATTAAAATGTTGAGAGTCTTGGGTGATTCTAAATTGATAGTTAAGAAAGTTCGTAAAGTTTATACAGTAAAAAATGAGAGACTAAAGCATTAAAAAAATAAGGCGTGGGATTGCATTGAACATTTTGATGCTTTCTCTATAGAATCCATACCTAGGGAGTTGAATTCTAAGGCTTATTCATTAGCTATGTCCACTTCCTTATTGCTATCTCACCCAGATTTCAAAAAGGACTCATATAGAATGAAAATGATTTACAAACCAAGTGTCTTTGACAATATCAATCATTGCCAGGTTTTTGAAAATGACAAACAATTTCAAGATTTTTTAGAAAATACAGAAATGTTCGCTCATTCTTTCTTTGAAGGAAGCCTTGATGAATGTAAAGATTTTTTTCCCAAATGATGTGTAAGATTTGGAAGATGGTATTCTCTAGTTGAATGGTACCAAAATCCCCCAAGGTCTGGTGCCTTTGGAAGATTTATTTGATTGCCATGATAGGGCAATAAAAAGGAAGATGAGTGAATTTGTTAATAGCTTTGGGGAATATGAGGCAATGAACATTGGAAGTACTAAATCCCCAAAGATGGTGTACATAGGAAAGTGTTGTACACCTGAAGAAAAAGAGAAATTAATTGTGTTATTAGTCAAATACAAAGAAGTCTTTGCATGGTGCTATGATGACTTGAAGAAATTCATGGATGGGAAACTCCAACACCATATCCCACTCAAAGAAGGTATGGATCCCTTTAGGTGAAAACAAAGGACTTATAACCCCAAAGTGACTGGTGCAATTTTTAGGGAGATTGATAAAATGTTGAAGGCCAAGATCATATATCCTATTCAACACTCAACTTGGATTGCCAACATAGTCTCAGTTTGAAAGAAGAACCGATAGATAAGAATCTATGTAGATTTCTAGAATCTTAATCAAGAATATCTAAAAGACAACTACCCACTACCTATGATGGATCATATTCTTCAAATAATGGCAGGATAAAAGATGATATCTATGCTTGATGGATTATTGTGATACAATTAGATTAGTGTTGTAGAAGAAGAAGAGCATAAGACCGCATTCACCGCCCCATGAGGGAATTTTTATTATAACCGCATGCCTTCTAGGTTGGTTAATGCTAGTGCCACTTTTCAAAGGGCTATGGATCTCTCCTTCGATGATGTCAGGAAAAAAATAATTGTTATTTACCTAGATGACTTGAGTGTGTTTTCTAGGAAAAGGGAGAATCATTTTAGGTTTTTGGAAAGAATTATGCAAAGGTGCAAAGAACACAACATCTCTTTAAACCCTAAGAAGTGAAATTTTGGGGTCACTTAAGGTAAGCTTTTGGGACACATCATATCAAAATAAGGAACTAGAATTGATCCTCAAAGGGTTGAGGCCATCTTGTAAATAAGCCTACCTTTCAATAGGATAGAGGATAAGTCTTTCTGTGGGTAGGTGAATCTTCTAAGTTTGTACCAGACTTCTCTGAGTTCACTAATCACATAGTAGATATGATGAAAGAGAAGCAAGGTTTAAAGTGGAATGAATTTGGGAAGCAATCCTTCAAGGACATTAAGGAAGAAATTTCCCACACACCAGTGTTAGTGCATCCAAACTTTAATAAGGATTTCATCATCTATTGCTATGCCTTTGAACACACAATGTCAGACATCCTTTTGTAAACCAATGATCGAGGTGTTTGAGCATCTATTCTTTTATGAGCGCCCCTCTAAAGAAGCATGAGTTGAAATATTCACAATTTGAGAAAAATTCCTTTGTTATGGTGAAAGCAGTAAAATAGTTTTGGTTCTACATACTACACTCCCGTTTGGTTGTTTATGTGTTTGACCTTGTAGTCAAAAGTGTGCTTACTCAGAAAGATATTAGTTCTAACAAGATGGGTGGGTGGGTAGATAAGGTACAAGAGTATGATATAGATATAAAACCTACCAAGTTGGTCAGGGGGAGGGGTCTATGCAAGTTGATAGTAGAGAACCAAATTGAAGAGGAAAAAGATTTCCCTATTGTGTTGTTAGTTAGTCTCTAAGATGAGTGGTTCTCTAAGGTGGCATACTATCTCACATATGGGGAATGTCCCAACCATTAGTCTTCAAAAGAAAAGAGGAATCTCAAGCTAAAGGTGACCAAGTAAATTATTTGGGAAGAAACATTGTATAAGAGAGGATTGGATGGTACATTCATGAGGTGTGTAGATAAGAATCAACATAAAAGATTGCTAGAGACATTTCATAATGAAGCTTGTGGTAGACATTTCTCTTCTTCCATGAATACCTTTAAGATCTTGAGGCATTGTTACTATTGGCATGGGATGTTCAAATATGCATATTATTGGGTGGAAAATTGTGAGAAATACAAGCAATTTGCTGGAAGGCCTCAGTTAGCAACATTGCCCTTGCAACCAGTGGTAATAGAAGAACTATTTTAACGATGGGGTTTATATTTCATTGGTCCTATAAGTCCCCAATCTAGTGTTTGGCACACACATATCCTTACCACCATAGATTAACTCACCAAGTGGGTAGAAGTCATTCTGATAAAGCAAAAAAAATTAGAAGTGGTCTATAATTTTATAAAGGAGAATATATTGGTGAGTTTAGGGTACCTCAAAATTTAGTGACTAATAATGCCACTACCTTCTTATTTGATGAGATAAATTTCTTCTGTTATGAACATGGAATCACCTTGTCCCATTCTACAAATTATTACCCTTAGGGGAATGGACAAGTAGAGTCTAGCAATAAAAACCTTGTTAATATCATGAAGAAGCTAGTCGATGAGAATTAGAATAATTGGCACAAGAAGTTGTTTGAAGAATTATGGGCTAACAAGATCACTCCCAAAAAGGTAATAGGAATGTATCCATTTGAACTAGTGTATGGCATAGGTAGTGCCTTACCTTTGCCTTTGGAGTTGTTTGCAAGGAAGTTGCAGATTGTGGTGGAAGATCAAGAATTTTGGGATTCTTTAGAAAAGATGATCATGTATCTCACCAAGATTGAAGAACAAAGGGATGAAATGGTTAAAAAAATTACTATGTACCAGACTAGGGTGAAGAATATTTTTGACAGGAAGGCTAGAGCAAGGAAATTCATGATTGGAGACTCATTGTTGTGGGATAAAAGAAAAGAACCTAAAGGAGCACACAAGAAATTTGACTCTCTCTGGAAGGGTCCCTTCAAGGTAACTCAGGAGTGTGGACCAAACACTTTTAAATTATCTTACTTTGATGGTACTCCATTACCTATTCTCTACAATGGGTAGGATATTAAGCTATACCAAATGTGAGTACCAATGTGAGTCACTCTGTACAATATTAGTTTAGAAGTTTTTATTTTGCTTTGGTCTGTTCTCTTCTTGCTTGCTTCATTCTAAGAGCACTTGGTTTGTCTCTTATTTTTTCCCTGTGGATTTTGACTCTGCTGCCTAATGAACCTTAAAGTATTGTTCTATTGTTATGGTCTATGGGTTCCTTGCTTCGTCCTTTGCAGTCCTCGTCCCCAATCAGAGCCAATTGTTGCCATGGTTCTTGGAACCCTTTAAAACCATGTATTCTTGTGAAATTTTTTCCTAAGTTAAAATTGTTACCCTTTCCCATGGTTTTTAAAACCTTGTCGGGTACCACCTATGTTGTCACAACCTTGTTTCCTCCCGACACCTCAAAGATTGGTTCTAAGGTTCACCTTCATAGTTGGTCTTTCCATGAGTTTTTAGAACTGCATTAGGTCTTGAAGTGTTTGTCACAACTTTGATAATTGTTGATGAAAAATAAAATTTAAAGTGTTTTGAGAACTTTATGGAGGTTTTGAAACCTCAGTCAGTCTCCGATGAGGTTGTTGAAACTATACTTCATCCCGATGGCTGGAAAGTTTCAACACTTTCTTTATTTCAAAGAGTAGCACAGTGAGGACTATACCAAAAAGATAGCATTTCATAACTGTACAATAGTTTTGAAACCTTTGTTAGCCCTTGATAGGGTTTCCAAAACTATTTAATTTGTCAAAAAAAGTTCCACTATCCATTTCTTTTCAAATATTCAAAAAGAAGTTGGGGAAAAATAAAGGATTGGAAAGATCACACACACCAACCTTAATGAAGAACCATTAACTACCTACTACTTCTAGCATTAATTATGGGTGTTTATAGCCGAATTGATCTATTTGAAAGGCTCATTTTAGAGCGATTGAGGAAAAATTCTAAGAGAAACAAAAAAGGGGAAATTGCGGAGCTGGTAATTATTAGAGCTCGGGACACATTTAAAGGTATGATTTTCTCTTGTCGAGTTGTAATTACATTGAGGGATAATAAAATTACACCTTAAGAAAAGAGAATTGTACTCACATAATTATTTTCCTATTTCTATCTATGAATTGAGCATATATTCTATGGTTTCTATCACCATGAAGTATAAATATCAGGGTTATGAGCACTTGTCTAGTTTAACCAATACCATGCCAGAAATAGGGGATAGTAAGTTAGGGAAAGTAAATTTGGATGAATTTTGGGAGAGAATTGGGAAGAATGACTGATCACCCATAACTCATAGTTTAATTGAGAGTGGATTATTACAAGCCACCGCATTCCCCATAAATGTCTAATGCCCTAACCTAGTGCTAGAATGAATACCATTATAATCCTTAAACATAGGAGGTGAGGACAAATGACAACCGATTGGTAATGAAAATTCAAAGGAATACTTTTACTTCTTGCTTAAAAATCTCAGTGAGAGAAGTATATGTATATTTTGATTTTACATGTTTGTACTTTGACTTTTCAGAGAAAAATGGCCGATATAGGAATGTGATTTCCAAAGAATGGTTTGCCACACCAAAGAAGGGAAAATCTCAACTACCCAAAAATCTACACAAGAATCATTTTGTTAATGAACTCTCTGATACAATCATGCTCTTGCATAGGTTAAGAGGTAATGAGAGGGCTCATGAGTTTGAAGAGTGGATGTACTTTTTTATGCAAATCATTATTTGCAGTGAGTAGTTCTTGGATTGGGCACAACTCATTAGTGGCCAAGTGCACCATATGGTCACCATCTTTCAAATCAAAAGTTTTTTCTATATTTCCTCCTATTTTGTTTATGTCATTGCTTGTACCTGTAGTGTTGAAAAATGTACTCCTTTACATTTTTACACTATGTTTGCATCCCCTTAATTAATTGGACTTAATTAAGCTTCTAATTGCCTAAATTATTCATTCCTAAGCCTTATTATTCTTGTCTTGTTTTCTGAAAGGAAAACCAAAATTAAACAAATGCTAACATTAATTTAAACACCTTGGAAATTATGTGTCCTAGATTTAGGTCCCAGGACACATTTTCCCAAGGGCCAATGGGTCCTCCTTAAATGCTAGGACCCAATTTTAATATGTTTTTGGTGGCATTTTTATAATTCAAATTCAAATTTCAAATGTCAGCGTGTGGAATCTAATTTTTGAGAAATTACATAAACACCTATAAATATAGTTATTTGATCAATTCAAACTAAGCACACATAATTCAAAATACACAAGAGTAAATATTATTGTCAAGAGCCCTGAAGAGTAGATTTATCAGTCATCTATAATAGCAATCAAGATCATATTATCATGTCAAGATTCATGTGTGTTTTGGAACTAACATTGTGATGTAGGTTTCAAGCATTCAAGCAAGTATTCAAATATCAAATCAAGCAATCATTCAAGCCAATTCAAGCAATATCCAATCCTTAGAGAGATGTGTTAGAATTTAGTCCTCTAAGGGTAGCCATTAAGGGTTTGGTGAGTTGTAATATAGCATTGTTCATTCATCAAATTCTTTCCATTTTGTCATTATTTCATTATCAAGGTTTAATTGCCAAACTGGGGTTTGACCAAGGCCTATTCACCCGAAAATAAACATTTTTCCCTCTCTTTGTATGTGCAAATTTGTAGGTGAAGAAAGACTGGAATTGGATCAAAAGATTAATTTTGCAAAGTTGTCAAGCCACAAAAAATTACCTACAAAATTTATTTCCAACTTTCCAACAGTGGAATCTAGAGAAATCAGGAGCTAAGATCTGGGATCAGAGGAATATGAAATCATATTTTAGACCCTTGTACAGAGACCCATTCACCCTAGGGAAAATCTGTCCTTGCAAGACACTCATAAGTCATTTTTGGTGCTAGGTACACATCAATCTACCCTTCTCAAATCTTTCTGAAAGTTATTGTTTCTGTTTGTGCTATCATTAATATTTTAATTTCAAGCTTTACATCATATAATTGAGTTCATTAAGTATTTATTTTTTATATCCCAAAAGTGAATTTTAGTTATTTGTGTAATTAGGAAATAGTAGATCCCCATCCTCATAGAGTTGACGCACCTCAAGGTTGAAAGTCAATTCTATCCTTAGGAGATCTCTTTTTTCTAATGAAACTAGGAAAAGTGAGGGAGTCCTAGGTCATCATTTCATTTTGGTGAACTCATTTTATCTAACACACCACCCACCACCAATATCTTTTATGATGTTTCATTTTTGGTGAACTTGACATTCTTACACTATAAGCTTTCTGATTTGGTAGTCTTTCAAAACCATAGATCTAAGATCTGCATTAGTTTGCATTGCATCTCATTTAGGGTTTTCAAAATTGCATTAGCTTGCATTTCATTTAGGCTTTTAAAAGTGCATTTTGTATCCTTTAAAATCTCAAAAATCCAAAATCTCACATACATATTGCATTCATTTTACATAGTAATCTGCATATTAGTGTTTTTCAATCATTTAAATAAAAAAAAGTATCTAGAAAGTTGTCATTTTTCTTGTTGTTTTTCATCAAATTGCATTTGTGTCTAAACATAAAAGTTTGGAAATTTGCAATTGAAAGAATATGTTTGCAACTTGAATCAAGAACCTTAAATATTAACTCAAAAACTCAAAACTTAATTTTTCAAACCCCTGTACAAGGACCCATTCACCCTAGGGCGAATATTTCCTTATACAGTCATTTTCCAAATTTCTGGGCATTAATCTATCTCTATTTGCTTTATTTTTGACTATTGGTAGATCTCAGTTTCAATTCCTGGAATTGCATTTTTCAAAAATTATTTGCATTCAAGTTAATTGGTCAAAACAAGTGTATTATTCAAAGATAAAATTTGCATTCAAAAGACATCATTTTTAAGTTCTTGCATTTTACAATCATTCAATTATCACTTCAGATTTGAAACTTTACATTAAACTTCATTATAGAGATGTGTTTTGGTAACATATGGATGACCTTACGATTCTTGGTTGACGTTTCAAGTTGTATATTTGGAGATTATCTTATTGTAATTGATAACACCCATGAACCTTCACCTTCTAATGAATTTCCTCATGAGGTGGACATCTTAGGCCAAGATGAAGATAACATGCAACAAGACTCCCTACACAACCTTGACAATAATGCATCCTTGTATCAATCCATGAAACAACCAATACCTCCTATAATCCCATCACTTGATATGTTCAAACTTTTGCATCCCAAAATTGAAACACAAAGCAAGCCTCAATCATCAATCATGAAAGAACTTGTTAACAAGGACAGTAGTGATACTCTTCTATCCTATGCTCATTGAGTTATTGATACACCTATCAAATTAGGAGAGAGTTTTTTTTTTTTAATTCAAGGGGTAAACACTTTTGATCAGAGCTATGAACCAGATACAACCATTCAACAATACCACCCCAACGGGGTTTGAACCTTGGTGGCAAGAACAACAATTCCACCTATAAACCATCACACCATGCCAATACCGGCCAAATTAGGAGAGAGTTATGGTCAAGGCTTTAAAATATTAAATAAACAAGGATGTGACATAAATAATGAACATGGAATCCATCAATGACTAGAACAAAAACCATTAGAAGATACCAAGGGACTAGGATATCAAGGATCTCCTCCCTTGCTACCTATCCTAATGGGAAAGGTATTCTCTTCACAAGATTGTTTCAAAACACTAATTGAGGGCTCATGAGCATGATCAGGTAATCTTAGATCCCCCAACTCCACCTCGAAAAGTTTCTCATTCAAGTAAAAAATTAAGCCCTACAAACTCAAGAAGTTACCATTCTTACATACCATAACAGAAACTGAACAAAAAATGGATCAACTCCTCCATCTAGGATTGATTACATTACCACCTACTTGAGAGAACAAAAAAGGAAAAAGTACAAACATGAATTACTATGCATTTTATAGAACTCTTGGGAATCTAATCATGAATGTCATGCTTTAAAAATAGTATTGAAAGAATTTGATCGTATAATAGACTAACAATTATTCACTTTGCTCCTTGCCATGTGATAGTTGTAGAATCATATCATACTCACTATTACATGTATTACATTTAATGCAAATCACTTCTATATTGCAAGGAGCACATTATCATCACCTATCTTGGCTCATCCTTGTCCTACATTTAGGGGGCAATGGGTTAGATAGCCTTGTCCTAGTACAACACTCATTGTTGCCCCTTTGGCTAGTCATTTTCCTTCCATATACAATGAACAAGATTAGGATGTGGATGACTTGCCTTAGGTCAGCTTGCATGCATCATACTAGCTTTATGTCTATTCATGTTCTTTGTGTGATTTCATGTACGTAATGTGATCCCCCATACTATGCTACTTGGCATGTCTTTATGTTTATGAGCCTACTTTGGGTGACCCTTGTCATTATGTTGGTGCAAGGATACTGTTATTCCTTGCATAACCACCCCATTTTATTTTGGAACAAAATAGGTCCCCCTTTTCTTTTTGCTTTTTTTTGCCTTTGGTTTTTTGCGTTGACCTTTGGAATTCTTTCATTTTCCTCCTTGGTCTATATTTTGTTTTGTCAGATTTTGGTTTTGTCTCAGCTTGAGTTGGTTTTCTTCTTGTTGAAAACTGAATGAAATCATAAAGGATATATTTTATATGCTTTTGAGAACTAATGGAGGCATTTGTTTTGCAAGATTGAATTATTCATTTGAGGATATCTCTCAAGGAGGTCAGTTGGAAGGAATACCTCAGTTAGATTTAGCATAAAACTCCTAAAGAAGGAAGTTGCTGAGACCTTTCAGATGTCTTGCCGACTGGCAGTGTGCTATTCATTTGGGATCCATCAGTCGCCGTGACATCTCAGTCGCCATGAGGTTTTATATGTCTCTCCGCCTGGGAAGAAGTCTCGGCGAAAGGGGATGTCATCGGAAAGATCTCGCTGAGAGAGATTGCTTTCGACATAAAGTCTGGCCGAAGAGGAAAGGTCTTGCCGAGGGTTCATGGTTCGGCGTAACGTCTTACTGACTGAAGGAGGTCCCACCAAAAGAAGTTCGAGTTCGGGGAGAGTGGTTTACTTTCAGCATGAAGTCTTGCCGACCTGAAGAAGTCTCCCCAAAGTGCTCTCAGCTTGCCGAAAGAGTTTGCTTTCGGCATAAGGTCTTGCCGACCCATAGACTCTCGCCGAAATGCAATGGTAGTCCCAGGGTGGGCTCTCGCCAAAACAAGGTGGCTTCGATGAAATTTCCTACTAACACAGCAAAGTCTCGGTGATAGGGGGTAACGTCGGCATGAAGTATCACCGACGGGGTAGACTCTTGCCGAAATGGAACGACGTCGGGGAGAAAGATTTATATTCACCATAAGGTGTGGCCGACCACGGAGGGTCTCGGTGAAAGGGCGTGACTTCGGTGTAATGTCTCGGCAAAGGAGGCTAGTCTCGCCAACATGGAATGATATCGACGTAAGGTCTCGTCGACCTGTGGAAGTCTTAGCGAAAAGGTTTGTCATTGGGGAGAAAGGGTTGCTCGGGGAGAAGTCTTCCCGACCCGCCGGAGTCTTGTCGAGAGGTGAGGGCTTCGCTATAACATCTTGCCGACCCGATGGTGTCACACTGAAGGAAGGGGGGCTCGATGTGATGTCATGCTGAGGGAATAAAGTCTTGCCGACCATTGTATGTCATGCCGATAGCTGCTAGGAGGTATGATCGCATCGGGGAGACACGATTAGTGTCTCACCGACATGCGATTCGGTGTGAACGACCTTTGACCGCCCAAGAATCTTATGTGGCATGTGTTCTACCAATCAGAGAGAATTAAAGGAAAACCCTGGACAGTTTGACTGATTGACTACCCCTGTGAAGAAGATCAACAAAATGTAAACGACATGGATATGATCTAAGATCAAAAGCGATGAAGCAGCTCGGTGAACAATGGTGTGGAGATCTAACGGGAATTCTGATGCTACTTCCAGAGATGGTCAACGTGTAGAAAGATCTTGAGCACAAGGAAGCCAAAAGGAAGCAAAGAAACCACGAGTCTCAGTGACAGCTGGGATCTCTACTGGCAAAAGGGTAGATCAACATTAATGATAATGCTCCAGGGCATTCAAAGCAGCTCGGCAGAAAGTTCGAGGATGGACACGAAGCCCAGAAGTTAATGCTGTGGTTGTAAAAGATCTGAAGCTTCTCCTGAGGGTGATCTATCACCATCATGGACACGGGGATGCGCATTGAATGCAACATTGACTTCATTCTAAAATATCTGAGGGCCGACCCTCCTGTAACCAACTAATATTTTGTAAAACCCTAAAGACGGGCCAACACATTATTTTTTTGGCACGTTTTGTATATATGGAATTTTGCCTCTTTCAAAAAAGAGAGTACAAGTTTTAGAAGATATAGAGAGAGATTTCAAGGACAGAGTGAGATTTTCAAGCAATAGGAATTTTCTGAAAGATAGAGGAGACATAACTGCATCCTGTTTCTTTGTAATGGGAGCTTCTTTTGTCTTCTTAGTTAGGAATTAGATTCAGCGTAGGCAGTAATGTATCTTTCAAGTTCTCTTAGTATAGATGGAAACAGTTTGAAGACATAGGTTTTCTGTACACTGGTGATTGTGCCAGATTTGTAAATGTTGCTTATCTATTTCACTAACAATAGAAGCAACCAGATTAAAATCTACTTCATATTGTGTTCCTGAATGATGTTTATCCTGGGTTAATCATTTGATTTGAGAAGCTTTCAAGGAATGAAGTTTTATTTTATGTTCTGTCTAAAATGGTGATTTAAAATCTGTTGTTGAAGTTAGCACTGTGAATGAATGAAACTGTGTGTTAATCACAAGTTAATTTTTGTTCTGTAGTTTTAGTTAGCAATTCCTTGAAAGGTAACAAGTCTGGTTAAGTTGGATGAATTATTATTCTCTTCAGTTCCAAAGCTTTGATCTATCTTTTTTTCTATTTTTTTAAAAACCCCAGTTAAAGTAGGTTTGAATTTATGCTTGATCTTAGAACAATCCACCAGCTCAACACCAGCAGGCCCCTTGAACATTATAGTTCACATCAACCACTGAGTGAAGTTAGCACAGTCGAGAACCGATTACAAAGAGCTTGGGAGTTAAGATATCCATGTGTTATTCTTTCTCTTTCAGGAGAAACATAATAGTAATATTATGTTTAACTATTGCTGTGCTCATCAGAACCATCAACAAATACAAAGGAAGTGAATTTGTTGTGACATTCTTCTATTTATATCTTCATTCTTCTATATATGTCGTAACCATTGTCTTTTTTATTTGTCTTGTGTTTCCTTTTAGGGATGATGCAAAGCGTTGATACATTTAAGTCTCTTCCATGTTGACCCAAAAGGCTTATCCTCTGTCTTCTCTCTCTATGTGTCATTCTTCCTTTGTGTTCATTGTTCCATGAGTTATTTTGGGAATGATGATGGCTCCAAGCTTGATTACATCACTGTAGAAAAGACATACGATGAACCCAAATCTGTGGATCCCTTATGTGTTATCTTAGGATTGCATATGTGGGGCAACCTTCTTTTCATGACATAGCTTCATTTGGAAACATATGTTTGACATAGGGCTTTCCAAATAAGCTCTCATGTATCTTTTATCTATTGGTATTTTTCATCTAATTTAAAGTAATTGCTCACAACATGGTGTTTAGTAATTCCTTTAAAGTGGAGAAAATTATGCCTCTCGCTTGTTGCTTGCTTGATGACATGACCTTCATTGAAAGTGTGGTCTTCTTATTTCACGTGACGTGTCTTCTTGTTGGTGACATTGGGATTGATGTCCTCCAAGAGCATGACCTTTCTTTGCATATGGTATTCCTCTTAGTGGTAAAGCTATGACTTGCATTCCCTAAGGTGTGCATCTTTTATCTCTTGACTAGTCCTCTCTTGATGGTGATATCGAGTCTAATGTTCCCTAAAGTGAGACCTTTCATGAACTAAGAAAAACCCCTTTGGCTATCATAAACAAAACTCTTGGCCACCAAACATAACACAAATTGCTTTGTGGTGCCTTTATTTCGTGAGTATCTAGCATAACATAGGTCTCTAGCCTTGTGATTGTCATATGTGGTACCTTATCAAAGTTACCAGGGAGTATAACTTTGGTATGGTTATGGGTACACACCTAGTGTATATTGGATTACACTAGACCATTGTGTGTTTCTAATTTTGCCTTGTGGGCTCACCTAGTGTATATCAGACTTCACTATCCCTTGTGAGTGTATTTTTCATAGCCACCTAGCATAACACAACTTGCTTTCCTATGGAGCCATGTGAGCGTGTTTGATGGACGTGGCATAATAAAAATTGCTAGTCCATCTTTTCTTGCATTAATTTTGATATTGTATGATGTTTTATCTTGTGTTGTTACTGCATTCGTGTGTCTCTTTGTGCTTTTGTTGGTTTTCCATGGGATATTTGATCCCAAGGGCTTGATCATCTTCCATGATCTTTGTCATCTCATATTTCTAACAATTGTACAATTAGGCCTCTCTTGACTTATTTGTCTACTTTAGTGTGAGTTTGAGCATAGGGATCATACTCTCAGTAAAGTGGGGGCTAAATGTAGTGTTGCAAAATGCACTCCTTTACATTTTCACATTATTTTTGCATCTCCTTAATTAATTGGACTTAATTAATCTTCTAATTATGGAAATTGTGTGTCCCAGATTTAGGTCCCAGAACCCATTCTCCCCTTAAATTCCAAGACCTGATTTTTAATATGTTTTTGGCTACAATTTTTATAATTCAAATTCAAGTTTCAAATGTCAGCCTGTGGAATCTAATTTTCAGGAAATTAGATAAACACCTATACATAGCTATTTTATCAATTCAAACTAAGCACAATAATTCAAAATTCACAAGAGAAAATATTATTGTCAAGAGCATTGAAGAGGAGATTTATCAGCCATTTACAATGACAATCAAGATCATATTATCATGTCAAGATTCATGTGTGTTTTGGAGCTAACATTATGATGTAGGTTTCAAGCATTCAAACATCAAATCAAGCAATAATTCAAGCCAATTTAAGCAAGATCCAATCCTAATAGAGATGTTTTAGACTTTAGTCCTCTAAGAGCAGCCATTAAGGGTTTGGTGAGTTGTGACATAGCATTGTTCATTCATCAAATTCTTTCCATTTTGTCATTATTTCATTATCAAGGTTTAACTACCAAACTGGGGTTTGACCAAGGCAAACCCCTATTCACCCAAAAACAAACATTTTCCCCTCTCTTTGTATGTGCAAATTTGCAGGTGAAGAAGGACTAAAATTGGATCAAAAGAGCAATTTTGCAAAGTTGTCAAAGTTGTCATCAAAATATTCAAGCCACAAAAACTCACCCTCAAAATTTATTTTTGACTTTTCGATAGTGGAATCTAGAGAAGTTAGGAGTTAAGATCCGAGATTAGAGGACAATGAAATCAGATTTTGGACCCCTGTATGGAGACTCATTCACCCTAGGGCAAATATGTCCTTGTAGGACACTCAAAACCCATTTTTGCTAGGTACACATTAGTATGATCTTGTCAGATTTGCTTGAAAGTTACTATTTCTATTTGTACTATCCTTAATTTTTGTATTTCAAGTTTTACATCATACAATTGAGTTCATTAAGTATTTTATTTTTATCTCCCAAAAGTGCATTTCAGTCATTAGGAAACAACAAATCTCCATCCCCATAGATTTGACTCACCTCAAGGTTGAAAGTCAATTCTATCATTGGGAGATCTCTTTTTCTAATGAAACTAGGAAAAGTGAGGGTGTCATAGGTCATCATTTCATTCTGGTGAAACCATTTTATCTAACACACCAACCACAACCAATATCTTTTTCGATGTTTTAATACTAGACCTTGGCCTCGATTGAGGTTGAATATAGTTAACCATCAAGAGGTTCAAATTTTTTATTACTATGAAAAGTTACAATTGGGGAAAAGCTATCACCACTATAGGAGAGTCAATGATAATTTTACCATGAGAATGGTATGGAAGATTCAAGGAAATATTGGTTTGAAGATATCTCATGATGCCATACAATTAATTGACACCTATGAGAGCCATTTCATATAATTTCAAAGGTTCTCAGATGTTAGAATTGGAGGATTTGATGGTGTCCCACTTAAACTCCCTAACTAT
This sequence comes from Sequoia sempervirens, assembly GCA_007258455.2. Classification (NCBI taxonomy): domain Eukaryota; kingdom Viridiplantae; phylum Streptophyta; class Pinopsida; order Cupressales; family Cupressaceae; genus Sequoia; species Sequoia sempervirens. The sequence goes on along the minus strand of VDFB02271358.1, from coordinate 543,000,365 downwards.
GCAGAGGATAAATTTGTCTTGATAGAAGTGTGCAAGAAAGTGGCAGAAGTGAACAAAAGATGTCAAGAGAGGAAAAAGGTTGGTATATAATTTCCTATTGGGCTTGGTTATTTCTCCTACAACTCCATGTCAGACGCCCTTAATATTGAAAGAGACCTTGTCAAGTATACTCTACATTTTTATTTCAGGAGGTTTCCCTTTAATAGCAAGGACTTTGTGAATATTTATCTGCAACTAGGACCTAATTTCCATCATGTTCCATATTTAGAGTATTATTGGGTTGATTGTGTGAATGAGTAAGAAGTGAGAAGGAGAAGCTGGATGAGACTAACCCTGAGGAAAATTGTTACATTCAGACTAGGTTGGGATGTTCAAGGTATTGAGAATGATGAATCTAATCTAATGGATCCCATTTACGTTAACCATGTTCAGAATTGACCCATTGTATCAATGGATTGGATCATTAAAGAACGTGAAACTATTGAGGCAAAAACTGTAGTTGTATTAAAGAAAACTAAAGAGTGGGTGGCGAAGAAGAGTGTAGAAAAGTAGCCCCCCTCAGAGGTCACAAAGTATTAAAACACAAAGATAAAGTAGCCAATTTCCTTCAACTTTAGGAGTTCAAACCTCTACTTCACAACAAGTGTCATTAGAAGGGAAAGGTGGTGATGATGGTGAGCCTAAATAGAAAAGATTTCCAAAGAAGACATGTAGAGAAGATCCTCCTCAACCCACACAACAGGGCAAAGAAAAGGAAGTGGTTGAGGATGAAGATATGGTCAATGTTTCGATTTCTCTTCTCAGGTAAGTGCCTCCTCATCCCTTGAACCCTCTCCTTTTAGGGATACACACACCTATCCTAGGGTGGGTCCTACTCCCCCTTCTTCCCTTGATAATGGTCCATCAGTTACTCCTCCTTTCAGAATGGTTTTGAATTTTGGTTCTCCTAGCTCTAAATTAGTAACAACACACACTACTACTTCATGGATCAAGAAAAACTTATCCAAAAAAGGAAGACTATCCAAGTAAACCTTCTAGAGAAGGATCTTGTTGGTTAGCTAATTCAGAGGACCTAAAAGCCCAAGAAGTTGAAGACTACCTCTAGGCTGCTTGAGGATGACAACACATGGAATATGTGTGTAGAAGTAGCCCACCCCTTTGTATGGAAAGAAGCAAGCTAGGTCACTACTAATTATTTCAATATCACTAGGGTGAATTTGGGGCCTTCCATGAGAGATGGGGATGTGCATAACTTCCAAATAACAACAAGGTTGGTAGAGCGGACAACTAAAGATAAGAAGAGAAAAGATGAACTTAAGAGTCAGGTAAAACTTCTGACTAAATGTTTGAAATCCATATTTGACATTTCCCCACAACCAATCATTCAATTAGAATCTTCCTTTGATCCCACATTAGCAATGGGGAGGGAGGTGGTAAATAAAATATAGAGTTATAAATTCTTTGGCAAAACTATGGAAGAGTGGGCCACTGGTATCTTGGATAAGGTTAACTGATTCATTTTTGACATGAAGAAAGTGTGTAAAGATATTGATGCTCTGAAAGTTGAGGTAGATAAAGATGTTTCCTTGGATAAGCATGAAGAGGCATTATAGAAAAATACCCTTGGTGATCTTAAAGGAATGGTGGAATTAAGCCCTAAGAGATTGGTCAGTGAGAAAATTCTCCCAAATGTTGTAGATAATCATTATGATATGTGGAAGAAGAGTATAGAATGGAAACTCTTTGTTGTTAAGAAGAGTATACAAGAGTTTGACAAGGTGCAGATAGAATGCAACAATATCAAGGATGAAATTTAGAAGAACTTCTCAAGAATTGGCTTGCAACTTAAGAAAGAAAGCAACAATGAAGATGAGGATGAAGAAACCCTGAAAGGAAGCTTCAAAAGAATGGTCAATGACATCTGTGATAAATGACCATTCAATGTTGAAAGTCTAAGAAGATTAAATGGTATTGATTTGATCCTATTTCAGTTCATTATACTTGTAGCTACCTATGAAGGGAGACTCAAAGTGGGAAAAGGGAACAAAGTTATCTAGAAGCTTAGAGCCAGGAACGTCATCATCCCCCAACATGAGGAGATGCCACCTATCATGAAAAATTTCTATGCTTTCCAAGTGAGAAGTGCCACATTGTCAACTCAGTCAGCCGTGGGGATAACAAACGAAGCATCGCCCTAGTGACCTTTCAGTTGCTCTTTATGAATTTTATGTTTAGTTAAGATTCTTTTTAATTATTAGACAATTATTATGAAGAAGCGGTTATGTATGCTTAGTATTTATGTGATGAAGATGAACCAAAATCTCTCTTAAAATTTTATTGTCATAATTTTGATATAGCATCATAGAATTGAAAGCCTATATACGTCTATGTGTGTTTAGCTTATCATTTGAATGAAAACGAATTTATTTAAATTTGTGTGTTTAAGTAATTCTTTCAATTATATCATTTTTATGTGAATGGATGGCTATTTCATTTAGATGATTGGCTTTATTTTTGGAGTTATATTGAATTGAGCGTTCTTTACTTATATGGAATGACTTGCCTACTGGCTTTTGTACCAGTGGTTATACTTATTCTTGTTTCATTGCATTCAATACTTGAAAGTTTTATGGTGTTGAGTATTTATGCCTTTCCTACTTTCTGGTTAAAAGAATACAGTATTTTAGGTTCATAGTTTTTTTGGTTTTACTAAAAATCAAAGAGGGAGTTGTACCTCTTTAAAATTCAGAGAGTAATTGTTTCTTGTCTCAACTGTTGGGAGTGGATTGCATCTATTTAAGGGGAAAGAGTTGAATTTATATGATAAATTCTAAGGTGCAAATCTGTTAGTCAACACAAATCTATGAGTGTGATTGACCTAGTGTCTTGGCTTGGGAATAACCACGTGTTTATCAAGTAACTGATGAGAGCCATTCATGTTCCATTTTATGCCATCTTTTAGCCTTTTTCGTATGCCTTTATATCCATCTTCATATTCCATTTTCATACCATTTTACCACATTTTGCTGCATATGGTTAATATATATAAGTAATATTTAATTTAGTTTTTAGATAAAATATGTGAATAATAAATATTAGATTGTATTTACTAATATTTTATCTCATTATGTTGAGAAAATAATTCTAGCAACATATTAATGAAGGTGGAGATAATAAACTTCACACAGACTTCCTGTCACTTGTAAACAGACTTCCTGTCACCTGCACAATAATAAATAATTTCAGCTATTAATTTAATTTTAAATAATTATTTATTGTGCTAACAACAAATAATATATTTTAATACTCATATGGCGAAATAACATGTATTATTTGCTATTGCAACTAATGAAATTGTGATGAATGAAGGCAAAACAAATAGCTATTTTTATGGCACAACAAACTCCTATTTTATGGTTGGTTTTATTCCAACCCACAAGCCATAAAAGGTGGCAAGAGAATATGAACAAATGCTATAAAATAGTACTACAAAAAATGTAATAGGTGGTGTGGAAAAGCATATGCATAATATTAGAAAAATAATGCAACAAAATTAAATGTGGAAATAAGAGGAAGGGTGTGAGAATAGTAAACAAATTGTAAGTTTGTTTCACGCCTTATAAGGCAATATAATAGCTATAAAGGAAGGTGAATTAGCATGCTGTATGGGAGTACAACATAAGAGAATAGGAAGAAAAGTAGAAATGTGGCATCATGGGTTATGAAATAAATGCAACAACAATGTAACAACAGTGAGCATAATGTAGAAATAAAATCTGTAATATATTTTATTTTAATGAGTATATGATGGTTATGATTTGAGTATTGTAGCAGTTTTTTAATCACCTTGCCAACCAGGAAGAAGGGCCCACTCCTCAGGGAGCCTGGTGATATTTTTGTGTATTTTTATTTCAGTATTTTCTATAATTATTATTTTATTTTATATTTGTGATTTGTAGAATAAAGTAATTTGATTATGAGTGGTAAATAAAATATTTATTTTAGTTTTTATTTGAGAAGTCCAAAATCATATTTGTATTTATTTCTCTGATTGAAAGTTTTGTTTGATAACATTCTGGTGGTTTGAAATATTGCACATAAAATAGAGTATTTGTTGGATTGTTCCTGTCACACTATTACAGACTGTAGTACCTGTCGTAGTTTTTAGAATAGTGCAATTTTTTTGTATTGATTTAAATAAGTGTTTTTATTTTGTAGTTGCATTTCATCTACACTCACCTCACTACCTACAACCCTTGTGCATATAGCCACGACATCTTTCACAAGTTTACACCCTCGAATTGACATTTAGACCAAACTGAATCCAGTTATTAAATATTAAATCTATTTCATTCTTTACCCCAATTTTGGCGTATCAATAACCCCAAGGCTAATATTTTATAACAATAAGATAATTTCCCCTCTAGTATATTGGTCTTACCCTGTTGGGATGTCTCATATTGGTTGACATGATAAATATGAGAAATGATGTTAATATACCTACTTACCATAGTAGGATTATGTATATTGACTAAAATTCCATCACTTGTTGATCCCATAATATGTGTGAGGGTTTCTACTAGTTCAAAGTTTAAATTAGCTCTTAATATGGTGCCTACATCATAAGGGAAGAAGATAAAGGCATTAGTCCAGTGTCAAGAGTGTGATTATTAAGGGTTGTATATTGTTAAAGTAAAATAAGTGAGCAATTATAGTACTCACAAGGGTCTCTAGGATGCAATGAGTGATAAATCACCCTCACCTCCTCCTCAGTCAACTATGCAAATGGGAAAAGCTGAGATGTGGGAATTTCCTCCTCATCCTTTAGGTTTGTCTCTTTACCTTCTAATTACACCTCCCCTGCTTCTCTAAAGGAAAAAAATCCTTATCAAAATACTCATCTATCTCATCATACTCCATAATACCAAGAGGATAGACTCAACATTCTCACCATTGTCTCTGACCTAGTACTTAATGTGGTTATGTAATCAAAACACCTAGAATAAGTGGAACCCAAGGAAATTTATCCTTGTTGTGTTTTGATATACTCTTGAATAGTTTGTAGCATGAGAGAATTAGGGGAAAATCCTTAGGTAAATCATCCATAATATATTGTATAACTCATGTAATGGAATGCCTACACTAATATATTTATATCTATCAAGGAGGAAAAATCTCAATAATAGGATTGCATCATTGTGTCTCCTAGCCAAATACCCTCCATCTCTATCTATGGGTCTATAATAAATTCATCATTTATTAATGTAGGCACCACTTGTATAGAAGCATAAGCATGCCCAAGTTGACCCATCTCATGGTTTTTAAAAGTATCAAGTTTAGAGGTGATAACTCTCACTAATAAGGAATAGTGTTCTCAAGGGTCCATGTCATCACAAGAGAGGGGTGGATAAAAGAAAGATCCCATATTTGAGAAATATAGTAGATTTCTTAGTAGACCAAGGAAAAAATGTTAGCTTCCCACACATAAATTGTACTTTTCTCTAACTACATGATGGTTGGTTCCGAAAAGAACCTAAACATAGGAACCCTTTTTCCTCTTGAAAAGTGGGTGAAATTCAGGGCAATAAAAATATTCTATAAAAGGTACAATAGAAAGTGTAGGAATGGATGTAAACTAAATGCTAAGCATGTCACCAGGGTGAGTGACTCACATGATGGTTACCATTGATATCCTCTCTCACTCTAACTCTATTACATGTAGTGTAAGTTTCTCCCCTCAAATAATAATGCCAAGGATGTAATGGACACCATAGAGAGTGATGGAACACTCTCCAAAAATAGAAGGAAACAAGAAATTCATTCAATTTCCATCCTAATATGTGGGGATGTCACACCCTATGCATGATGAAGGGTGAACAATTAGTATCTATTCCACTCTAGCTAGACCAACTCACTACAAAGTGAAATATTATACAATGGACAAATCCTCTAATGCATCCATATAACAAGCTTTCTCATGGGTGGAATTCCACTATATGTAGGTGTCCTACATGAAATAAATTTTGAGTTGGACCTTAAAAAATATTAAAAATTAAAATTGTCAAAAACTCATGAAAATTTAAATAAAACCTTCAAAAATAACTAAGAAAATATCAATAAATCAACAAAATTATCAATTTTAGCTTCAAATTACTCAAGAACCTCATCACTCTTATCAATAAGATGATTGGGAGGGTGTCTTGAGTGATCTCTACAATAGCCTAGGTGACCTAGGTTCAAGTGGTAGGGCCAATTGAGTGACCTACCCTAGTAAAGGGGGCAACCTAGGTCACACCCTAATAAGATATGTTGGGCCCAAAAATAGCAAAAAATAAGTAAAAAATAGTAAAATGTAAGAAAAAATTAAACATAAAAAAAATCATTCTAAGTGAGAAATATTAAGTTCAATAGGCATCTACAAATGAATTGAACAAAATTTAAAGCTAGGGTTTGAAAAGAAGTTTTTCTCATTTCTTGCAATTGGGGATCCATAGGAAGTTGAAAAGTGATCATGATCTCTATCACCTCATTGTAAGTTTTCCATTGACTACTCACACATGCAATTTGATCACTATTTTATTTCTTTCCCTCTTTTTCTTTGCTCTTATTCACTATTACATGTAAAAAATATCTTTGATGAAAGTCATTCACATTCCATTTTATGCCATATTTTAGCCTTTTTCATATGCCTTCATACCCATTTTCCTATTCCATTTCCATACCATTTTACCACCTTTGCAGCACATGATTAAATATATATACAAGTAATATTTAACTTAGTTTTAGATAAAATATGTGAATAATAAATATTAGATTGTATATTTGCTGCCATTATGTTAAGAAAATAAACACTACAACATGAGGAGGCGAATGCAGATTTCCTATCGCTCGTGGATGCACCTACTAGAAAATTCATTCCAACTATAAACATTATTAAATCAATTATGTTCTCATAAAACAATTTGGTTATCTAGTTATAACTAATTAATCTTTAGTTTTAATTCTATGGAGGATAATGTCCTCACGTTAAAAATAATATTCTATTGTAACTATGAGCTAAATAAGCTCTTCCATTTTAGGCTAATCTGTTATCAATAACTAAACAATCCAATGTAAATTGTGGTTTTCAAACTACGAAATGAAAGGCAACAATAAAATGAAGGGAGTGAGAATAGTAGATAGCCAAAATTTATTTCACATCCCATTTATTATATATAGGGAGGGATGGGTGTGAGATGGAAAGAAGCAGAAAACAACAAAAGAAAAACTTTGTATCATCTTTTGATTATTCAAACAAAATTTTGCATGATCAAACCAACATAAAAAGTCATTCTTGTTTCATCACCTGGTGTACTAAGTAGGTAGGGCCCACTTCTTGGGATGTCTAGTGATTTTTGTTATTTCAGTAGTGTGTTTGCTTTCTATTTTGATTATATTTGTTTATGTATCAAGTGTTTATTGTTATTTGTTGTTTATGATTTAATTAGGAACCGTAAGATTGTGATGCTAAGTTATCTTTGTTAATATCGCACTGTGATCAGAACACGTTAAGGTGTGAATTTATGTTATGAATTTATTATAAAATGTTGTAGTTCATGTTGCTAGTTTGTTCTTGTAGCAGATTATTGTAACGGTTTTTAGCAGAGTTACTCTTGCAATTTTAAATGATTTTTTTAATTTTCTAGTTGCATTTTAACTATACTCACCTCACTATTTTCAACCCTTGCGCATATAGCCACTACACCTTTCATAAGATTACGTCCTCATATTGACACATAGACCAAAACAAATTTAGTTATATTAATATTAAATCTTTCTCATTATTTACCCTTGGTTTTGGCCTATCCGTCTTTATTTTGTCCCATTTTTATTTTTATAATTCAAGCTTTTATTTTTTATTTAATATTTTCTTTAACCAGTCTTGCAAGTCATCAAGGTGATGTGAGGTGACATAAGTAAACATTAAATAATATATTGATGGTATGTCCTCTCATCCTTCTTTCAAGCTTACTTTAAACTAATCATTTATCAATACACACTTGATTTGGTTTTTAAATATTTATTCTGTAGGCTATAGGTGAGTGATAGGGACAAATGACAAGGTAGCATCTCTCAAATTTTGCAACCAAGGTAAATTCTCTCATTGTTTTTATTATTACTTTTTAAAATATCATATTACACATGATTAATCGATTTATTTTTTGTAGGTCTAAATGAAGAAAAGGATAAATATAAGTATAGGTAAGTGTGGGTCCTACTATCCCAATCTTTAGGAATGTTTAATACCTACCTACTATGTAGACTATTGTATATGAGGGGGAAAATATGTGTCCAAAATTGTATGAGTTAACATGATAGTTCTATGATGACCTAGCAAGTCCAACTCATGACTCATGTGGCATGAAATAGGCTTCCTCATAGCATTATTTTGACTTGATGGTGTTTTCATCACCCTTATTATCCCCTTATCCATCTCGTTTATCCCTCAGATTGTGTTCTAAGCGTTTGTGTTATTCCAAAGTATTATTTCCAAAAGTTTAGTTATAAGCTAAACAAATACTGTAGTGTCACCACACGACCCAACTTAAGTTAAAATATCACCCAAGTGACTAGTCATGGAACCCTTGAAATGGGTGACCCTATCATTTTTTGATATGTGTGATTACTTCAATTATAGCTATTTTACCATCATTTTTCTCATGAACGTGAGTTAATTATAGAATCATGACTAATATTTGACTCCCTTTTATTAATTATCCTCTCCTCTTCACTCAACTATTTCTTTATAATATATCCTTCAAATATCTAATCTTCTCCCAATCATGTCCCCATGATTGATAAGATCCTTACCTAGTTATACTCCCATTTCCTTTAGCATCTAGGATATTGTTTCATTTTATATTCTTTATTTTAGCAACCCCCATAACATTTCTATTCGTAGTATAAGATGTACGTTCCTTTTCCCAATTTTCTAAATAAGAGCTTGTTTATTTTTACATTATAGCCATTTTCTTACAAGAATCTCCTATTCGTCATCTCTAACAACATTATGAATCACATCTTAAGACTTGGGATATCCTTTAATAAAAACCATCATCCATTCCATTTTCATGCACATATAAGACTACTGTGCCTTTTCAATTTCTCAATAAGCTTCAAAGCTTCCTCAACTTTCCAAATAATTTTTAATATTTGAATATCCATGGTTTTCCTGTTCCCATTATCATCTAAGAGAAACACCCAATTGTTGTAGAGGAGGATAAATAAGCTAATTTTTTAAGGACACAAGCCAACATAAGTATCGCCAAACAACTTCTTTGAAGCTTCATATTTTCACAACTTACTTATTTTATAAACTTTAATATAAAAATAGTAATTAGAAAATATCAATTTTCCTAAGGAAAGTAATACTTTGTTTCCATTCCTTGATTAGAGTGGAAACTATATTATTTTAGTAGAATAGTGAATTTGGTGTTGTTTAGATTAAAATAGATTAGAGTATATTTAAAAAATTTACATTCTCTAAAAATCCCTTGATCTCAACACAAATAGCTTCAAGAAAGTACAACCCTCAATCCCACCATGAGGGACTCAATAAATTCAAAAAAACTAAAGAACTTAGAAAATGAGAGCTTCTAACATTCAAATTTAGGAAAAACAAAAAAAAAAAAAAATTTTGTTTTGCATAAATTTAGATTAAATTGTATTTAGAAACAATCATCAAAATCATGAAAGTTCCAAAACTAAGAAGCCTAAGCCCTTGTTTTACCATGAGGCGAGTAGCAAAATTAAAACATCAAAATCAAGGAAAGAATTTAGATTCCTCAAGGATAACTCATTTGTAAATCCCCCTGTGACTCCTCACTAGACATCTCATGTAAATGTGTCCTAAATTTTGAGAGGATTAGGTTGAGTCCATGTTGAGAGATATTAGGGCTAATCAAGTAGCCCACAAAGCTATAGAACAAGTCTAGAGCCAAGAGAAAGCTCAATATTATGAGAAACAGAGAAAAATAGAATAAGAGATTGCATAGTAAGAAAATTTTAAATAAAAATTCAAGTCATAAATTATTTTCTCAGACACTAGAAAAGACATAAATATTATCTAAGAAATCAGAAATGAAAACTGAAACTTACTACAAGAGATAATAGTAATACTCATCATATTAACATTAAAAATAATGAGTGTAAAACTAACACACAAGGTAGTAAGTGCTTAAAACTTTCTACCACTTAGAGGACCATTTTCCCTTTAGAAGAGGACAATCTTGGAGTCACTCCTCCATTCCACTAGATATTTCCATATAAGCAGGGTTGACTCACCTACGTTTTAGAGGTATAATATCATGTGTGTAATATGTAATCTCTAACTTATTCACAACAGTTATACATAAAATTTTACCAATTACATTTACAAATAAGTGAAAACTAAGATACCATAGAGCTAAATTATGAAGGGAATCTAGAGTGATAATATTGCTTTAAGGATGAGACCAATTCTCTCATATGTCTCTTCCATATAAAATAAAATATTATGAATTCTTCTAGCCTAGTTGTAATTTTTTTTGAGATCTTAGATGATGAAGAAAGAAAAGGGAAAAAATGAGAGGATTATGGAGTTTTTGCTCATTAGGAATATCCTCCATAAATTATGTAAGAGAAAGTGGGTATTATCAAGTTAGATGAGAAATCTATGCATAAACATGAAATACAAATAATACCCTATAGTGAAGATAAATTTGAGACCCAAAGGAGATACCAAAATATTTATGGTAAAAAATGAATAGGATTTAGTATTGAATGTAGTTGCATTCATTTTTATGCACTATAGGGACATGCTATCTGTATTTAAATGCTTAACACAGGTAATAAGATATATATTCTTTCATATATAATCTTTTTAATACTTGGATCATGATTATTATGGAGGAAAATATATCAAATGTGTAGAGACCTAAAAATATCTTATTATCCGATTACATCATTATCCATTTTCCCTAAATCCTAATCCATTTTCCCTAAGGAATAAATCAATTTTCTAAATCTTAATCCCCTTTCCATATTATTTAATTAATTTAATTAATTCAATCCCCCTCATAATCACCTAAAAATAGATAAAAAAATTAAGTATCTTTTATTTCTCATCACACATCTCATAACTATCACCTAAATAAATAATTTTAAATTAAATAGTCCATTTTATCTCCCCCCTCTATCTCTCAACTACCCAACCAACTTGATCTAAGCCATCCATCTATATTTTTATCTCAACCATTAATCTTAATCCTTTCAAACATATAAATCTGCCCTCTCATGAGCTATTTTAAGGGGAGGATCCTAAGTCTTTGCAATGTCATTTTATTGGTTCGAGAAACCACATTTCATCCATTTTTTGAGAAAATATACCTTCATGGTGCTACATGAATCAAAATTGCATAACTTTATTTTGGTTTATTCATTTTTGTTTTTGATTTCTTGCTCTAATCAAGGTCACATTTGATATAGATTCAATTTTAATGTTTCATTTGAAATCTTCACTTTGATTTATATTTTATGTGTATATATTTGGCATACATGATGAGACACTTGCCCCTCTTTAATATTTATTTTTGTAAGTTTTTTCTAACTCAATATTAAATATTTTAATTATTTCATGAAGAAATTTGAAGGTAAACTTATAGGGACCTACGATTTTCAAAAAGTTGAACATAAAACCCTAGTGATGATGGATCATTGAGTGTGATTTGAAATGTCATTTCAAAAAGCATACACAATTTAATCCAGAAACACACATATACAAAACCCTATTTTAAAAGATGATGTGATATTTTTTAAATGGTTTTGAATATTTTTATAAAAAACATAATTTCTTAGGATCATTTAAGGAGGCTACTATAAAAAAGTTATGCTCAAAGATTTGATGATGAATGAGTTATTTCAATTTTAGGGTTTTTAAAAAATTGATCATATCTCAAAAATGGCTTGGATTTTTTGTAAATTTTTTTTACAAGATTTTTTAAATCACCAAAGGAGCTTACTACCAAAACTAACATTTAAATCATTAAAATCGAGGGAGTTACATTATTTTTTAATTTTTAATAAATTTAGTTTTTAGATAGCAAATCAATGAATTTTTCTTATTTATTTAAATTTTTGGAAAGCTCTATGAAATTTAATAGGGATTTTTTCTTTGTATTTTCATTTATGAGTCCTAAAAATTATTAAAAAAATCAGATTTGGTTTGACTAGGTGGTAAAAATATGAAAACTACAATTTCAATGCATTATTTGTTAGAATGCACTAATATACTGAGAGGGGGTGAATTAGTATATCCCACAGATTAATCCAATTCATTTTTTTCAACCAAAACTTTATATTGCCTTAAAACAGATAAAGAATCAAACTATGCAATTCAAAGCATAACTACACAACCATAACACCAAATTTACGTGGAAAACCCTAGAAGGGAAAAACCACGGTGAGCAAGCTTCTTGGATCTATTTTCCAAATCTAGCCTCACAAACAAAAACAAGATTTACAACAAGTTTTATGGGCTACAACCCAAGGGAAGCTACAACTCCCTGAAAATATTTTTTATGGATTCAACCAAAGGAAGCTACAACTCCCTACAAGCTACAACACTTACAGAAAGATGCTACAACTTCTATACAAAATACTTGACAAAATTTGTTGTTCAATGGTCTCCACAACAACAACATTCTTCACACTCACATATATCTTCAACACCTCTACTCAACAATCTCTGCTATCTTCAACACAGTTCCACACACATATACTCGCACATACCTTCTCATATACTCACACACTTACACACACTTTTGTAACAAACTTGATCTTTTATTTATATCCTCAACAAGATTCAAAGAGTTTCTCCTTTGTCAACCAAGATGAAACGTGCAACGATCACAACAAGTCAGCTACCAAGACATCTTTGGTAAGTATAAATCAATTGTGGTTCAAACCAAGAGATAATTAGGACCTATTTAACCTTACCACACATCCATACTAGCACACACTTCTGAACACTTGGTGCAATCATCTTAACATACTAGGTCAGCCCAAAAAACACTTAACCTTCCATGCATTAGCTCCAAACCTAAAGCGGTATCAAAGAGACCAAATAACATTATGCAGATCAATTTACAATTATTATATGACATGCAAAAAAATTCTCATACACTCCTTTCACAAATTCATGCTACATCATGTTGGTGCAAACAAATATATATTGAACTCAACATCACTTGTAAACCCTGAACACATAGACTTGAAGTAGAACAATGAAAATCAAGCTTGTGGTAGTCCTCAACACCTAAAATTTGAAATGAGAAAACATATGGAAAATCTGAACTTATCCCCCAAGTTGTATGATCACATCAACACATATGGAGAAATGTAGAGCATTCCTTTGACTCTTTCTGACTGTAACAAGACTTCTTCACTCTACTAGCTTTGGAAAATTTTGTGATAACTTCTATTCTCTGAAATAAGGAACATACATACTTCACACCTGTCTTTATCTAACTTCCAAACCACAAGGCCATATCTTCAAATGTAGAGGAATGTGAAGCATTCTCTAAGCTTCTTCAATACAACTTCATGTGCCTTTGACTACATGAAACCTTACATACTTTCTTTCATCAAGACTTTACATCAAGGCACATAGAATACAACACTCACACTATAATTGACAACAATTACAACTCTTTTCAATAAGAAACCACAACTTCTTCATATCAACATACACTTCATCCTATCAAATTTCACCTATTCATGAACAATAGAGGATATGGTACAATCGTGTATAACATTCTCATGACATTCATCACCATGTCCTTCTTCTCACAACACTTTTGATTAGGACTCTATTTGCATCACATGCAATCTTCCACAATACCACTCTATTGACATTAATGACAACACATGCAATAATCTCCCCCTTTGACATTGATGGAAACACTAACTTGATATGCAATTTCTCCCCCTTTGACATCAAGGGAAAAGGGAAATGGTCTTCCTTTGTTCTTGCAACAACACACAAGCTCCCCCTATCTGCACAAACCTTATCATCCTCCTTAGTCTCTTTCTACTTGCTCCCCTCAAGAGGTAGCCCCCATCAATCTAGGGATAAAGATATGTCTTGAACTGCTCCCCTTGGACAGATGCACCATATATGCATCTAGTTAGAATAAGAAGGGGAAACAACCCCTAAATTTTATCAGAGATATTCAAATGTGTCTTTAGAAAGTGCCTTTGTAAAGATGTTTGCAACCCGATCCTTTATAGGTACATATTCCAATTTCACCTCTTGATTTGCAACCTTCTCTTTTAAAAAGTGATGCTTGATAGATATGTGCTTGGTTCTAGAATGCATCATGAGGTTCTTTGAAATATTGATGGAACTTGTATTGTCACATAGAATATGAATGGGCTCATCATACATTACCTTGATATCCTTCAATGTTTGGTTCATCCACAACACTTGAGAGCAGTAGGACGTTGTAACTATATAATTTACTTCTATTGTTTATAAGGACACTAAATCATGCTTCTTAATAAACCATGAGATCAATCTCTCTCCCAAAAGAAAGCTCTATCGATGTTACTTCTTCTATCATCAACACTGCCAACCCAATTTGCATCAGTATATGCACTCAGTGAAAAATCATCACCTTTTTGATACCATAATCCATAATCTAGAGTGCTCTTCAAATATCTAAAAATCCTCTTGACTACCTTCACATGAGTTTCTCTTGGATCATCTTGAAACCTTGCAACCAAGTAGACAACTTGCATAATGTCAGGCCTTGATGTTGTTAATAGGCCCCCAATCATAGACCTATACATATTTTGATCAGCCTAAGGTGACTCATCATCTTTGATCTAATGACAACTTGTTACTATAGGAGTACTCATTGATTTGCAATATTCCATACCAAAACTCTTCAACATCTCCTTGACACACTTTGCTTGAGAGATAAAAATACCATCATCTGATTGAGAAATTTGGAGTCCAAGAAAGAATGATAAGTCACCTATCATAAAAAAATTCAAATCTTCTATATCTCTTCTATAAAATTCTTACACATTTCATCATTTCCACCAAAGATCATGTCATCAACATTTACAACTATTAGAATTTCTTCATCCTCAATTTTGATGTAAAGATTGATATTTGTGGTACCTTTCTTGATGCCCTGTTGGAGTAAGTTCTTGGCCAACCTTGCATACCAATCCCTAAGGGCTTGTTTGAGACCATAAAAATCCTTCTTAAGTTTTCATACCATGTTTGGGTCTTTTGATAGCTGAAATCCATCAAGGTGCTCTATGTAAAGTTCTTCTAAGTCACCATTCAAGAAAGTAGATTTGATATCCATTTGATATACCTTGAAGTCCTTGTGAACTACAAATATAAGAAAAAATCTAATTGCTTTTATTCTTGCCATTGCAACAAATGACTAGCAATGTTTTCCTCTTCTTTCATCCTTAGATTCTCAAACATTGTTATGTAAGATTGTAATTTTGCTTGCTTTACACTATCATTTCCTTCATAGAGATTCTTGAGTTTATCCCATATCTCATTGGTTGTCTTGCACTCCACTACCTTGACAAACTCTAAATTTGTTAAGCCACTTAAAATAAAATTCTTTGCTTTGGAATTATTTTCATGGGCCTTCTTCACATTAGCATCTATAATAGAATGAACAAGTTTGGTATAATTATCCTTTGTAGCTCTCCAAACATCATATAATAATGATGTGAGATAGGCTACCATCCTTACACTCTAGAAATCATAGTTTCTTCCATCAAACATCAGTGATTTAGAAGAGGAATATTTCTGAGCCATGTGTTCTATTCCACGATCTACCTTCATCTATTAGCTTGCACTAGGGAACTCAACTTTGATACCAATTGTTAGAACACACTTATATACTAAGAGGGGGGTGAATCAATATATCCCATAAATTAATCCAATTTAGCTTTGTCAACTGAAACTTTATACTGCCTTAAAATAGATAAAGAATCAAACTATGCAATTCAAAGCATAACCACACAACCCTAACACTGGATTTATGTGGAAAACCCGAGAAGGGAAAAACTAAAGTGAGCAAGCTTCTTGGATCTACTATCCAAATCTATCCTCACAAATAAATATAATATTTACAATAATTTTTATGGGCTACAACCCAAGGGAATCTAGAACTCCCTGAAAATAGTTCTTATGGTTTCAACCAAAGGAAGCTACAACTCCCTACAGACTACAACACTTATAGGAAGAGGCTACAACCTTTGTACAAAATACTTCACAAAATTTGTCATTCAATCACCTCCGCAGCTCCAACACCCTTCACACTGACATATATATTCAACACCTCCGCTTGACAATCTCTGCTACCTTCAACACACTTCCACACACATATACTCACACAAACCTCCTCATATACTCACACACTTATACACTCTTTTACAAAAAACTTGATCTTTTATTTATATCCTTCACAAGCTTCAAAGAGTTTCTCCTTTGTTGGCCAAGATGAAACGTGCAACAACCACAAGAATTCAGCTCCCAAGACATTTGTGGTAAATAGAAATCAATTTTGGTTCAAACCAAGAGCTAATCAAGACCTATTTCACCTTAGCACACATCTCCATACTGGCACACACTTACAAACACCTAGCAAAATCATCTTAACAACTAGGTCGGCCCAACAAACACTTAACCTTCCATGCATTAGCTCTAGCCTTAAAGTGATACTAGAGAGACCAAATAATATTATGTGAATGACTTTACAATTGTTATATGACATGAAAAAACATTCTCATACACTCTTTCACAACTTCATGCTACATCATGCTGGCACAAAAAAATAGATACTGAACTCACCATCACTTGCAAAACTTGAAAACATAGACTTAAATAGAACAATGAAAACCAGGCTTGACTCCTCAACACCTGAAACTTGAAATGAGAAAACATATAGGTAATCTAAAATTATCCCTCAAGCCACATGATCACATCATCAATTGCGGAGCATTCCTCTGATTCTTCCTGATTGCAATAAGACTTCTTCACTCTGCTAGCTCTAGAAACTTCTATGGTAACTTCTATGCTATGAAATTAGGAACATACAAACTTCACACAATCTCTATCTAACTTCCAAACCACAAGGCCATATCTTCAAATGTAGATGAATGTGGAGCATTCTCCCAAGCTTCTTTAGTATAACTTCCTGTGCCTTTGATTGCAAGAAACCTTACATACTTTCTTTCATAAACACTTTACATCAAGGGACAAAGAATATAACATTCACACTACCATAGACAACAATTACAAATGTTTTTAGAAAGAAACCGCAACTTCTTCATATCAGTATATACTTCATCCTATCTACTTTCACCTATTCATGAAAAACAAATGATATGGTACAACTGTGTATAGCATGCTCATGACATTCATCACCATTTCCTTCTTCTCACAACACTTCTAATCACCACTCTATTTGCATCACATGTAATCTTCCACAATACCACTTTGTTGAAATCAATGACAACACATGCAACATTATTTTCTTGTGATGAGCATATCTCTTACATATCATTATATTTGCTTTGTGCTCACACAAATTTCTATTTTTTTAGGGTTTCATTACTTTGTACTAACAATTTATTGTAGCTTTTATGCTCATCAAAGACTAATAGTTTGAAACTACTAATCCATTTTCTATAACACCATATGTGAAAGACTTTACAACTCACTAGAATTAGAAACATTTGGTTTTTCAAAGGGAAATAAATTTTTTATTGTGTTTTTGGGTGAATGATGTGTATTATCTCCTCTTGCACCATTGTGTGATATTTAGGATCAAAAACATCACTTTCTCTCTTTTTTTATTGTTATCCCAAGGAACCAAATGTGTGTATGCTCTCCCATTACACTTTATGTGATATTGAGTGATCAAAAGCACTTGGATCATTCTTTCTAGGGGGGCTTCCTAGGGGTATGATCAACCAAGGGTACAACCTCAACTCCCATATTCCAGTGAAGTATAAAGAGCAAGGGTGAATTGAAAGACATACATACCTCTTGGAAGTGGAAGCTTATTAGTCTTGGCTAAGCCCCTAAGAAATTTATGCCTTGGGGAGGTGAAGGTTGAGAGTGGATTACCCTCTTCTCCTGGCTATTTGGATTTTTTTCATTTCATCTACAAATTTGGCCTCATGTACCCTTGTGGTATATGGAGGACTCCCTAGCAATTTTTTCATCCTAGCTTAAGACCTTTTGGCCATTATTCCTTGTGGTGCATCATTTTCGGGGGAAAAGTGCTCACATATACCTCCATATGTTGAGATAGAGCTTACTTTGGGTAGGGTTTTAACCTCCAAGGTAAGGGGTGTAAGGTGGTACATGACCTTATATATCTATCTATCCAATCATGTGGTAAATGATATTAATGGGTTGCAATTTTGATTAAGTGGAGATGGAAGTAGTCATTGTGAGTCCATGAGGATTAACACACCTACATGAATAATTATAGGTTTTTCATGTGTCTAATGTGTCTTCTTGTGTGAGACTAGTGATTATCCTTACACCTTGTCACTTAAACCAACATGTTTTCTTTGTTTTCTCAATCATATTGCATCAAATCCTAGTATAAACATTTATATCCTTATTGCCAAATATTAGTATCAAAATAATTTGATCAAGAATAAAAATTTAAAAATATTAGAACATATCTTTCTAGAAGGTTGAAACCAATCCTAAACCCATCATCCAAAACCATGAGTCATAACCCATCTTATCTTCCATGTTTCCAAGAATTGTCTAAATCATATTCATATAATCCTAGTTTCATAAAATCTATATTCAAACTTGAAATCAATATGGGTTAATCTTATTATCATACCCTCATCATAGCTTGCTTGATAATGTTAGCCTATAGTAAGTCTAGCTTCTCAACCTTGTCTTGCTTAAGAATTTACCTATCTTAATTATAGATACCCAATTTTATCCATTGAATCAACCAAGGTCTTGAAATCTAGTTTTAGTTTAATCATCTTAATCAAAACCAAACCTTCATCCTTAAAAAAATCCCCTCATCCAATCTAATCGTCATCCTATAAACCTTAGAATTTAAACACGTCTTTTCAAATTCATCATTTTTGTAGAACCATAGTCAAATCCAACCTATCCTAGTATCTTGGTTTCATCCAATAATCTTGTGATCCTTTATCATTTACAACATGGATCATTTATTTGATAAATTTATAATACAAGATAGAACCCCTAATTTTGCTACCATATGTGAATCCAATCCAAAACCCAAAATCACCATCAAAGCAACTCCTAAGACTATACATCCATTAGATGATATATTTTATCCAACTTAAATAAAAAATCCTTTTGTTGTTGTTGATGATAGTCTTGTAGATCAAAATGAGTATCCTAATGATAATAGCTACGCTGATGATCTTGTTGCATAAATTTTTTTATAAAATTTTATCGCTCACCTACATCTATGCAAGAACCTCCCAATCAAAACCCAATTAAAATTAGTCATTGCACATGCATCTAGTTATTGGTTATCCTTATGATACTTTTGATAAAGGAAGCAACAGTTTATAGCAAGGTCCCTATGTCCAACCCATGTTTCCAAATCCAACCTCTTGTGGGTACCCCATATCCTCCATGTTAGAAAATAAAGCATCATACCCATATTCTTAATCTATTTCCTACATAACCCCATGAGAGAAAAACATGCATCCAAGCTTGCAAAATAACCATAATGCATAGATCAAATATATAAGTCACAAGATAAAACAAGATATACCTTGGAAAAACCCTCAAGAGGGAAAAACCAAGCCTCCAAAAGCATCCATACTCCATCTATTATTCAACAATAAAAAATTATAAGAGTTACAATGAATACCTTTGAAGCATCAAGCCTTTACAATGCATCCTCCATGTATCCAAGCATGAATTTACACACATCTCATGCCATGCTTCACATATGCACTCCTAAAAAAGACTCAATAGTGATAGCCCACTTACCCAACCAACCTTAACCACTAAACATGTGCTTGCTTTTATAGACTGAAGCTCACACAAATACAAGCAAGTGGTAAGATAAAACCAAGTACCATAAAACCATGTGAATACAAAGCCACTAACTCCTTATTTAATATTAGGTACTAAGTTTTCACTTTATTTAATATTTCCCCATATTAAATTAGCATCCCATGTCTCTCACACATTAAATAGTAATACAATGTTACAATACAACATAAAGTGGTCCCAAAATAATTACCTAGCATGATTAACCACACCTCCTAGGTGCATCACAAATACATAATTATTTAATTATAATATTATAAGATAACATTTTATGAAATGGTGTACAAAACCATATCCCAACACTCCACATTCTATGTAGATCAATAATATTCTTCCTTAAATTCTAAAATGTCATATCCATCCACCCAAAAAATTAATTCACAATCCAAACTTACCAAATCGAAATCATCCATTTTAGATTTCCTTGAATAACTACTAGCAAAGGAGCATCATCAAATTACAAAGTATAAGTCTAGTGCTTTTTCTTCTCTCAAGCCTATTCTTAATCAATTGACATAATGTGAAGCTATTATGAATCTCAATCCTATTGCACACGAATAATATCATCATACTGTAATGTCTCCATATCAAACACCAGCAAGTGATCTTGTGTCTATACAATCTATCAAAGAGTCTCCTAGTCCTATCCTTTTCCAAAATCAAATACTATCATCTAGATCAATACCCACTAAACCTATCCAAGAGCCTTCTATCATAAGTTCGAGTCAAAGTCCATTTATCAATGATTCAAAGCTGATCAAGCCTATCCAATATTTTTTTATGTTCATCCTAAATCAAGAGTTATGTCAAGAATCAAATCTAAAGCAAGTTCAAACATGTCCTCAACCAAGTCAAGGTTGAATTATCCAAACTCACAATCAAAATTTTCAAGAGAAACCCATCCAAGATACTCCCATTTATGATCATGATCCTGGCTATGATCAAGAGAGCAAAGTATACCCCCTCATCCAACTTTATTCTATCCATAATCAAGAGATCCAAAATAATCCCATCCACCATCCAATAAAATCTACCTCCTATGATGAGACACTTAATCCCCAAGAAAAAATATACAATCAAATAAATGATTGTGATCATATCACACAAAATCCTAAAGAAAAAAATGGTTATCAAGTCCTTAATCACATCAAGATTGAATATGATTATCACAATGGATACTATTAAGCATTTAAATTATCATGATACACGTGTACATGATATGAAAGAATCGACATCATCTTATCAAATAGGATCACATACCTTTATTAAGTTAAAATTTCTCTCAAATGGGACAATAAAAAGTTATATTTGTCCTCAACAATGTATCCATTAACAAGAATAATTATTTTAAATAAAGTATCCTATTATACACAAGATATGAAAAAGCATGAACTATTGAAAGGAAAAGGATTGGTCCTTCATGAGAAATGTATTATAGAGCCTATCCCAATATATATTAATAATGGTCAAGGAATTAGATACAAGTCTTCTACTAAACAAGCTAATGATGTTAGTGGTACTTCATTGATCATTGGGGTAACTTCATCCAATGTGAGAATCGAGATAGTGACCATTCATAGCCCCTACAAAGATATTGCTACCAATAATCCTTCCACTTCCATCATCCCTATCAATGAAAATTATACTCTACATCTTCCACCTCCTTATTAGGACCAATGAAATCATAAAGTATATAAATAAAATTATTTAAGTCAAACTTCAAAAGCATATGAATACAAAATAAAGTAAAGAATACAAAATCAATATGAGTCCCAAAACAAATTTGACACATTCAAATAAAATAAAATAAAATTTCCATTTCAAAGTATGAAGGTACATCAAATGATACACCTTGCATATAATAGGTGTCCACCACATTCTAATTCGTACAATAATGTTGGTCCTAATCTCTATCCTAATTCTATATTCAAAATTCATAATCCCAAATCCAAGTTCCATAATCCACCATCCCAAGTCTAGGAAGTAAAAAATATTTCAAACCAATCTACATTGCATGTTTATCCATCCAAACTCAATACATCACAATTACGTAATTCCACATCTAAAATCACTCATAAAAACCCAAAGTCACATTAAAAATAAAAAAAATCCAATGCTCAAATCCATTGTGTTGTGCTAGCAAGGCTTCACCATAAGGGCTATGATAGTACCTTGTTGAAATGTAAACATTTGGATAAGGAAAATTTAGTTATCAATTAGTATCGATTTAACATTAGAGGATTGTACAAGAGTTATTTAATCTTGACTAAACAACTACTTTAGGAAGGAAATTAGTGGCATGTAATGACTAGTGCATTACCATCAACTATCTCAAATAGACATGAACTTGTGAAGACACTTTGAAATATCAAGATATTAGTGTCATTAAATAAAAAAATAAAAAATAAAAAAATAGAAAATGGAAAAAGTAAAAATAAATCATTTATCCAATGGTGAAAACCATTCTTATGGAACCTTGGATAAGTATCATGATGAAAACTTGGCAAATAGGCATCATGTCTAAATCAATTGTCTACATACTTGGCACTTGGAGGCAAGTTGTCTCATCTATTCCAATATTTTTTTCCTTATCGTCCTAATCCATCATCTTCATGTCTCCTTGTTATCATCCCCCATCATCGACCCTATTTAAAATTGATCTTGATAAGGACTTTGATCTTGATAAGAATTGAGGTATTTTTTTCTACATGCTTTGATAAACACTTGATATAGTACATCCTTCTGCAATGAATCCTATACCCATATTGTTATCACTTATGTCATACCTTGTATCCTTTTAGTCCAATATCTTGAATGATGTCTTCAAAATATGGGCATGTATTCCTTTAAAACATAGTCCTTGGAGGTCACATCATTCCTCTCCATCCATTATTATTAATCCTTTAACCAAATTATCTTCTTATCCATTATTTTTAATCCCTTAATCCATTAATCAATCATTTTCATCCACTAAAAAATCCTTTAATCCATTCATCCAATTTATTAAGCCACTTATCCTAAATCAACCTATCCCACATCCTTGTTTCTACACTTGGTGCTCCCTTGCCATTAATTATCATATGGAGACATTAATCCCATCCAAAATAAATTTAATACCATAATATAATAGTAATTCAATGCATCATCCCAAGAAATCCAATGCAATCCAAAAATAGTTAATCAACTACGAGCAATCCTTATCCACACATCTTTCTCAACAATCTATCAAGTCATCCTAACAACATCCAATAGTTTTGTTCCCAACCTTGCTGCAAAATCTTAATCAAATTAATCCAATCAATCACAATCATCGAGATATATCATTAATAATTCTTATGTTGTTCTTGGGATATATTATTACCATATAAAAAATACCATCCAATTTTTTATATTAGGATATATCATTCCCACATCAACAACACTATCATCATCATCAATCAATCAATCATTGATTTTTAGCTTGACAAGCAACAACATCATGTTTGTCTATGTATCATTTTATGCATTCTTTCTTGATTTTATTGTGTGTGTTATTATTTTGTCTTGTATTTGTATTAGTCCTTGTAACATACCTTCCACAACAACATCATGGTCTTTCATATCATGGTGTTATAGGCATATGCTTGCATGTGACCTTTAATCCTTTATGAATTTGACACATTGTCACCATGGTATTTATATCATGGTGCTTAACGTTAGGTGCTATATCAAACATTAGGTTGCTCACACTGATTCAGCTAGACTATCCTTTCATCCATCATTTGCATCTAATCCCCTTTTCTCATCCTTAATTTCCATATATTTTGAGAGCTTACCCGCGTCCTTTATACTCGCCTATCCTCTCTAGGGGGAATTATCCCATCCTTATTTTTATAAGCCACATTATTTTTCCATCCCATTTCATATCTATATTTTCATTCTTATTTGAAATTAAATGAATTCTTTTAGTCGCAATATCATCTCAAAGAGGGGAAAAATATAGACACCTAACACTATCCTAAGACTTGATCCATCATTATCCATTTTCTCCAAATCCTAATCCATTTTACTTAAGTAATAAATCAATTTTCTAAATCATAATCCCCTTTCCACATGATTAAATTAATTTTATTTAATTAAATCCCCCTCATAACCACATAGAAATAAATAAATAAAATTAAATATTTCTTTCATTTCTCACCATACATCTCATAACTATCTTCAAAAAAGATAAATTTTAAATTAAATAATCCCATTTATCTCCTCCCTCCATCTTTACCTACTCAACCAACTTGATCTAAGCCATCCATATATCTTTTTATCTCAACCATTGATCTTCATCCTATCAAATCTATAAATCTACCCTTTCATGAGCCATTTTACGAAGAGAATCCCAAATCTTTACAATGTCATGTTTCTAGTTCGAACAACCACATTTCATCCATTTTTGAGAAAATCTACCTTCATAGTGCAACATGAATCAAAATTGGGTAACTTTGTTTTGGTTTATTCATTTTTTTGATTTATTTCTCTAATTAAGGTCACATTTGATATATATTTGAGGTTTTAATGTTTCATTTGAAATATTTATTTTGATCTATATTTTATTTGTACAAAATGAATAAAAAATATTCTACAAAATTTTAGGAAAATATTGATAAAATAATTAATGTGGGTATAATATTTGTACAGATGAGTGAATGAGTATCCCATGTATATAATAAGTCTCAAGAGAGAAAAAGGAAAAATAAGAATGTGTGTTAATTTTGAAATTATGAATGTAATCACTATTAAGGGCCCATTTTTTAATCTCGTTTATAAATTCTATATTAGAAGAAGTGTTTGGGAATGATATTCACTCCTTTATGGATGATTTTTTTGTTATTAACCAAATTAGCATAGATGATGATGATAAAATGAAGAGCACCATTGTGGTGGAAGATGGGATTATTTATACAATTGAATGTTATTTGGACTTTACAATACTCCAACCACTTTTTAGTAGATTATCTACACATATTTAATAACATGGTAGCAAGAAAATTCAGGTATTTTTAGATGATTGGTCTATTTATAGTAGTTAAGAGACATGTCTATAGGCTCTAATTAAGTGCATGAAATGCTATAAAATAATAAAATTATATTTGAATAAAAAAAATGTAGGTTCATGGTACCTCAAGAGAATGTCCTTGACCAAATTATGGTTAAGGTCAAAGAAAATATGGAACCTAAGAAAATAAGGGTCATTGTGCAAATGGAAGTAACAAGTTATGTGATTGGAGTAAAGTCCTTCATAGACCAAATTTGCTACTATAGATTTTTTATCAATAATTTTTATAACAATGAAATGGAACTTGCTCATCCAGTCTAACAAATAAGAGAAGGATTTCAAGGAACTAAAATTATGTTCAATTGACTTGCCTATCCTTGTTTACCCTAATTATGATAAATAATTCATGTACATGTTTATGCTTCTAATTTTGTTAGTGGAGATACCTTGTCTCAAGTAGGATACTAAGAACTATATCACCCTATATTCTTGCAACTTAACTATTGTCCAAGTTATAAAATAATTATAGTGCCATATCAACATGTTTTATTCCATCCAAAAAAACTACACTATCTTATTGCAATATAATTCATATTTATCATGGACCACAAGGAGTTTTATACCTTGTCAACAAGGCTAATTTTGAGGTTAAATAAATAGGTGGTTGATGCTCCTATATAAGCTTACTTTTATGATTTCTTTGAACCTAGATAAAGTCACATGATAGCTAATCATTTTTCTCAAATAACATTGAGAAAACCTCTTTAGGATGTTAATGAGGATTTTATTGATGTTCATTTATTCCAATAGCTATGTTACTTCCTTGGTATGAAGCAATTGGTTAAGTATATGTCTATTTTATCCTTTCTAAGGAGCATGCAAGATATGCTCCAAGAAGCTCATTAGAATTCAACAAGGGCCACATAGGTCTTGATGCTACAATAATTAAAATGCTTCAAGCGGGACTTTAGTGACCAAATGCTACAATGAGATACCAACAAGTGGGTATCACGATGTGACACTTTTGAATACATAATAAAACCACTTAAAAGGAATCATATGCCCCTTTGGTCTTCTTAACACTAGGAACTCTTTAAATGTTGGGGCCTAGATTTTATCAATCCATTAAAGACAAGGTACAATGGTTTATGTACATATTGGTTGATATAGAGTACTTAATGATGTGGGAAGAAGCTAGAGAATTAACTAATTATAGTTCCCAAATCACAACAAGATTTATCCATGATACATAGTAACAAGGTTTAGCATTTCAATCCATAAAGTGATTGTAGAATATATTTTGACAACTAGAAATTTGGGTTGATGACTATAGATTTCTATATATTCCATTCATTCTCAAGCCTATTTACCCTAAAGAAAATATCTAAGTAGAGACCACAAACAATGTTTTGATTGAGGTTATATGTGGCATGAAAGGAGTATATTAGAAAGGATGACTCCTTGTGTTACGGGCTTATCAAACTACTATTAAGGTGGCCACTAGTCTTACTTCCTTTTCTATTATTTATAGATAAGAAATAGTTATTCCTGTCAAACATTTAAAATGAGTCTAAGAATATCCATGTAAATTAGAATAGATGACAAGGAGGACCTTAGAGAGTGGATTAATGAATTAAATAAATTAGATGAATAATAGATAATAGCATAATAGGCTATAGGGGTTGCATAAAGGAGATAAAAGTATTAGCATAGTAAAAAAAAATGAAAAATGAATTTCATAGCATCTGTATTGAAGTACAACAATAAATATAAAATCAAACTAGGAAAACTTAGGTAATGTAATTAGGGCTATTTAAAATTAACATGATTTTGAAGAATGAAGCCTTTTAGTTGGAAAACATAGATTTGATTCTAGTTAAGGATGCGATAAGTGGTTCCAAATTAAAAATTCATCACCTAAAGAAAAATATTATAAAGAATATTGATGTAGAAGTTATGTCCAATGGGAAAATAAATAATAAAGATAAGTAAAATATTTTTAATAATGCATTTAAAAATAAAAATAAAAATATTATAATTAATTTTTAAGGAGAATTGAAATAAATAACAAGGATGAAAGGAATTAGAAACCAACCTACTAACATCAATTGATGTGAGGGGTGAATCTCTCCCTCCATCATCTCTTTTATTTATTGCATCTTGCTCTTCCCCCTCTTTCTAAATTGTTGGTCCATGGTTCAATTATGCTAATTTCCTTAGCATTTCATTTTGTATTTTTTTTTTGTGTTCCTTTGTCATTTCTCTATGATTATTATTAATGGTTTTGATTATTTTTATTAGTATATGTTTAGTCTTATTTTGTTGTACTACACTGATAGCACCATTTGATTAGTATCTTTATAATTATTTCATTATTATTATTTTTAAATATAATGCTTTCACTTATATTATAATATTAATTATATAAGATTATATTATCATAATAACACGTATTTATGATTTTTTAACGATAATTATTATTATTTGATTTTTATAACAATAAAATAATAATAGTATAATAATATTACATCATCGATACTATATAATATTATATATCACTATAATATTATTGTTATAATAATATCATTATAGAATATACTACTAATAAAATATTACAAAAGGAGCTTAATAATAATTCAATAAAATAATAATATTATTAATATTATATAATTGGTTATAACATTATTTTGATAATTGTAATTATTTTTTCTTACTTTTGATGGTTACTGATTATAATAGTTGATTTTGTTCTTAGTATTTGTCCTATATTTTCTATGTTCCTTTGTTATTTTCCTATGTTTATTATTGATTTTTTTGTTTATTTTTATCAATATATTTAGTTTTATTATTTTGTTGTATTATAGTAATAGGACAATTTGATTAATATCTCTATAGTAATTTTATTATTCCTTTTTAAATAATTATAATATAGTAATTTTACATCTCTATAGTCTCTTTGCCTCCTTTGAAAGTAGAAATAAGAGTTGCAAGTAATTGGGGCTCAAGTATTATCCATTTAGTTGCTAGTAACACTAAGTTGTTAATGAGAAAAGACATCACATGGACCTTCCTTGAACCTAATAGGGTCAAATTGAATTTTGATGATTTTTTAAAGGTAATTTTAGTCCAGTGGGGGTAGAGGGATCTTTAGAGATAGTAACATGTATTTTTTGATAGCTTTTGATGGAAGTTTGGGATCCTAATCAAATCATGTTCCTAAAGCCACAAGGGCCCTATGGAGAATTTAGATTGCTATAGATCTTAGGCTTACCCATATAATTGTTGAGGGTGTCTCTCTAAATTTATCAAGAACTCAAGGATTTTACTTCCCCTTCATGAAACATCAGCAATATGATCAAGAATGCTAGGGAAACTTGGTAAATTTTTTACCAAGGTTAGGATTGGACATGCTTATTGTGAGAGGAATGGGTTAGACATATTTATTTCCAATATTAGAGTTTATTGTGAGAGGAACGGGTTAGACATATTTATTTCCAATATTAGAGTTAGGTTGGAGGGCCAAAGATATTAAAGGGGTGGAAAATTTACCATTGTAAATTATTTATGACATTAATAATGAGAGGATTTCATAATCTTGTATCTATGGATTTGTTGTAATTGATATTGATTAGCTACCGTTTATCTCTCATGGAATGAGTTTTTAGGTTAATTTATTAGATTGCCCTTGATCTATAGCCTTAATTGCACTCATGGAATCATCATTTATCTTATCTCCCAAGGGTATAATCCATCAATTTATAATCTTAATTATTATTCCCAAGAAGGTCATCTACATTTCATCACTCCTAAGGGGCCTCTAGAATTCTGTAAATTCTATCCTATGGTGCATGCTTGTGTTTCAATCATAAATAAAGGAATTTGGAAGAATATTATGAGGGGTGAGAGGTTGTAAATTGAACCATCCTCATGCGAGGAATTTCAAAAGAAAGCAACAATATAGGGTAAGTGCACCAATATGTGATACAAAAAAGGGGTCTTAAGATGCCACTTTTTTTTTGAAATCGACAAAGTCTAATATTCGACAAGAAAATGAAGATAGTTATGCTCAAAATTTGAAGATGCAACAAGAACAAGAGTTGTAGTGCTCCAAAGCTTATTTATAAACCACTATTTTTTTGAAAATGGTGAAGATTAAGGGTTTCAAAAAGGGGGAGCACACAAAGTGGTCCTATTTTTTTCAAAAAAATAACATAGTGTCTGGTGTGCTCCCCCTAAAATGTTAACTTTTTTTAGAATTTTAAAAATCACTTTAGTCAGAAATTAGCTAACACCATGTAGTTTATGCCAGACTTTTCAAATAATGTTTTAATGAATGTATGATTTTTTACTAATTTTTGAAGTTGACACATCCTAAAAATAGAAATTTGAGTGTGCTCCCCTTAAACCTTTTGAAAACTAATCGAAATTCAATTTTATTTTTTCAATACATGTAGAATGGAGTATAGTTTCTAAAAATGTAATTTGTTTCAAAATTTGATAAATAAGTATAAAATTTACCCAAAATACCACATGTTGGTTTTTGACAAAAAAAAGACACACTAACAAAAGAAATTAAAGATGAAAACCTTAACATAATCAAAAAGTGAAAAAAATATGGTTAGATAGCTAAGAGAGTTTTTTTGAACACACACTAGAATACTGAGAAGGGGGGAGGGGTGAATCAGTATTCTATCAAATCTCAAACCCTCAGGAGAAAATTGAATCTTAAACTTTACAACACAAATAGAAACATGAAAGATGAAAACAATGCACAACACCACACAAAACCAAATGTATGTGGAAAATATGATAGGGAAAAACCACAATGATAAATATTACTAGGAGCTACTATCCTAATCCATCCTCACAAATGAATAACAATTACAACTTTGTTTTAGGGCTACAACCAAAGGAAGCTACTACTCCTTGTAAAGAGGTTTTAGGGTCACTCCCAAGGAAGCTACAACTCCCAACATACTTTTTTTTAGGGCTACAACCCAAGGAAGCAACTATTCCCTGAATTGAGAATAAAATTAAAAAATATTATAGCATGATAGTCGTTCCACTATTTGAATCTGACAATTAGGCTCAATCATTTTGATGATTGCAATTCTTCTTTGTCTCTTCTTCAAATGTCTTCTCTGTACCTTATAGACTCACTACTTTCAACCTTCAAGAAGTTTTTTCCTTTGGCTCACTGCCTCCAACAAATAATTAGGCACACTCTTCACTTCCCTTTTGTCACAAAAATATGATCAAATTGAATCTAGACAAGATCTTCCACTTCTGCTCTTTTTATTTCAGTCACTTATATAATTATCATAATGCATTACACATCCTTGACAACACACATGACCTAGATCAACTAGGTTTACAATATATACACGATATTACATTTATTACATTGCATATGTTGGCCTACAATAAAGAATATTACAATTACAAGTCAGACAAAGATCAAACAACATGAAACGTGTAGAGGGAAAGACCCAAAAGGACTGCATGCAACACCAAGAAGAGGAACATGCCTTGCAGATTCCAACACACACTTAACTTGGTCCTAAACAATCTTCATAGCTCCAGTCTTCAATGAACATCATTCGCACGCTTTGCAAATACAAAATAGGTCAGCCTTAAGAACAAAAACATGAAACATGAAGTATGTTAGCCTTCACAGTATTGGTCGTACACATGAATGATAAAACATTACTTGCACTTCTTCTAGATGAGTCAACATGACCCATACAACGCCTTCAAACACTCCATGAAATCTATGCAACCTTGAACTTGTGGCACATACCTTCAACATTCCCTAGTCAGCCAGACAAAAGCATAACCTACCAACACCTTCATTCCAAACCATAACCTATTTTGGAGAAACCAAAAAACATCTTGTAAAGCAATAGAAAATGTCACCTGATACACAAAAAAACTCTCATACAACCATTTCACAACTTCATACAACAATTTGGCACAATACAATAGCCATTGAAACAAGTCACTGGAAAACACAGTCCTAAACACTATCACTTCAATCTTTCTCTGTAGATGGACAAATGATATGAAACTTTGGATATAGCACCTTCACAACATCAAAAAATTATTTTGATCTACACAACGATTTATACAAATAGAGGAATGCAAAGACAACCTTTACACCTCTAAACACATCTTCACAAAAACAACACAGTCTTCAAACTATCACTGAAAAACACATCTTTCTAGAATATAAGGAGCTAAAACTTGGATTACACATGCCTTGACACATCATAAATCTACTTTCCAAACTGTAGGAGCAAACCATCATCAGTGGAGAAATGTGGAGCATTTATCATAGACCTTGGCAACCAAATCAACCAAACTGCAAACTCTTTTGACATAAAAAACTCTCTTACATCAATGACAACCACCTTGCAACAATCTTAGACATAATTTTGACATCAATGACAACCAATCTTATCAAGTTGCAACAATCTTCTCCTTTTTCATTGATGGAAAAACCATCCTCACAATCCTTCTCCCCCTTAGGTGCACATTTCTCTCTCCCCTTTGACATCAAAGACAAAGGAAAAAAAAGAACTTTCTCTCCCTCTTTCAAGCATAATTTTTCCTCTTCAAACTCTCCCCCTTTGATGTAAATTCTCTCTGTCTTGATACAACTTACAGGCTCCCCTTGTCAGCAACAACCACTACCTTCTCCCCCTAAGAGGTATCCACCATCAGTCTAGGAATAAGGGTATGACTTGAATTAATCCCCCTAGAAAAATGCATCAATTATGCATCTAGCAAGAAGGAGGGGAAATTACCCCCTAAATTTTTCCCGAGATACTCAAATATATCTTTTTCAAGTGCCTTTGTGAAATGCAATTTGATCCTTTGTAGGTACATACTCCAACTTCACTTCTTTATCTGCAACCTTCTCTCTCAGAAAGTGACACTTGATTGATATGTGCTTGGTTCTAGAATGCATTATTGGATTCTTGGAAATATTAATATCACTTGTGTTATCACATAGAATGGGAATAGGCTTATCATAATTTATCTTGATATCATTTAATGTTTTCTTCATCCACAATAATTGAGTATAGCAAGATGCTGTGACAATATACTCTGCTTCTACTATTGAAAAGGATACTGAATCTTTCTTCTTACTATGCCATGAAACCAATCCGATTCCTTAAAAGAAAGCACCACCACTAGTACTTCTTCTATCATCCAACACAACCAACCCAATCAACATCAATGTATGCACTCAGATCAAAGTCATGACTTTTTGGATACCATAATCCATAGTCTGGAGTGCTCTTCAAGTATCTGAAGATTCTCTTGACTGCCTTCACATGAGTTTCTTTAGGATTATCAAAAATCTTACAACCAAACATACTGAATGCATGATATCAGGTCTTGAAGTAGTTAAATACACCAAGCTTCCAATCATAGATTTATATAAAGTTTATTTATCCAGGGGAGACTCATCATCTTTGCTCAAATGAGAACCAGTAACCATATGAGCACTCATAAGTTTGCAATATTCCATTCCAAACTTCTTCAACATCTCCTTGGTATACTTTGCTTGAGAGATAAAGATACCATCATCTAGCTGAGCAATTTGATCACCAAGAAACAAGGACAACTCACCTATCATTGACATTTCAAATTCCTTCTGCATTTCTTCAACAAACTTCTTGTACATTTCATCATTTCCACCAAAGATTATATCATCAACATATACAACAACTATCAAAATTATTTCATCTTCAATTTTGAAGTAAAGATTATTATTTGTGGTACCTTTCCTGAATCCTTGCTAAAGAAAGTAATTATCCAACCTTGCATACCAAGCCCTGGGAGCTTATTTTAGAACATACAATGTATTTTTGAGTCTGCACACCATGTTTGGTTCTTCTAATAATCAAAATCCATCAGGTTTCTCTATGTAGACTTCTTCTTCCAAATGTCCATTTGGGAAATCTGATTTGACATCCACCTAATACACTTTGAAGTCCTCGTGGGTAGAAAAATTAAGAAACATTTTGATAGCTTCCATTCTTGCTACTAGAGAAAAAGTCTCCTCAAAATCAATTCCTTCTACTTGTGAATAACCTTTGTAGACTAGTCTTGCTTTATTTTTGACAACTTCTCCTTCTTCATTCAACTTATTCTGAATACCCACATTGTTCCTATCACATTTTTTTTTGCTGGTCTTGGAACCAATTCCCAACTTTGATTCTTCTCAATCTGATTCAATTCTTCTTTCATTGCTTGTATCCATCCTTCATCCTTGCTAGCATCAACAAAAGTTTTTGGTTCTATCTTTGATAATAAACAAAAGTTTACTTGTTCATTTGTCTTTGCAATCCTTCTTCTGGTCAAAACTCCTTCATTCTTATCTCTAATAATTTGATCCTCTAAATGATTCCTTTGAACACACTTGGAAGGAGTCTTGTTGTGATTTTCTATAGTTTCTTCTTTTTCTTCAACCTCTTCTTCTTCTTCTTTTGAGAAAGGAGGTGTATCAAATCCATAGTCCTCAAATCCATACATATTCTTGTGTAGATCTTTATCAACCTTAACATTTGTACTTTCAACTATTCTTCCCAATATTTTGTTTTAGCATATATGCATGCTTTACTCTGAGATGAATATCCAAGAAAGATACCTTCATCAACTCTTGAATCAAAATTTCCCAATGTATCTTTATCTCTTTTGATTTAACATTTGCTTTCAAAGACTCTAAAATACCTGACAGTTGTAGGTCTTCCATACCATAACTCATATGGGGTCTTAGTGTTGTTCAACCTTAACAATCCTCTGTTAATAATATAGATTACAATATGAAATACTTCTCTCTAATAAACATCAAGAATATTTTCTTCCAACTACATAGTCCTTTCCATCTCTTGAACAGTCCTATTATTCCTTTCCACTAGTTCATTTAGCTGAGGAGTTCTAGTAGCAAATAGATGCCTCATTATTCCATGTTTCTCACAAAAATCATTAAACTCATTTGATGTGAACTCACCTCCTCTATCAGACCTCAAGCATTTGATTTTAGCATTAATTTCATTCTCAACCATAGATTTGAAAATATTGAATCTAATAAAAGCATAAAAATTGTCTTTTAAGAATGTAACCCATGTCATTCTAGAGAAATCATCAATAAAAGCATGAAATGCCTTTCTCCTTTTAGAATTTTTATTCTGGCAGGTCTGCAAAAATTAGTATGTATGAACTCCAATAGTCTATAAGAAGAATGTTCTTTAGACTTGAAACTTATCCTTGTATACTTTCCAAATTGACATTCCTTGCATACAATACTTGTAGGCTTGATTATCTTAGGCATATCTCTTACCGCATGCAATGAACTAATCTTCACAAGATTGTCAAAGTTAATGTGTCTCATTCTCTTATGCAACAACCAACATTCACTTTCTTTTCCTATAAGACAAGTTCTTCCATTGAAATCTCTTAGACTATATATGTCACCACTTGTCCTAGATCATTCAACAACCAATTGTCCATTCTTTCCTTTTTTGATTTCACATCCACTTTCGTTGAATATGAGATTGTATCCATTTCTACACATTTGACTCACACTAAGAAGATTGTGCCAAAGACCTTTGACATAAATAACATCTTCTATCCTATGCTTTCCATCAATACTCATAGAACCTTTTCCAAAAATATGCATTGAAGTATCATCTCCAAGCTTGACTATACCACCATTCCACTTCACTAGTTTGATGAACTTACTCTTATGTCCCATCATGTGGTTGGAACAACCACTATAAATAACCCATGAGTTTGCCTCATCTTTTTACATGAAATACAGTACACAAAACACTTGGATCTTTAGATTTATCTTTAGTCTTCCTAGCAACCAAAAATAGGATTTCATCTTCATTATCCAGACCACTAGATTCATCATCCTTTGCAGAGCAGGAATATTCCATGGAGTAGAGACTCTTTTTAACCTTATTTCTTCTAGGATCTTTGTTTCTTTTTCCAAAATATTTCAAGGGACATTTAGAAGTAAAATTACCGACCTCTCCACACTTGAAACATTTGAAAGACAACTTACCTTTGTACTTGTTGGTACCCCTCTTCAACTTCCTTACAAAATTTGCTTCTCTTCATCAGTGTCACTATTTGGATCAAATTCTTCATACATTTCCTTCTTGTTGGATTTGAAGGTTGCTTCCTTCTTTGTAACTTATTTGTCAAACTCTCTCATTTCAAATGCAATAAGGGCACCATATAATTGATCCATTGAAATTTTATCTAGATATCTAGCTTCCTTAATAGAAGATACTTTAGAACTATAAGATTTAGGAAGAGATCTCAGTACCTTTTTTACCACCATAGATTCTTCAAGGTCTTCACCAAGTCCTTTGATTGCATTGACCACTTCATCTAATTGTAGCACATATCCATCAATATCTTCATCCTCTGACATTTTCAAGTTCTCAAACTTGCCTAAGTTGTAGATCTATAACTTGGTTTGTTTCACTTTGATGCCTCCTTCATAGATTCCACCAAGCTTATCCCATACCTCCTTTGTTGACTTGTAATGCATTACCTTTACAAGATTAGAATCTGATATCCCACTTAAGATAAATATTTTTTCATTTCCATTATTCTCATAGGCCTTGATCTCAGTCAGATCAGTTGGAGGAATAGCAAGAATAGTATATCCATCTTTGAAAGATTTCCAAACACCATACCCTAAAGTGGACAAATGGGTTTCCATTCGAAATATCTAAAAAGTAAAATTTGTTCCATCAAACCTAGGCACCTTGTGAGATCCTTCTTGTGCCATCCTAGATCTTCCTCAAGCTGTTAGACTTTTTCTAAGGAACTAGGCTCTGATACCAATTGTTGAACACACATCAAAATATTGAGAAGGGGGTGAATCACTATTCTATCAAATTTGAAAACCTCCAAAGTAAATTGAATTTTAAACTTTACAACACAAATACAAACATGAAATATGAACACAATGCACAACACCACACACCAGTAGATGTATGTGGAAAACCCCAAAGGGGAAAAACCGTAGTGAGAACTATTGCTAGGATCTACTATCCTAATCCAACCTCACAAATGAATAATAGTTACAACTTTATTTTAGGGCTACAACCCAAGGAAGCTACTACTCCCTATAAAGAGGTTTTAGGGTCACTCCCAAGGAAGCTACAACTCCTTGCAGGCTTTGTTTTAGGGATACAACCCAAGGAAGCAATTGCTCCCTGAACTGAGAATAAACTTAAAAAAGATTATAGCATGACAGTCCTTCCACTATCTGAATCTGACAATTAGGCTCAATCATTTTGATGATTGCAATTCTGCTTTGTATCTTCTTCAAATGTCTTCTTTATAGCTTACAAGCTCACTACTTTTAGCCTTCAAGAAATTTTGTCTTTTGGCTCATTGCCTCCAACAAATAGTTAGGCACACTCTTCACTTCCCTTTTGTCACAAAAATATGATCAAATTGAATTAAGACATTATCTTCCACTTCTCTTTCTATTTTAGTTTCTTATATAATTATCATAATGTATTACACATCCTTGACAACACACATGACCTAGATCAACTAGATTTACAATATATACATGATATTACATTGCATATGTCGGCCTACAATAAGGAATATTATAATTACAAGTTGACCAAAGATCAAACAACAACATGAAATGTGTAGAGGGAAAGACCCAAAAGGACTACATGCAACACCAGGAAGAGGAACATGCCTTGCAGATTCCAACACACACTTAACTTGGTCCTAAAAAATCTTTGTTGCTTCGGTATTCAATGAAAATCATCTACATGCTTTTCAAATACAAAATAGGTCGGCCTTAAGAAGAAAAGCATGAAACATGAAGTATGTCAGCCTTCACAAAATTGGCGGTACACATGAATGATAAAGAATTATTTGTGCTTCTTTTAGATGAGTTTAAATGACCCATACAACATCTTCAAACACTCCATGAACTCTACACAACCTTGAACTTGTGGTGCATACCTTCAACATTCCCTAGTCGGATAGGAAAAAGCATAACCCATTAACACCTTCATTCCAAAACACAACCTATTCTAGAGAAACTAGAAAACATCACATGATACATAGGAACACTCTCATATAGCCATTTCACAACTTCATGCAACAAGTTGGTGCAAGCAAACATACATTGAAACTAGTCACCTGACAACACAATCTTGAACATTGTCACTTCAAACTTTTTCTATGGAAGGACAAATGATATAAAATTTGGATATAGCACCTTCACAACTGCAGACACTTGAAAATGTCCTAAATGATATCATGCACTCGGATCAAATATACTAACATCGTTTCATCCTAAAATCCATCCCCTTTTTGGTTAATTAATTAAATTAGCCTAGCTATTTAATTAATTGCATCATCTGTATCTATTAACCTATTTGATCTAATCGGGTTAATTCTCCCCCTTTCATGTTAACATTTTGTCTTATTAAATTAAATACATCAAGTTATTTAATTTAAATCCCTAAGTCCTCTTATTTAATTAAATAACCCTAAGTTATTTAATTAAATATCATATCACTTTCCCCTTTTCATTAAATCATTTTATTTAATGAATATCATCTAATTCCCCTAATTTGTATAATTGAAACTTTATTTAATTATCAAATTACTAATAAATCCTAATTCTCCCACTTGCAAGGGAATATTCCTCTTTTGCACATTCCTCCAAAAGGAATATTCCTTCCCCCTTTACACATTAAAACTTTGTTTTAATTTTCTAAATATCTAATTTTCCTCACCCATGAGAATATTCCAAAGAATATTCTCTTTCTTCACTCATTTGAAAATGAGAATATTCCTTTTTTGCAACAAACTTTCAACAAGACTTCTCGTGCAAGTTTTGAAAGTGTGTTTGTTTGAAAGAATATGAACCCTTGATTCTTTTCTTGATCCATGCGATCATTGATTCTTATCCATTGATGAGAATCGTTGATCCATGTTTCATCTTTCCTCCAATTTTGACCATTGATTAATTTTTTTAATTTGAACCTTTCATTTCTCATTTGTCCTCCTATAAATAGGTCACTATTTGGAGACAAATGAAATCCATCTTTTAAGAGAAAACGTATGCTGTTAAAATCACTTTCACTTGCACTCATATTTAGTACTTATTTAACATCCTTTTAGCTTAATTTACTTGCATCATTAGCTTAAAGCATCCATTAATGGCTTCCATGATAACACAGGTGCATACATTTAGCATATTTTGTAATTATGGTTTTAATCTTTAGAAGCTTGCATACATTTAAAGTAGATTTTCATACACCCATATCAATCATCTTAGCATTCATCATGTTAATTTAGCATTTAAATCATGTTTTATCACACATCTTTCATCGGTTTCGTCGATTCTCTTCAATAGAATCAATCGAAACAAGCTCATTATCCAAGGGATTGGGAAAGGGTCACCATTCCACATCAATACGACACAACTCCCAAAATAGGATAAGTTTCAATGGATTAGAATAGGTGTTTTTGAAGCTTTCATGATTTAATATATTACTTTTAATGGATTCTTAGTTTAGTTTATATTGGATGATCTTATTGAGACTAATATATAGTGGATGAAATATGCCTCGAATTCATATTGATTGGGTGTAGTTAACCTATGCTATGTCATTGGTCACAACAACATCAAAAAAATCTAATCCACACAACCATATTTGCAAACATGGAGGAATTCTAAGCCAACCTTTACACCTCTAAAAGCATCTTCACGAAAAAAACACCGTCTTCAAACTGTCACTCACAAACACATCTTTCCAGAACCTAAGTGAACTAAAACTTGGATCACACATGCCTTGCAACATCATAAATCCACTTTCCAAAATGCAAGAGTGAAGCATCATCAGTGGAGAAATGTGCAACATTTCTCATAGACTCTAGCAACCAAAATAGCCAGACTGCAACACTCTTAAATCAATGACATGCACATTGCAACAATCTCAAACATACTTTTGACATCAATGACAACCAATCTTATCAATCTACAAAAAATATAGCATCATCGTGGTATTTTTA
Organism: Sequoia sempervirens; assembly: GCA_007258455.2. Lineage (NCBI taxonomy): Eukaryota > Viridiplantae > Streptophyta > Pinopsida > Cupressales > Cupressaceae > Sequoia > Sequoia sempervirens. The sequence goes on along the minus strand of VDFB02271358.1, from coordinate 542,961,114 downwards.
TAAATTTTCATTGAAACACATGGAAACCTAATGGAGAGAACTAAAAATATTTGATTTTTTTTGCCTTTTCAAAAAACACGTCTCTGGCATGAAATAGTCATCCAACCCATTGGGTTGGATGCTCAAGGAAAATACAATCCAAAGGGTTGGTATTTTCCAATGCAAATCATTTGATAAGTGTCATTTGGTGCTAGCCAAATAAAAATGCATTTTTGAAATTCTAGAGAGAGAGAGAGAGAGAGAGAGAGAGAGATGGTGGGAGAGATAGAGGGGATGGAGGGAGAGGTAAAGAGGGATAGGTGAGATAGATAGAAGTGTAGAGAGAGAGAGTGGTGAGATAGAGAGAATTAGAGAGGGAAGGAGAGAATGAGAGAGAGAGAGAGAGTGAGAGAGAGAGAGAGAGGTAAGTAGATATGGAAGGAGAGAACGAGAAATAGAGAGAGGTAAATAGATATGGAAGGAGAGAATGAGAAATAGAGAGAGAGGGGGGAGGAGGGATGGAGGGAAAGGTAGAGAGGAATAGGTGAGATAGAGAGTAGAGAGAGGGAGGGAGAGAGGTAGGGAGTGATGGAGGGAGAGGTAGGTAAAGAGAGGGAGAGGGGAGATAGAGAGTAGAGAGGGAGGGTAGGAGAGAGAGAGGGGAGGGAGGGAGGGAGAGGTAAAGAGGGATAGGTGAGATAGAGGGAAGTAGAGAGAGAGTGACAAAGATAGGGAGAGAGAATGGTGAGATAGAGAGAAGTAGAGAGGGAATGAGAGAGTGAGAGAGAAAGAGGGAGGAGGGAGAGAGAGGGGGAGAGACAAAGATAGAGAGAGAGACATAGATAGAGAGAGTGATAGAGAGAGATGTAGAGACAAGGAGAGGGAGGGATGGAGAGGAGAGATGGAGAGAAGTAGAGAGTGAAGGATGAAAGGAAGGAGACAAAGGTGAGAGAGAGGGGAGCATGATATTGAGGGAGAGGTAGGTAGAGAGGGAATGAGAGAGAGTGGGTGTGAGAGAGAGATAGAGAGCAAGAGAGAGGTAGGGAGTGATGGAGGGAAAGGTATGTAGAGAGAAGGAGAGGGGAGATAAATATAATTAGAGAGGGAAGAAGAGGTAGAGAGAGAGAGAGAGGGGGGGAGAGGTAGGGATGAAGAGATGGAGGGAGAGGTAGGGATGGAGAGAGGTGAAAAAGTGGCATTTTTTTTGTGTCACATCTTTTTGCGTATACCTGATATAAGGTATAGGGTATAGGGTTTATGGTATTGGTATAGAGTTTAGGGTACAAGATTGATGATACAAGGTTTAGGGTACATAGGGTATAGGGTTTGGGTTTTAGGGTATTGGATTTATGGTTGAGGGTATAAATTATAAGGTATAGGATTGATGGTTTAGAAAATATGGTTATAGGGTCAAGGGTATTAGTATAGGGTATAGGGTATATGGTTTATGGTTTATGGTATTGGTATAGGGCTTAGAGTACAAGATGTTGGATGTTGTGGTTGTCATTGATGTCAACACTATTAGCATTAGTGCATTTGAAGCTGTATATGTCGAGGATATTGAGAAAATTTTAATAAATGAGTTGCAAGTTGTCAGTGGTGAAGTGATGTTTTGTTTGTCAGTGAGTTCCGTACGTTGTTGATTAGAGGTTGTGGACTAAAGGGTTAGTTACTGAGTGTATCTAGTTTATCCATGTTGAGTTTCAGAGATCCGCGTGAAGATTTGATCAAGCTATGAAGATTTACATTCTGACATTTTTTCTGTTGCTTCAGTTGGTGTTTCTGATTGAAGATTATGTGCTTCCAGTTAGTTCAGTTGCTGGGGATGCTTCTCCGATGTTTCGTAATTTTTGTGGATGTTTCTAGATCGTGCTCTATCTTTGTTGCACGTCCGCATTGATCGTTGTGCTTGTGGATGGCGATTTTCTCTTGCGTGTTCATGTTTTTCTTGTTCTTGGCCAATAGGGTGTTGAAGCGTGTTGTGGATCTTCGAGGAGAAATTAATTGAAGTGTTTTTGTGTTGGAAATTTTGATTTGGGTCTTCACTATGTTGTGGCCGATCTTGGTTGATTCGCATTAAAAATTATCTATTGTTTTGGGCCGACAGTTTGTATTCATTTTATTATTTCTTTGTGGCCAACTTGTAACGAATGTAATTTCATGTTGTGGATATATAAGAGTGATTGTTTATTTAAATTGAAGTGTGCAAGGGTGTGCTTCTATGTATGTGTGCGAATATTGTTCAAATCATTCGAAGGAAGAGCAGAGTGTGAAGAAAAGTGAAGAAGAGTGAAGAAGTGTTCATGTGCTTAACCTGAATTGTAATTAGGCATTAGCAAATGCTATTTTCTTAGTTCAAAATCTAGATGGTTGTAATCTGAATCTTTCTATAAGATAGTGTGTCTTCCTTTGTAATTGAGCCATGAGCTCTAGGCAGTGTGCTTGAATGCATGTACATTCCCCATTTATTCTTCTTATACTTTTAACAGGGTATGATCTTGTGGATTGACCTCCACCGTAGTTTTTCCCCTAATAGGGTTTCCACATAAAAATATTGGTGTTATGTGTTTTTCTGATGTGTTGTTGATTCACGCTTTCATTGATATTGATCAAATCTGAGAATAAGGATTAATAAGTTTAATAAGTTTGAAATTCGGTGACAACTGATTCACCCCCCCTCTCAGTTGTCTGCCCTTGTGTTGCCAACACAAGATTGATGGTACAAGGTTTAGGGTACATAGGGTTTAAGGTTTAGGGTATTATAGGGTTTAGGTTTTAAGGTTTTGGCTTTGTGGTTGAGGGTATAAGGTATAAGGTATAGTGTTGAGGGTTTAGCATATAGGGTTATAGGGTTGAGGGTATTGGAAGTATGATCAAGGGTGTTGTCGATGGTCAATGTAACACAACAACGTTAAAACAAAATATTTCTACCTTATTTCTCCTAAAAAAGATAAATAACCTAAAGCTACCTATCTTCCAAGGTCTCTATAGTTGGTTCTCAACTGTGTTGATGTTGTTCAGTTCCCTATGCAACTATAATGTTCAAGGGACATGCTAGTAAAGGGATACAAACTACATAGTACAAATTAATCTAACATTTGGGGGGTGTAAATAAACATCAAAAGATAGAACAAAGCTTAGGACAACAAAGCATAAACACAGATTTCCTTCAATTTAGACATATGAAATTCATAATGAGAATTTATTTCAAACAAATAAAACCATAAAATGATACAATCCACATAATACTCTATACCATTGTATTCATTCATAGTGCAAATTCAAGACATACAATGATTCATCATCACTAAAATTTTAAAATAAAACAAGAACATATCACCATCTCATTACTAAAATTCATAGATCAATAAACACAAAGAGATCTCATTCATAGATAACTCAATGAAAATAGTCTCAGATTCAGAATCTTCGATTGATTTTCATTAAATAAGAGACATTTATGCACAACAAACTCACTAGCATACGAATGACTATTGTTCATCAACATCACCATTAAAACTAATTCTAGAAATAACATAAACTATATTAAAACTTGTAAAACTGTCTAAGTATCTTTGCATAAAATTGTAAAAGCTTCTAAGAACTGTAAGAACTATCCTAGATCTCTCTTTAGGCAGCTAATCTTTTTTTCAACTAGCCAACCTTTACAACATGGAGAGAAATTCTACATATAGACAAGTTCAACACTAATTTCTCTCATAAAAAATGAAGATCCACAAATCAAGGAGTAACTGGAGTAGAATGAGGAAACTGCCTATTATGATCTTTAATTAACAACCGATGACTCCTTATAAAAAATCTGTAGGCAAAGGGAAGAGGTCGAACTGCTGGGGATCCTTAGTTGAGCTTGTGTTATGATCCTGAAAAGTAGGAGAGAGCTGCCCAGCTGGTCGTGCCACTTGATGCTTCATCCAAAAAGAATATTCTATAGCCACTTCATTCCCCTATCTTCTGTTCAAGTAGGTATTCATCATAGCTATCCAATACTTATTTAAGTATATCCACATCCGACCCATCTACCCAACTGTCTTCAAATTTTATTCTTTTCAATTCAGTAGAGGTGAATTTCTGCATGTCATCCAACTTAGCAAGCTCCTTCTGAGCAATCTTCACTACCTCTTTTATATCCATGAACCTATCAATTAACAAATCATCACCATCATCTCCCTTCTGTATTGTCTCTCAGAATCTATTATTCCATTTGTTCATTAGTTCATCAAGAGGGAAACCATCCTTTACAGGGACATCTTCATTCACAATCATGGCTATAATTGCCTCTAGTTCCACAATTTGATTTGCCAAATCCTTCCCAGCCTGTTGCACCTCATTCCTATGTGCAAAAATGAATGAAGACCGAAATTTGATAATGTTAATAATTTTATCAATAAAATCCTCATTACCTTCTTCAAGGATGGATTGTTCTAGAAGCATTTGTTGAGGTAGCTTATTGATTTATTTCAATCTCTTGACATGTTCTTTGTATTCTTCCTCTTGTTTCCAGAGGGTCTCAACATATGCAGTCATGCCATTGACTGATTCCCATGCACCTTCATGAGCCTTATGACTTTCAACAAGCAGTTCCTCCACCTCTTGGTTCAACCGATCAATCCATCTATCCAACATCCCTACTTTTCTTCTCATTTGAACAAGGTCATCAACTTCTTTCTTACTTAACAAAATTGTGTCATAGGAGCAACAAACTGCAAAGAAACAAGAGAAAATAAGTCTTTCAAAAACTTATGCAATTGATCCAATTGAGCTTTGAGCTCATCCTTCCTTTGCTTATCTTTTATCATCCTTGACTTAGTGGAAGATGCTACAATATCAATCAGGTCCATTTGTTGGTTCTTTGTAGGCCTCCCAAAGTTCACAATGCCTAGTTGATAATCACTCAACTGTATATCTTGTTTGTCCTCGTGCACCATGGGAATGGCACATTCAACTACAATTTCTCCAACATTTGTCAATTTGGTGGAATGAAAGACTCGAGCCTTTTTCTTGGGCCTCTCCTAAATTTCTTTCATCATATCATCCCAATTTAGGGGCTGGGACTGGACTATCTATTTCCTCTCCAAGTTGAACTTTAACCATGTTGGGGCAGCAAGAGGAGTAACCACTTGTTGTGAAGAAGAAGTGGCAAAAGAGAGGGGTTGCCAAAGTGTTACCTTAGGTTGAGAATCAACCTCTTGTTGCTGCTCCTTTTCTGCCATCTATTTAGCTAGCCTATCAGCTTCAACTTTCTCCTTTTCTTCTTCCAATCTACTTTCTTCCAACATGTCATTCCTTTGTTTTTCCAATTCCTTAACCCTTTCCCACATTTTGGCCGCTTCTCGTTCATGTTTGGCCTATTCCTCTGCCTCTATTCTTTTCAACAAGAGCTCTTCTTCTTCTTTATTTATTAGGGCCTCCTCTATAGCCTTGGCTTTGGCCTCAAGGTCTTCCTTTTCTCTCCTTTGTCGAGCCTTTTCCTCTTCAAGATCATGAATCTTTTGCAGGAGAGCCAAATTTTCCCTCTCTGCATTAGCTTTCCATTCATTTTCCTTTTGTTGCTGCAGGAGGTCCTCCTTCTCCTTATGTTTCCTTGCTAGCTCTTCAATTTTTGCTCTAGCTTCAGCTTCTTGTTGTTTTGCAAGTGCATCAGCTTGTGCCTTGGAATCAACCTCCTTCATTGCTTCCTCAAAATTTTTCCATTGGTCTTCTAGAGTTAGGCCATGCTCGGTCCCAACATCTTCAATATCCTCAACAAATGCAGTTACAAGAGGCTCATTATATGATTGTGTGGCCTCTAAATCAATGTCTATATCATGAATCTCAACCTACTTTTGCTTATCAGGAGAGAAGGTTGAGATGAGGCTCCTTCTCTAGCTATTGTAGTCTCCACACCTTGGGACTCATGGGTTTCTTGAGTAGGTATTCCTGGATCAACATCTCCTCCAGAGCTAGGAGGATAACTCTCCAATTGTTCATAGGGGTTGTCCTCCTCCCGGTTCTCTTATAACCTTGGGTACCTCCTACTTTCCTCTTCTTTGAGGATTGAGCTTCTGGCTCCTTTATCCTCATGACTGCCCATTGGATGCTTCTATCCATTATTTTCCTAGAAATTTGTTTAATGTCAATAAACTCCTCCTCATCCCAATTTATTGGGTCCAAGTTCTTGGTACCTATATTCTCTACTTCATACCCAGGGTCCAAAACTACACCATCATCTGATATTGTATCAGGAATATCTTCCTTTACCCCATATTCAATCATTTGTAGGATGGTAAGCCTTTCATAGTTCCTTTTCCTTACATCATAGTCATCTTGCAAATCTATCCAAAAATCCTCTAACAAGTTATAGTGTTTATCAAAAATGGTGGGAGCTAAGCCATTCATCTTATGATCCAGGTCAAAGTGTTTCCTAGCTGTATACAATCCCAACTTTAGGTAACTTAAGTCTTCATACACTGCCTTTGTAGTGAAATTGTGAACACAACAATATTCTCCCAACTTCATGGGAAATTTGTGGCATCCTGACTTTTTTTTGTTGGAAAACTTTGTATTGACTCCAATAGCTTGATATATAAACTCCATAAGAACAATCCTATCACTGCAAAATCTTGGCAGTTGATGAGGATGTCCATAAAAACCTTCCAACCTAAAGTAAGAGAACTTGGGGTATTGGATATACCAATGTCCTCATTCAACAATGAAAGCCATAGCCTCCTTATTCATCCTATATCCAACATCTCCTATCAATCAGTTAATAATGACATGGAGGAATGCATCATTAACCCTTCTATAATATAGCACTAATGTTTTTAGGGTCAACTGATCATAGTCTCCCATGCCTTCTTTTTCCCAGGAGCTTCTCCTAATATGCTTACTGCATTCAATCTAGGGAATATTCCCATCCTTGCAATTGAATATATAACATAAGAGGTCATGAAGAAGTTCTTTGTTTGCCCCACCTTGAGCATATGATTGTGCAAGTTATCTGACAAAATCATGCCCCAATCAAACTATTGCATACCATCCAAAATGGTTTTAATGAATAGAAATATCCATTCCTTAAAATATGTAGAGTCTTTCTTTCCAAACACCTTGGAAAGCATCATGATTAGGTCATCAATTTCCTTCTTGAAGTCTCCCCTTTTGGGTTGTTCATGAACCTTAGTTAAAGACTTCTTTTCAGTCTTCAACCACTTCTTATTTATGTGGGACCTATTAGCTTCCTTGTCCCTATTAAATAACTTGCTATGCCTCTGCTTCAATCAATTGCTTGGGGTTCTTGGGGGTAGGTGCATTGAACAAGAACCTCATCATTTGCGGAGATAGATCAATGATCACATTCCCTTGGAGGTCCATACACTGTCTTGATGAAGGATTGTAAGCCCTTGCTGTTGTGAGTATAAGCTCTAGGTACTGAACTAATAAAGGGAAGAGTGTGACATGTGCCAGTCTAGATTGGGCTATTCTTTCAGTCCTCCCAATCACTTCCTCCGAGAAAGTGTCAATGAATAACTCCTCACAGTTGAATGGGCCCAAATTAGTATCTATGATGTCAACCCATTTTGAATCTTACTTGCTAGCTATAAGAGTGGCATCTTGGTGTTTAAATCTCAAAGTGTAAGGCAATTGATCCACTTTTACCTTCTTTTCCTTCACTCCCTTTGAGCTTTCCGCAACTTTCCCTTCCTTTTGTGAAACCTCTTTAGATGTTCCTGACATTGTTTACTCCTGCAAGACAACCTTGAATTAGACCAACAAAAGGCATGAGAATCATCATTACAAGTGTTACCTTTCATACTTCTATATTCTTCCCTAGGTAGCCCTCCATACTTAGTGAAATTTTAAACCTTTCGGGAGCGGGACTAGGAGAAAATCAGGAACCAGAGAGTTGAAATAAGTAACACAATCGGAACCAGAACTGAAACCGGATAAAAAAACTAGAACTTTCAAAAGTTTTGATATTTGTATCATTCAGTTATCCGGTCCTGCCAAGGCTGGCGAGATCCGAATTAGAAATGGAAACCATTAGGGGTGGAATCATTTCTTGGAACTGGACTCCTACGCGAATGTTCAATAGACGAATTCATTTTCGGCTCCGGTTCCACTATAGATTACCAAGGATAAGCAGATTCTCCTTGCATGTCCACATTAGTTTGGACCTAGGTCAAAAAGAGGGTGTGGGGAGGCAAAATTCAAGCTCGACTCCGTTAGGGACAAACGGGACCGAGATCGAGTGAGCAAGTGCATTTACTATAAAAAGGGCGTGACACACAAAACCCTAGTTCATACGGCTCGTCGACTTAACTTAAAACTGGGGCATCAAAACCCTATGATCAAAACCATAAGACCGACAAGACATAAGACTATAAGAGTTTGAGGAAAGATTTAAAACAACTTTAAGCACTAGAACCCCTTAAAATGAAGCCCTAATCGAAACTAGGGCACGGTGGAACAAAACCTCCATCGAGAACGAAGAAAACGACAATAGACAAACAAAAACAAATGAGGAAAGCAAAAGAAAAAATGGAAAATGGAAGAAAAACCAAAAAAAAACCAAAAAAAACACAAGCAAACACAAGGAGAGCACGCGAAGATCCGCAGGAAAAGTCGTGCGAACACGTGAAGAATGAACAGAGCAATCAAAATGGGAAAGCACACAAAGAGAACGAAAGAAACCCACCTACCTCGAAACATAACCAGAAAGGGTTGAAAATTGATAGGGATCCACTCACGAACGCTCGCCCGCAACTAGATCGTGCTCCTCTTTGATTTGTTTCGGCTCTTGCTTGTTAAAATGCTTTGGATAATTGTAATGAGCCAAATAACCTTGATTAAGGTTTTAAAAACTAGTTTGCACATGTGAGGAGGCTGTAATTAATGCAATTAATTTGGTTGGTTAGTGACGAAATTGGAGAAAATGCAAGTACACAACCACCGTGTACATAAGAGGTAAAGCAGGAGTAAAAGTGGAGTCAAGATAGAACCATGAACCTTGTCAAAGCTCCACATATCATTCTGGATCCGACTTCGGTCCCGCGGTAGGGAAAAGACAACAAAGAAATGGTCACAAAATTGAAACCAAACCTGGACTTGGAACTTTGCAAAGTTCCAGGTTCGGGTTCGACTCTGGTTCCAATCTCGACAAAGGGAAAGAACAACGACACAAGAAAAAAAAAAGAACAAAGGGAAACGGGACCAGGACGAAGCCCGTCCCAAAATAGGACACCAAACGAGAACAAAACACAAGGCAAACCAAATGGGAGCGTGATCGGAACGAAACCCATACTTGGAACTTTTGCAAAGTTCTGGGTTCAGTTTCCATTATGGTTTTGCTTCCGCCAAAAGGAAAAGAAACAAAAAGAGGAAGAAAACAAAAGAAAACCCAAGGGAGAAAACAACCCAAGAGTCCAAGACAAACAAAACAACAAAGAAGCCAACATGGCAAGAAATTTCACTCAGATTTAAGATCCAAAATCTGAGTGAAATTTCTTGCCTTGTACAGGGTGGAATTCATTTAATTGGTTGGAGTCACCTTATTCTTTCCTTTCGACCAATCTGCTTCTTCCAAAGCTCTCAACATGATGTCGCGTTGGGCAAGGCACCACTTTAAAATATCAAAGAATGACAAGAAAGTTTTTTGTTTTTGCATCTCTAAAATAAAATCAAATTCCATGTCATTTTTCATCTGATATTTAGGAACAAAAGATGAGTTACTTTTATTTTGAAATTCAGGTGGGCCTTTCGGTAGAGGCGGGTTGTTGTTCGCATTCTGATTAGGTGGAACTATAGTGTTTGGAGGAGTAGATGTGGTGAATGGGCCTTTACCCTGATTCCTTAAGAAATGACCCCCTTTAGATTGGAAGGCTTGAGCATCATATACATCCTTCTCTGGCTCATTTTCCTCTTGTATGGGGAAAGGAGATCCTTTGTCAAAGAGTTCATAAGCCATGGATGTATCTGTGGATCCACCATTCTTGTTGGGGGCACCTTGTAGTGGAGCATCAACTTGTGCAATCTTAACCATATTCTCCATTTCGGGATAGTTAACCTCAGAATGTATTGCAGTGTCGTGCAACCTACACCAATTTGTCATGAAATTAAGATTTACAACATTTGTAGTATGTGGTTTGTCGTCAACAACTTGATAGTTATGGGAAACTCCCTCGTTGTTTGGTTCTATATTCCATTGTCTGTTATTATTGGATCTCTGGTTGTATCCTCTATTTTGGTTTTGGTAATTTTGATTGGGGGGACTTTGGTTTTGATTAGCATTTTGATTGGAATAACTACCCTGATTGGAATACCCTCCTTGGTTTTGGTAATTATGGTTTTGATTTTGATTCTAAGGGGGGTTATACTTGAGCTATGCCATCTCATTGGTCACCTAATACAATGTTTTCTTCAGAGTCTCCAACTCCGTTGTCAGATGAGTTGTACATTCACTTTCTGCAATAGTTTCAGTTGTTATATGTGTCATGGGGTTAGATCCTCCAGCATGATTATGGGAATTTTGGGCTTGTTGTGAAGAGTCGGGGGTCTGACCACTAAAGAATAGTATCCTAGAGGAGGGAAAATCCCTCCTCGACCTCCTGATTGTGAACTAATCTGCTACTGGAGTTTAATAGCAAGGTGGTAAACTTTGGAAAGAGAATCAATGTCATTTGTGAGGTATGTTCTCTACAAAAACAGGCCGATCAAGGGATTTATGGCCTTTAAGTAAGTTTGGATAGCAATATTTTTAGCCACCAAGTATGGATCTTGTAACCTTTTGTACATCCTCTGAAATCTGGTATTAAACATGGGTAACGGTTCATGTGGCTCTTTCCTGATAGTGGCAAATTGATGATATAAGATTGTAGGATCGACATAAACCCGAAACTGGTTAATGAAGGAATCTTCTAAGTTCTTCCAACTCAATATTGATCCAGTGGGTAGATTCATATACCAATTGTAAGCCATGTCTCCCAATGAATAAGGAAACAACCTACATGCAATATCATGGTGAGCAATTTAAGCCTGAGTACAGGTATCTTTGAATGCCTGTATGTGCTCTTCAACACTTCGTGACTTGCCATGAGCGTACTCGGGGAATAATTTCTTTGGGTTCTTAGGAATTTTATGTATGCCACCAGGAATGACTCCTAGTAGTGAAGGATTATTGGCAAAGAATGCCATAGGTGGTGGTGATAGATTTGGTTGTACCACCTATGGTATTGGTGGAAACCCAGGTGGAGTAAGTGGTGGTGTTAACGGTGGTGGGATCAAAACCCTACGAGCTCTGTGTGTAACAGGGGTCTGGAGTTCAACTAAAGGTTCTAGATTTGTAGCAGATCTGAGAACTCTTTCAAACCTTTCTGGTGAAAAGGACCCAATTCGAGCCAGTTTGTTCCTCTAGGCCCTCCTTCTAGTGCCAGTTTTGTTGATGGTCAATGTAATACAACAACGTTAAAACAAAATATTTCTACCCTATTTCTCCTGAAAAAGATAACTAACCTAAAGCTACCTATCTTCCAAGGTTTCTGTAGTTGGTTCTCAACTGTGCTAATGTTGTTCAGTGGCCTATGCAACTGTAATGTTCAAGGGGCCTGCTGGTAAATGGATACAAACTGCATAGTAAAAATTAATCTAATGTTTGGGGGGTGTAAATAAACATCAAAAGATAGAACAAAGCTTAGGACAACAAAGAATAAACATAGATTTACTTCAATTTAGACATATAAACTTCATAATGAGCATTTCTTTCAAACAACTAAAACCACAAAATGACACAATCCACAAAATACTCTATACCATTGTATTCATTCATAGAGAAAATTCAAGACATACAATCATTCATCATCACTAAACTTTCAAAATCAAACATGAACATGTCACCAACTCATTACTAAAATTCATAAATCAATAAACACAAAGAGATCTCATTCATAGATAACTCAATGAAAATAGTCTTAGATTTAGAATCTTCTATTAATTTTCATCAAATAAGAAACATTTATGCGCAACAAACTTAGTAACATACGAATGACTATTGTTCATCAACATCACCATTAAAACTAATTTTGGAAATAACATAAAATATATTAAAACTTGTAAAAATGTCTAAGTATCTTTGCATAAAACTGTAAAAGCTTCTAAGAACTGTAAGAACTATCCTAGATCTCTCTTTAGGCAGCTAATATTTTTTTCAACTAGCCAAATTTTACAACATGGAGATAAATTCTACATATAGACAAGTTCAAAACTAATTTCCCTCATAAAAAATGAAGGTAATCAAGGAGTAACTGGAGCTGAATGAGGCAACTGCCTATTATGATCTTCAATTAATAATTGATGACTCCTTATCAAAAATCTGTAGGCAAAGGGAGGAGGTCAAACTATTGGGGATCCTCAGTTGAGCTTGTGTTATGATCCTGAAAAGTAGGAGAGAGTTGCCTAGCTGGCCGTGCCACTTGATGCTTCATCCAAAAAGAATATTCTATAGCCACTTCATTCCCCTTTCTTTTGTTCAAGGAGGTATTCATCATAACTGTCCAATACTTGTTTAAATATATCCACATCCGACCCATCTACCCAACTGTCTTCAAATTTTATTATTTTCAATTCAGTAGAGGTGAATTTTTGCATATCATCCAACTTAGCAAGCTCCTTCCGAGCAATCTTCACTACCTCTTTTGTATCCATGAACCTGTCAATTAACAAATCATCACCATCATCTCCCTTCTGTATTGTCTCTTGGAATCTATTATCCCATTTGTTCCTTAGTTCATTAAGAGGGAAACCATCCTTTACAGGGACATCTTCATTCACAATCATGGCTATAATTACCTCTAGTTCCACAATTTGATCTGCCAAATCCTTCCCAGCCTGTTGCACCTCATTCCTATGTGAAAAAATGAATGAAGACCGAATTTTGATAATGTTAATAGTTTTATCTATAAAATCCTCATTACCTTTTTCAAAGATGGATTGTTCTAGAGGTGTTTGTTGAGGTAGCTTATTGATTTCTTTCAATCTCTTGACATGTTCTCTGTATTCTTCCTCTTGTTTCCAGAGGGTCTTAGCATATGCAGTCATGTCATTGACTAATTCCCATGCACCTTCATGAGCCTTATGACTTTCAACAAGCAGTTCCTCCACCTCTTGGTTCAATTGATCAATCCATCTATCCAACATCCCTACTTTGCTTCTCATTTCAACAAGGTCATCAACTTCTTTCTTACTTAACAAAATTGGCGTCGCAAGAGCAAAATATTGCAAAGAAATAGTAGAAGATAAGTCTTTCAAAAATTTATGCAATTGATCCAATTGAGCTTTGAGCTCATCCTTACTTTGCTGATATTTTATCATCCTTGACTTAGTGGAAGATGCTACAATATCAATCAGGTCCATTTGTTGGTTCCTTGTAGGCCTCCCCAAGTTCACAGTGCCTAGTTGAAAATCACTCAACTATATTTCTTGTTTTTCCTTGTCCACCATGGGAATGACACATTGAGCTACAATTTCTCTAGCATCTGTCAATTTGGTGGAATGAAGGACTCGAGCCTTTTTCTTGGGCCTCTCCTTCTCAATTTATTTCATCATATCATCCCAATTTAGGGGTTGGGGCTAGACTATCTATTTCCTCTCCAAGTTGAGCTTTAACAATGTTGGGGAAGCATGAGGAGTAACTACTTGTTGTGAAGGAGAAGTGGCATAAGAGAGGGGTTGCCAAAGTGTTTCCTTCGGTTGAGAATCAACCTCTTATTGCTGCTCCTTTTTTGCCATCTCTTTAGCTAGCCTATCAGCTTCAACTTTCTCCTTTTCTTCTTCCAATCTCCTTTCTTCCAACATTTCATTCCTTGTTTTTCCAATTCCTTAACCATTTCCCACATTTTGGCCACTTCTTGTTCATGTTTGGCCTATTCCTCTACCTCTATTCTTTTTCAGCAAGAGCTCTTCTTCTTCTTTCCTTCTTTGGGCCTCCTCTATAGACTTGGCTTTGGCCTCAAGGTCTTCCTTTTCTCTCCTTTGCTGGGCCTTTTCCTCTTCAAGATCATGAATCTTTTGCAGGAGAGCCAAATTTTCCCTCTCTGCATTAGCTTTCCATTCATTTTCTTTTTGTTGCTGTAGGAGGTCCTCCTTTTCCTTATGTTTCCTTGCTAGCTCTTCAGTTTTTGCTCTAGCTTCAGCCTCTTGTTGTTTTGCAAGTGCATCAACTTGTGCCTTGGCATTAGTCTCCTTCTTTACTTCCTCAAAGAGTTTCCATTGGTCCTCTGGAGTTAGGACATGCTCGGTCCCAACATCTTCAACATCCTCAGTAGATGCAGTCACAAGAGGCTCATTATCTGATTGTGTGGCCTCTAAATCAGTGTCTATATCATGAATCTCAAACTCTTTTTGCTTATCTTTTTCAGCTTGCTCATGGAGGCTTCCTGCAGGTACTTCTCTAGTAGATTCTTTTGGGAGAAAAGGTTGAAATGAGGCTCCTTCTCCAGCTGTTGTAGTCTCCACACCTTGGGACTCATGGGTTTCTTGAGTAGGTACTCTTGGATCAACATCTCCTCTAGAGCTAGGAGGATAATACTCCAATTGTTCCTTAGGGGTTGTCCTCCTCTTGGTTCTCCTATAACCTTGGGTACGTCCTAATTTCCTCTGCTTTGAGGATTGAGCTTCTAACTCCTTTATCCTCATGACCACCCATTGGATGCTTCTATCCATTACTGTCTTGGAAATTTGTTTAATGTCAATAAACTCATCCTCATCCCAATTTATTGGGTCCAAGTTCTTGGTACCTATATTATCTGTTTCATACCCAGGGTCCAAAAATTTACCATCACCTGATAGTGTATCAAGAATGTCTTCCTTTACCCCATATTTAATCATTTGCGGGATGTTAAGCCTTTCATAGTTCCTTTTCCTTACATCATAGTCATCCTACAAATCTATCCAAAATTCCTAGATAACAAGTTATAGTGTTTATCAAAAATGGTGGGAGCTAAGGAATTCATCTTATGCTCCAGGTCAAAGTGTTTCCTAGCTATATACAATCCCAACTTTAGGTAACTTAATTCTTCACACACTGCCTTTGCAGCGAAATTGTGAACACAACAATATTCTCCCAACTTCATGGGAAATTTGTGGCATCCCGACTTGTGTTTGTTGGAAAACTTTGTATTGATATCCATAGCTTGATATATAAAATCCATAAGAACAATCCTATCATTGCAACATCTTGACAGTCGATGAGGACGTCCATCAAAACCTGCCAACCTAAAGTAAGAGAACTTGGGGTACTAGATATACCAATGTCCCCATTCAAAAATGAAAGCCATAGCCTCCCTACTCATCCTATATCCAACATCTCCTGTCAATCGGTTAATAATGACATAGAGGAATACATCGTTAACCCTTTTATAATGTAGCCTTGATGTTTGTAGGGTCAACTAATCATAGTGCTCCCACACCTTCTTTTTCTCAGGAGCTTCTCCTAATATGCCTACTGCATTCAATCTAGGGAATATGCCCATCTTTGCATTTGAATATATAACATAAGAGGGGTCATGAAGAAGTTCTTTGTTTTCCCCACCTTGAGCATCTGATTGTGCAAGTTATATGAAAAAATCATGCCCCAATCAAACTATTTCCTACCATCCAAAATGGTTTCAATGAATGGAAACATCCATTCCTTAAAATATGTAGAGTCTTTCTTTCCAAACACCTTGGAAAGCATCATGATTAGGCCATCAATTTCCTTCTTGAAGTCTCCCCTTTTGGGTTGTTCAGGAACCTTAGTCAAAGACTTTTTTTAAGTCTTCAACCACTTCTTATTCATTTGGGACCTATTAGCTTCCTTGTCCCTATTAAATAACTGCAATGCCCCTGCTTCAGTCAATTGCTTGGGGTTCTTGGGGGTAGGTGCATTGAACACGAACCTCATCGTGTGTGGAGATAGATCAATGATAAAGGGAAGAGTGAGACATGTTCTAGTCCGGATTGGGATATTCTTTCAGTCCTCCCAATCACTTCCTCCGAGAAAGTGTCTATGAATAACTCCTCACAGTTGAATGGGCCCAGATTAGTATCTATGATGTCAGCCCATTCTGAATCCAACTTGCTAGCTGTAAAAGTGGCATCTTGGTGTTTAAATCTCAAAGTGTAAGGCAATTGCTCCACTTTTACCTTCTTTGGCTTCACTCCCTTTGAGCTTTCTATAACTTTCCCTTCCTTTTGTGAATCCTCTTTAGATGCTCCTAACATTGTTTAATCCTACAAGACAACCCTGAATTAGACCAACAAAAGACATGAGAATCATCATTACAAGTGTTACCTTTCATACTTCTCTATTCTTCCCTAGGTAGCCCTCCATACTTAGTGAAATTTTAAACCTGTTGGGAGTGGGACTAGGAGAAAATCAGGAACCAGAGAGTTGAAATAAGTAACTTAACTGGAACCAAAATTGGAACTGGAACCGAATAAAAAACTAAAACTCTCAAAAGTTCTGATATTTGTATCATTCAGTTAACTGGTCCCGCCAAGGCTGGTAGGATCAGAATCAGAAATGGAAATGATTGGGGGCAGAATCATTTCCTGGAACCGAACTCCTATGTGAATGTTCAATAGACAAATTCATTTTTGGCTCCAGTTCCACTATAGATTACCAAGGCTAAGTGGATTCTCCTTGAACATCCACATCAGTTTGGACCTAGGTCAGAAAGAGAGCGCGAGGAGGCAGAATTCAAGCTCGACTCCGTCGGAGACAAACGAGACCTTGATTGAGCAAGCAAGGGAATTTACTATAAAAAGGGCGTGGCACACAAAACCCTAGTTCATATGGCCAGTTGACTTAACTTAAAACCAGGGCATCAAAACCCTACGATGAAAATCGCTAGACCGACAAGACACAAGACCAGAAGGGTCTGAGGAAAGATTTAAAACAACTTTAAGCACTAGAACCCCTCAAAACAAAGCCCTAATCAAAACTAGGGCATGGTGGAACAAAACCACCACTGAGAATAGAGAAAATGACCACAAACAAATGAGAACAAATGGGGAAAGAAAAAGACAAACGAAAAATGGAAGACAAACCCAAACAAAACCAAAAAAAACACAAGCGAACACAAGGAAAGCATGCGAAGATCTGCGGGAAAAGTCCTGCGAACGCATGAAGAACAAATGGAGCAATCAAAAGGGTAAAGCACACAGAGAGAACAAAAGAAACCCACCTATCTCAAAACGTAACCAAAAAGGGTTGAAAATTAATAGGGATCAACTCACGAACGCTCACCCGCAACCAGATCGTGCTCCTCTTTGAGTTGTTTCGGCTCTTGCTCATTAAAATGTTTGGATAATTGTAATGAGCCAAATAACCTTGATTAAGGTTTTAAAAACCATTTCTTGCATGTGAGGAGGCTGCAATTAATGCAGTTGGTCGGCGTGGAATTAGAGCGTATGCGAGTACTTAACCATCGTGTACATCAGAGGTAAAGCGAGAGCGGAAGCGGAGTCGAGATAGAACCAGGAACCTTGTAAAAGTTCCACATCGCATTCCAGATCTGGCTTCGGTCCCACGGCAGGGAAAAAACAACAAACAAATGGGGGCATAATCAAAACCAAACCTGGACTTGGAACTTTGCAAAGTTCTAGGTTCGGGTTCGACTCTAGTTCTGATCCCCACAAAGGGAAAGAATGGCGACACAAGAAAAAAAAAGAACAAAGGGAAACATGACCGAGACGAAGCACATCCCAAAACAGGACACCAAATGAGAACAAAACACAAGGCAGACCAAACAAGAGCGGGATCAGAACAAAACCTAGACTTGGAACTTTTGCAAAGTTCTAGTTTTAGTTTCCATTCTGGCTCTGCTTCCGCCAAAAGGAAAAGAAACAAAAAGAGGAAGAAAACAAAAGAAAACCCAAGGGAGGAAACAACCCAAGAGTCAAAGAAAAACAAAATGACAAAGAAGCCAACAAGGTAAGAAACAAAGTCGGGACCGGAACATAAACTGAACTCGGAGCTTTGCAAAAGTTCTAAGTCCAGTTTCAACCTGTGTCCCAAACTTGTGGAAACAAAAGAAACAAAGACTTAGGAGGAAAAGAACAACTCCTAAGACCCAAAAAAGAACACCAGGGACAAAGAAACACAAGGGGGACCCATTTTGACCAAAAAAATGAAATGGGGTGGTTTTGCAAGGCATAATAGGTGTAGGGTTTAGGGTATTTAGTTTATAGTTGAGGGTACCAGTGTAGAGTTTAGGGTTTATGATTGATAGTAAAGGGTTTTCGGGTGAGGGTTTTTATGTGTGTGTGTCTCACTCATTCCCTTAACTTCTCCCTTTCTCTTTTTCTCTTCTATCTCCCCCTCTATCTTCTTTGTCAAATTTTCAAGGGTTGAAAAATCTCAATAAAGATTATTTGGCAAGCGCAAAATTTGGCTAGTGCCAAATATCCTGCACTAAAAAATGGTAAAAAGAGGCATCATTCACATTTGGTGAGTACTAATTTTGGTGCTTACCGAATGCTCATTTCAAGAATAAAATTAAAGTGACATCTTTTTTGTGTCACATCTTCCTACATATACCCTATAACATATTCTATATGACAATGGTTTAGGTTCTTTCCTAGAGTGTATTATTGGAAGCAATCCCTTGTTTCCAAAGAATTTAATATGTCTTGGAAGAGTAAGAAAGTTGTTGTAAGAGGTCTCAATTTCAAAAATCTTGAAGAAGGCATTATTATTGCTACTAGGTTGTCTATCAAGAGTTTAAAGAATCATAAAGCTATCAAACCTAAGAGTAAGAAACATATTGATGCCTTCTTCAAAGGGTCAAGAAAATTGGTTAGATTCTAGATGGGATACCAATGTGGGGCTTTAAAACATGTTGCGATGATGTTAGCTTCTATCTAATCAAGTACTTCACTTTGAAAGGTTTATATATTAACATATTTTATTATCATTTTTACTCTAAATCACCAGAGAGATAGGCATTGAGTATGTTTTCTCTTTTACCTTCTCATGACAATGAATAAATCTATTGTTGACATTGTGTTGGAAAAGATGAAATTTCCCCTTGATCAAGGTCTTATTTTCTACATGTACATGCTTGAGAGATCCAAGAATTCCTTCCCTATATCGAACCCCAAGGTGGTGATGAATGAATCTATGTGTGTTATATTTTGTAGACTGTGTCCTAAAACCAAAGTTGGTTCATCTTTGAAGGTTGTTACCATCAAAATCCTTGCTCCCAACCCATCTAATGATAGAAACATTAGTAGGAGTAGCCTTAGTGGTCAATGTAACATGCCCAACTAGATTTTCCTCAATAAATTAAAAATTGACATTATGAATATAAAATTTATGACATAAAACCCATAGCTATTTCTATTTAGCAATTTCATGTCCATAAATAAATAAAATAAATCGGAATATATATTCATTTCCATATGTCAATAGTCAATTTACATGTTTGACTTGGCACTCAAATGCCTCAAATTCAATACATCAAATACTTCAATTATATCCATTACATCAATTTAATCAATTTCATCAATTACATCAATTACATCAATGATACAAGTACATAAATAGAATTCCGATATGATTCCTTTTTGATAGCTTGCCTCCACTGGTGGAAAATAACATGGTTGAGGTGCTTTTCCACCCAATCATGAAGTGATGCTTCCCTAGAATTCTTTAGTTAGTCGAAGAATACTTGACCCTGCACGAAACACTTAGTAAGAGATATAGGTTGCAAGGTGGAATCTATGCGTGCCTAACTACATGCATTTCTATCTACTATTAGAATATGCAAGTTCCATGTTAGGTAAATAAAAAAAAGTACAACAGAGAGAGGATAAATAATAACAGTTTGTTTTGTAAATAAAATGACTACAAAGCTTGGCCAAGCTAATGCTGTATAAATACAAAGTTCTCTGGTTAGATTTGGAAAAGAAAATATACACTCTCTGGAACCCATTCCCTGAAGAAAAGCTCTTCATGTAAAAGGGGTATCCCTCCCTTTTAGACCATCTATTAGCATCATATTGTAGTGTGCTATAGTCTACCATTGAATTCTTGTATCATTCCATTTCAATATTATCAACAATATTCCATCTAAATCTGGTATAATAATTCATCTATTCATCATACATCTAACCTTCTATTAAGACTCGTATTGCAAATCAACACTGTTCCATTTCTAAAGTTCTTTCCTTCACAAATGAAGTTTAACAATCTTAATCAATGAGTAATTCAAGATGAATCAGAAGGTATACCACATGTATGTGCACGTGCATAAATGAAACATTGATGCATGTACACATATATGCCTGGAAATAAACATAGTTTGGAATATGCATATACATTTTGAATAATAAAAGAGAAATATTCCTTACATACAGGTTTTCCATATTCAAAAAAAGTATCACGTTCGTTCTGGTATTCCATGTGATCCTTTAATAACAACTAAATGCAAATAAGATGCAAAGGAATCATTTAAAAAAATATTTATCTCATATGGATCATAATTTAATTTAAAATGGAACATGGATGATTTACAAGATCAAGAATAACCATTTCCAGTGAATAAAATAGAGTTAACATAAAAAAATCCATCAGCCTGAGACAATGAAAGGTTCTATAATCATTCTGTTTCCATCCAAAATATGTTCACATAACGTTCAGTTTTGATTCTCCACATTATTACTCATTCAAGAATCGATTCACTTTAATGTTGATTTCTTTGTTCTAACAATAATAATGTTCACATTAAGATACTGATAAGCATGTTATTGTGTAATCAATAACATGTTATCGATTATCATTTAGTACCTTTGTCTACCCATTAGCTTCTGTGTTATGGTTCGGTTGACCATATGGTAAAGACATCTTTTATCTATGAGAAACAAAGTATTATCAACCTTCGAACTTTGGAAAAGAAAACGACAGTGTATTTGTATCTATATATATATCTATGTATATGTATATACATATAGACATATTAGAATGAAAGAGATGATTCAATGATTCATGAAGCTGTGACTTGAGATGGCCCAACTCTGGCGACACAACATATCTTCATGCATTGCTATCATGTAAGGAATATTTACAACGTTTGGCTGTGTGTTAACCCTGAACGATATCATCGTTCATATTCCACATGATAAGTAGATTAACATGAAATTTGTATCAAAACATTAAAACATAAAATGGGGATGATGAGTTCATCATTCGGCCCATGCCTAAAGCAGGGCTCAAATGGCCACATATACCACACTGAATGGTGGGTGAAATAAACATAATATATGTTTAATCTATGCATGTCATTCATTGATGGGTAGAATAATAAAAAATGATATAATCGTTTGGCTAGCAATAGCTAGGTGCTCATAGAGTGCTAAAGAAAAGAAGACATTAAATGATAATATCCGTTTGGCCTTTTAAAATATTCTTAGAAATTACATCGAACACTAAAAAGTGTCCTTCCAAATAATGGAATATACAAGGTGGGATTTACCTCGATAATGATAAGTAACAACATAAGCTGGGTTGAGCGACCATGGCTTCAAGGAAAATGCTTCATGTGGGCAAGAACCGTTGCGGGTATTTGAACTGATACCAATGCATGCTAGGTATCCAAGAAAATAAGCTCAACATGGTGGCTTGGCCCCTAAATAGGGTGAGGAAACATAAAAATGGGGGTTGATTAAATAGTGACATTAACATTAATCTAGAGCCACTGGTTTTTACATATCAGGAACACTATTTTAAGCAAATTGAGACAAATAAAATACTCTAATTCTTCATGATAGAGCATGCAAACATATGCCAATTAACAAAAAAAGGAAACTTCAAATGTAGCATCGAGATTACCTCTCTTCGATGCAAAAATACTAGTGCTTTTCTTAGTGAAAGCTAGCAACAACCCCCCCTATTTGATTGTTCCCCTTCTCTCTATCAAATTTTCCTTGAAAAAATCTCCTACTTTTGCTAGTTTTCTCCCATCAAATCACCCCCTCTAATCTAGAATATCTTCTTACTATCTTTGGAGGTAGTGGTCATTATTCCTTCACCACCCTTTGTTACTTAGCTGCCCACTTCCTTTCTTTTCTGATCATAATAGGGGTCGGCTCCTCCCCATTCATTATAGGAGTTACACATGAAAACAAAAATCTCATGGTTTAAAACTTATAATATATATATATATGGTTTCACCCACATATATATGCGTATACACACACACACATATATACCCATGTGAATTTTGCAAAAACATACATTTTTTTCCCATTTCTTCTATCAAGAATCTATTTTAAAATTCATTAAAAATAACAAATAATACAATCGTTTCCCTTATGATTATGGTATGTGTTCAAGTGCATTTCCAATACCATTGTATATCAAACTTGAGACAAACATAGTAAGACAAGGATGCATTAGATTTATTTCTTTCACAAGATTGCTTATTCAATGAAATTTTCAATCCATAAAAACAAGAATGATATTTATTGATTACAGACAAATGCATATGTCATAATCTACTATGGTGTGTGAGATTCTAGACTCCATTCTTGCTTACCATTTTGTCATCTGGCTAAGCATTCTTGCCTCAACTAGGTTCTCGCTCTTCAACCTATTTCTTGCACACACATGTTCTTGCACTTGCCAACTTTATTAGTAACCTTTAACCAATAATCCTTTCGAAATAACTCTTTTTAAATCATAAAATTGTAAGATAATATATATATATATATATATTTTTCAAATATATTATTTCATTTCTCAAATCCATAAATTCTAAATGATAAATTCCATTTTCCAAATATTTCAATTAACTCAACATTATTAAATTCAAGCAATGAAATTGAGATATGACATCCTTCCCCACTAGAAAGAGACATCGTCCCAATGTCTAATCAAACAAAATTGATTCACAATTGTTCATCAAATCATACTATTTTCAATCCAAAACATCATAACATACAAATCCAATTTTTTTAAGCAACAAAATATAGTAAACCATCAATAGTATTTCTAAGAAAGCAAATGAGGGAAGGAGCATTCTATTTCCTTTGCATCCTCCCATGTAGGACTGTCCTTAGAATACTGATCCCATTAGGCCTTATATTGAACAATGTCTTTGTTTCCAAACTTGACGTTGCATCTATCCATAATTTTAGTGGGCTCCACTAGCACCACTCTTGGATCCTCAACCTATAAAGCATGCTAATTAAGTATATGAGATGCATTTGGGTGGTGTGATTTAAGAAAATAAACATGAAAAATATTATGGAGTCGAGCTAGAGCAGGCAGTAGAGTAAGTTTGTATGCAACTGGGTTGATTACTTCCAACACATCAAACGGGCCCATATATCTTGGAGCCAACTTGGATAATTTACAAAAGATAATAGAGATCTTATGCGGCTTGAATCTTAAAAAGACCTTATCCCTGACTGCAAATTGTCTAAAGGTTCTATTTTTGTTAGCATAGCTCTTTTGTCTATCTGCCGCCTCCTTCAATTTACTCTTGATCAGTCTCATATACTCTTCCATCTCTTTTAGCATTTTAGGACCCACTATGATCTTGTCTTCCAATCTGTCCCAACTGATGGGAGTATGAAACTTTCACCCATACAGAGCCTCAAAAGGTGCCATACCTAAGGATGCACGATGGGAGTTGTTATAAGAAAATTCCACCAGTGGTAGATACTCTTCCCATTTATACTACTGATCCATATAGTACATTCAAAGGAGATATTCTACTACCTAATTCACTCTCTCGGTTTGACCATCGGTTTGAGGGTAATGGGTTGAACTAAAATTTAGCTTAGTCCTTAATGTTGTGTTCAAGGTTGTCTAGAACCTTGATGTCATCCATGTATCTTTATCAGATATAATGGTTTCTGGCACTCCTTGCAAGCAAAAAATCTCTTGGAAAAATTTCTTGGCCAAGGTCAATGATCCATCCTTAAGATTCCCTAGAATAAAATGTGTCACCTTAGTCAACTTATCGACTACTATCAGAATGACATCATGTCTATTCTTACTTAGAGGTAATCCCTATACAATGTCCATGCTAATCACTTGCCATTTATACTTAGGTATATCATGAGGGTAAAGGAGCCTTACTAGATGCACGTGCTCAATCTTAACTCACTGACACTCCAAGCATTTGCCTACGTATTCCACTACATCCTTCCCGAGTTTCAGATAATAATACAAGGTTCTTAATTCTACGATCATCTTTGTAACTTCGAGGTGTCCTAAATATGGTTCATTGTGGAATTCTTCTAGGACCAGCTTCCTAAGCTCTCCAGAATTTGGAATATACATCCACCTTTGGTATCTTAAGATACCTTCCGATTCAAACTCATACCCATCAAATTGATGGTCTGACAAATTTTCTTCTAGATACTTTTTCACCTTTTCATAATGCTCATCTCCTTGCAAGTGTTGCATTACTTGCTACCTCAAATTGGACCTCGTAGAGGTCATGGCTGCTAGATTTCTTCTTCTGCTAAGAGCATCTGCCACTCTATTTTCCTTTCCTTTTATATACTCAATTTTGAAGTCATACTCGCTAAGGAATTCTAGCCATCTCCTCTTCCATGCATTGAGGTTTGGTTGAGTGAAAATGTATCTCAATCTCAAATGATCCATTTTGAGCTCAAACGAATTTCCCAAAAGATAATGTCTCCACATTTGTAAGGTGTGCACTATAGCAACTAATTCCATATCATGTGGTACATAGTTTACTTCATTTTGTTTAAACTTCCTAGACTCATACGCCACTACTTGCCCTTCTTACATTAACACTACTCCTACTCCATCTCCTGAAGCATCCGCGATCACTGAGAATTGACCATTGGTATCTGGAATAGTTAGCATTGGAGCTATTATGAGCTTCTCCTTTAGGAGTTGGAAATCTTGTTCACACTTCTTGGCCCACTCAAACCTCTTTCCTTTCTTTTGGAGAGATGTTATTGGGGATGCAATTTTAGAAAACCATTGCACAATTTTTTTGTAATATCCGTCAAGGCCCATAAATCTTCACACCTCCATCACACTCTAAGGCACTAGCCACTCCACAATTGATTTTATCTTCTCAAGATATATAGAAACTCCCTCAGTTGAGATAATGTGGCCTAGGTAGTGCACCCTGTCCTAATAAAACAAGCACTTGGATAGCTTCCAAAAAGCTTCTTTTCCCTCAGAAACTATAAGACTATCTTGAAGTCCCAATCATGTTCCTCAATAGACTTGTAATAAACCAAAATGTCATCAATAAATATTAGGAAAAAATAATCCAAACAGTCTCAAAACACACTGTTCATAAGATTCATGAAGGTTGCAGGTGTGTTGGTCAATCCAAATGGTACAACGATGAACTCGTAATGTTCATACCGAGTTTGGAAAGTTGTCTTTGGAGTATCCTCTTCCTTTATTCTTAACTGATGATAACTAGATCTAAGATCTATTTTTGAGAATACTGTCACTCCCTTCATTTGGTCAAATAATTCATCGATCCTCGGGAGGGGATATTGATTCTTGACGGTTGCATTGTTCAACATTCGATAATCAATACATAGACGCAAGGTTCCATCCTTTTTTACAAAGATAACCGATTCTCCCCACAGTGACACACTAGGTCTAATAAGCCCCTTGTGTAACAAATCCTGTATTTGGGCTTTCAATTCATAAGGCTTGATGGTGGTCATCCTATACGGGGCCTTAGACTGAGGCTCAACTCTTGGCACTAGATCAATGGGGAAATTGAATTCTCGGTTTGGAGGCATCTCAGTGAGATCTTTGGGAAACGCCTCTTGAAATTCCTTAAGGATTGGATAATCATCTAGGTATGGTTTCTCATTTCCTGGGTTCACTGACATGCACAACATAAATGACACAACCCTTCCTCTTAGCCCTCTTGAGATGCATAACTAA
The DNA here is from genome assembly GCA_007258455.2 of Sequoia sempervirens. Lineage (NCBI taxonomy): Eukaryota > Viridiplantae > Streptophyta > Pinopsida > Cupressales > Cupressaceae > Sequoia > Sequoia sempervirens. The sequence goes on along the minus strand of VDFB02271358.1, from coordinate 542,935,205 downwards.
AACCTACTTAAGCTCCACGGGTCTTTGTATCCCATGTATCTCAACCAAGTACCCAAAGTCATCCATATAACTCACCATCTTATCCTCAAAATTTACAATGGATTTGTGCTCAGTTAATTAGTTGATTCCCAAGATTACATCATACGACCCTAATGGTGCCACATAAAGTTCAACTTGGGTCAAGAAGTTGGTAAGTTCTAACTTATTGCAAAAGAAACATGAATCTACTTCCCACTCTGCTCGATTCCCATACTGAATAGACCATGAGTTTTCTAGATATCTAGGTTGAATGGGAACTTAGAAATAATTCTAGGGGCTATAATACACTCAGTAGCTCCAATATCTATCAAAATAGAAATGGTTCAACCATAGAGCTTACTTGTCAATCGTATCAGAGAAGCTTGGTATTCTGCTTGCCAATTATCCATCGCCACATGGATCTTGTGTTGTGGGGTCTGTTGTTGGTTTCCTACCTTCTATGACTTCAAATTTTGAGGGACATTAGATGCATAATGGTCTCCCCCAAAAGTGTAACATCCATCACATGGTCCTTTTTGACATCCAAACCTATCCTCTTTTGAGTACTTCTGGTTACTATTAAAGCTGTCATTACTCTTGCTAGCCATTTTATTTCTTCTGCCTTGGTTTCCTTCTTCCTTTTCTAGAGGGTCCTCTTATCTTTTCAAATTATTGATATGATGGGACTTATTTCCCTTCTTTTCATCACCCTTTCAAAACTTTTTATTTCTGAATTGAGGCTTAAAGTCTGAACCCTTGTGAAGATTGGACAACTATTGTGACTTCTATTCTTGCTTAATGGATTTCTCAAAATCTTCTACCATCATAAGAGGATTGTGAAGATCCACCCTAGCTCTAATGTGGGATATCAATCCTAATATAAACTTTCAAATCTGGAAATGCTCATCGGATAGATACTATGACACATACTTAAGAAAATTGGTAAACTTTTCCCAATACTGAACCACTATCACCCTTGGACATATTCTAAAATTTAGTCATCTTCTTGTCAAAGAAAATTTGTGGTAGCCATCTCTTCTTGAAGGATTGGAGGAAAATCTCCCAAGTGATCTCCTCTTGCGGAAGTCTCCCATCTACCTTCTCTTTGTCCCACCAAGTAGTTGCCTCTCTAGATAATTGATATGCAACCTAAGAAGCCTTGGTTTGGTTTGATAGGTTGCAGAGCCCAAAGTATTTTTCCATCTTTGATGGCCTTGCCATTGAATTTCGGTGGTGCTACCTTCTTAAGATATTTCCTCAGTTCTTCCTCAATTCAACCCCAATTAAGATCCCCTTGGGCCCTTTCTTCTTGTTTAGGTACCTCGTTCCTAAGATTCTAATCTTCCCACACCCCTTAGACCTCTTGTTCCAAATGGTTTATTCGGGTTTCTTGTCGATTCAAGAGTTCTAAGATTTGGTCTAGCCTCTTGCTTGTCCCATTGTCTTATCTACTACTACTCGCTTCTTGTTTGGTGGTCACCATAATGACTCACTCTCGACCTGTGCCACAGTCACGTTTAGCGTATCTTAACACAAGGTTTTATGTTTAAACTATTGCATCTATACAATACTATACACACAACATGTAATCTAAAAGAGATATACACGCTCATTCACATCAAGACAAGCCTTCAAGTTTCATGCTCTTGAACAACAAAAAGACTTTCTTTATTTATATTAAATTTTGGATTTACATTGATCCTTATTTACAAAATTTTTTCCACTCTGAGTAGTTCCCTCATCATCAGAAAGAGGACATTCCTCTGGATCCTCATCTGAATTTACATCATCCCTCTTGGGTGAGGCAAGACATGTGCACATGCACTCCTCTTTAGTCAGCATAGGTGCGTTAGGTCCACATCCTATTAGCCAATCTCTAAATGTAGAGGGTTTCTTAGCCTTAGGAGTTTGTTTGGACTCCTCACTATTTTTGCCTCTCTCCAACTTGAGATGTGTGAGGGCATGTGCTAGAGTTTCATCATCAAGAATCTCATGTTGGTTCTTAGGTTTGGGATTTTCTTTGATAACAACTGACTTCTTCGAAGCCCTAATGGTGTTTCCCTTCTTTCTTCCTGACTTGGACCTTCCCATTTCTTGCAACCAATTCGGATTAGTTATTCTCAAGGTAACTCAAATCTAGTTAAGGGTCTACTATTCCCTAGTTCAACCATCATGGGCTCATAGGCCTAGAGCTGAACCTTGAGATCTAATACCAAATGTAACATTCCCAACTAGATTTTCCTCAATAAATTAAAAATTGACATTATGAATATAAAATTTATGACATAAATCCCATAGCTATTTCTATTTAGCAATTTCATGTCAATAAATAAATAAAATAAATCAAAATATATATTTAATTTCAAATGTCAATAGTCAATTTACAAGTTTAACTTGGTACTCAAACACCTCAAAGTCAATACATCAAATACATCAATTACATCAATGATACAAGTACATAAATATAATTTCAATATGATTCCTTTTTGACATATCACCTCCACTAGTGGATGAGAAAATGGTTGAGGTGCTTTTCCACCCAACCACGAAGCAATGCTTCCTTGGAATTCTTTAGTCAATCGAAGAATACCTGACCCTGCACAAAACACTTAGCAAGAGATACAGTTTGCAAGGTGGAATCTGTGCGTGCCTAACTACATGCATTTCTATCTATAGTTAGAATATGCAAGTTCCATGTTAGGTAAATAAAAAATTACAAAAGAGAGGATAAATAATAACAGTCTGTTCGATAAATAAAATGGTTGCAAAGCTTGGCCAAGCTCATGTTGCATAAAATGCAACTCTAGTTAGATTTGGAAAAGAAAATATACACTCTCTAACACCCATTCCTAGAAGAAAAGCTCATCATATCAAAGGGGTATCCTTCTTTAGACCATCTATTAGCATCATATTCTAGTGTACTACAGTCTACCATTGAATTCTTATATCATTCCATTTCAATATTATCCACAATATTCCATCTAAATCTGGTATAACTATTCATCTATTCATAATACATCTAACCTTCTATTAAGACTCGTATTGTAAATCAACACTATTCCATTTCTACAGTTCTTTCCTTTGCAAATGAAGTTTAACAATCTTAATCAATGAGTAATTCAAGATGATTAGCCTTGTGTCCAAATCCATAACATGTATAACAATATTCATTGAAAGGTTGTATCATTCTATCATTGTTATATGTATTCATCATTTTACTTGTGCATTCATTTTCTTTGTCCAAATTTCTTGCATGTAAAGCATTGACTAGTAAAGAATGGAACATTCTGATTCATTTTGCTTCTACATTCCATTGCTCTATGTCTAAATTTATTGCAATAATAAAAAAAACCATTGAAAGATGGGTACTTTTGAGCATTTGGTTGTTTGATCGAAGATCTTCTAGCATTAATTCTTTGATTCCAGATCTTTCCATTGTTCTTCTTGTCTTCAGTCTTCTCTAGCTCATTGATCTTCTTTTTTGCATTAGGTGTCTGATCTACTTTTGATCTTTCACCTTTTCCAAATCCTAAACCATCTTTTCTTTTGGATGTTTTTTGACCTGTAATCAAATCATAAAGCATTGTAGAACTTGTCTTGAATTTATCTTCATGACTTCTTGCTTTCTCTATATCTGATCTCATATTTACCACTTCTTGTTCAAGCCTCATGCAATCATTAGATTTTATTTTAACCATTACATTAAGACATTCTTCAACTCTTTTCTTTTCTTCAACTTACACTTTTAGTCCGGTGATGTTTTCATTCACTTGCTTCAACTGTCCACTCAGTTCCTTATTCGTTTCTCTACACTTCTTGATTTTCTCTCTCAATTTTCTAATGCATTCATTTTCTTCTTTAATATTTTCTTTCAAATATCCGTTTTCACCTTTAATCTTGTCAAGATCTTCAAGAGCAACTTTGAGTTCTCCATCTTTGTCAAGAATGTAATCTTTTTAGATGTATCCAATAGCAGGAATCTCTATCAAAGGAATAGGAAACTTTCTATTAGCCATGTGGTCAATCTCCAAGACCTTCTCAAAGTGGTTAAGCTCCTTCCAGGGAACCAAGCTCTAATACCAATTGTTGAACACTCAGAATACTGAGAGTGGGGGGGTTGAATCAATATTCTATTAATCCATTCAAATAATAGCCATCCAATTACCAAATCATATTCAACTGTTATAAGGAAATAAATCCTAAAACATCCACATCATCACATAACACATGAACACCATGATTTTTACGTGGAAAACCCAAAATGGGAAAAACCACGGTGAGGGTTAGCTCACAATATATTATAGCCAATTATAGTATATTACAGAAGTGCTCACTACAGGTGGACTCACTATCCAAGTGGACTCGCTACCTACAAAGAAAAAGATAGAAGAAAAAAGATGGCTCACAACCTATTTTGAACTGTTACAAATACATCTACAATATGTAGGAATACAGTTCAAATGAAGCACAATAACAATCTTTGCATTGATTTGGATCAATGCTCTATGCTACTTTGCATTTGTATACTTTACAACTCAATTCAAACTACTCTGATTAAGTTTGCATCATGTATCTCACATTCATATTATCATGTCATGTATCAAAACACCAAAAATAATCTAGCATATATATTTATATCAAGTGTATCATCAATTAGGTCAACCTAATTAGATGTAACACAAAATTTAACTTGTCAGCCACAAAAAATATTCTCCCTACTTCGTGCCACGATTCAAGGTTCAAGATTCCTTAGGATAGGTTGGCATGGACCTAAAATAGATCCCACATAAAGGGTCAACACATATTAAACCTCCAAATACTCATCAAATGTGTTAGGTCGGCACGCCATAGAACCGCAAAACACGATACCATTGCAATGTACATGGACCTAAAAGCACAATACCATCCAATTCACAACACGTGGAACTCAAAACATGATACCATATAGAATTTAAGCTCAACTGACATCTCGAAACTTATCTTCAACACCACAACATCAAAGACTCATTCCTGGAGGAGTGCACAATCTCCCACACAAACACACTGTACAATAAATGACTGTGAAATGCTAGACCAGACTTTGTCATTCATATCTCTTAGATTACTTCACCAAACCAGATGAAATATTAGATTTAGATGCATCTAACAACCATAAAAATCAGGTTTGAATCATAGAGTGACATCTTCATTTATGGAGTGGTGCAGACCCAAAAACCAATAGATTGTTACACTAAAATGACAGTTCTGACTCTTAGTCATATTTCCACATAATCTATCTTTTTGGACCAAATCTCCTTACAAAAATGACTTCCTTAGCATCTCAAAAATCCGCTAGGATAACCCAAAGTGACCTACAACAATGTTGAAATCAATGAAAACACTCTATTACATCGTTTTGAACTTTCTCCATGCTCATGTTGCCAACTAGCATCATCAATGACAATCTCCTCAATCTTCCAACATGTAGTATGTGTGTATACTTTTAAATTTTTCTCAAGAAGAGGGAGAGAGTGAGATTAATACCAATAGAAATAAGAATAATGTTATGAATGAGACTAAAATAGGCTATGAAATATTAAAAACTAAGAGTAGAGATATAGGGTTGGAAGCCATGAGAGGATTCAAAGAAACTATAAAGGAAGTATTACATATGTTGAGAAGGATATGAAGACTATGCCTTTATTTTTGGTAAGGGAAGAATGTAATTTTGAATGGTAAGTTGTACTCTAATGTGAAAATATCCAATAATAGGAAACAAATTCTTTTATCATAAAATAGAGATGTAGAATGGATAAAAAATTATGACAGTAAATCAAAGAGTGATGAAAATCACACACAATTCTATAGAATTCCACTATTAATCTCACAAGATGTTGCTAATATAATTTTAGCTCTAGAATCTAAGATTTTTTTTGTATATTATAAAAAATAAATTTACATGAGATGATTTGTGAGTTGGAGGAAATATAAAATGTCTCTAAGAGTATCGCTTCAAGGAAAATGTGACTATTAGGATTCCATCTTATAGGTTGTGTGGTAGTTATAAAATGATTTGGAATTTTAAAGGTTATTTCTTTTGTAGGAAACAAACACTATACAAATTGACTATCATGGGATGGTAGTGGCCCCAAAAAGAACATTTGTGTGCTAGAGATAGTGTCAAAGCTTAATGTGGCTAGAAAAATATATAATATACATAATACATAAAATAAACATACAAGATACATAAAAACCCATAAAATTGACTTAGACACAAACATTAAGTTGGCACTAGGAGCAGGATATAAGACACGAATGAACTAAATGAGTCCTTAAAAAATGTTACTATGATTGAAACTAAAATGAGCATAATTTATAGTGTAAAATTATATGGTATACAATTTTAAACCTTAATTCCCCCCCTCCCCTCCCACCCACTTTAGTGGGCTTGTGCCACTAGGCAATAAATCTATGCTAAAGTAAGAAAGAAAATATTAAAAATAGTAAATTATATGAGGATACAGGGAAAGGATACATGTCATCATTCTTGGACAAGAAATATCATGCCACCCACAAATGATCTTAAAATAAACATCAAAAATATTAAAAATCTATAACATTAGAGTTAAAAGACATAAAATCTACAAAACAAACATATTAGAAAAAGTAACTTGTAAAACAAAATGTGTTAGAAAATCATACATAATCAAAATGTGAACAACACATATAAGAAAAAAAACTCATGAAATAAAATACAGAAGACACACAAATACTCAAAGAAGAAAAATCAAGGATTTTCTATCACGATTTATTCCTATATAAAAGACAATCTTAAATGCACTATGTTTTTAAGAAAATGCATGATATGGTTCAAGATCCAATATGATCTATTGTTAGGAACCACATAATACCACTTTGAATCACATGTGTTATTATTCTTTTGGATATATTATTAAAAAATAATATAACAATAGCTAGGATAAGTCACATGTGCTAATGCACTTTGTTGTTAGTTGGCTCATATGCAAATACAATACCAAGGATCGCATGTACTAGCATGGTTAGGTAATCCTAATAGGAGTGGTTGAATCTAAGCACTGGTGTTCTTTTGTATACTAACCCCAAATGCTAAGGTTCTTACCAAGACATGGACAAGGTGGCCAACTTCATCAAATAGTAAGAAAACTATCTTTAGATTAGAGATTGGAAAAGGAAAATGAACAAAAGGATTATAAATCTCTTTTTCACTTTGATCCCTACCAAGATTAGAAGGGTAATTCTCAAGATATTTCAAAGAATAAAAAAATAGGATAACTTAGGTAAATCCTCAAACAAATATTACTTTGTTCTTATCTTTGAGTATTGTTGTTTGTTGAATATTGCTTCACATTCAAATCATATAGACCCCTTCTTTCAAGAAACTATGCCAATGACACAACTATAGATAAAGATTTGGTCACAAATCCCTTTAGATATACTCAATTCTAGTTTCTTACATCATTATTGACTTGATAAAATCCACTATACATAGCCTTCTATGGTTTTCAATAATCACAAGCTCACAATAGTTACATTTTTTTCTAGCAATAGACTACAGATAATGGTCAAGGAAATTAAATTAAATTAAAATGCTTAAAATATTTTTCTTAATTTATAATGGTGGATGGTTAGAGTTCAACTAATGGACCAATGCCTATTCCTACAACATAGATTCTAACATACATGAAAATGTAATGGTGTTACAAACCATAACTTTAAAATGAGTCTAATTTACTTGGATATATCTTTCACAATTGAAACCATCAAATGCCCTTTAACCCAATAAATCAATCTCTACTTTCTAATCCATAAACTATTTTGAAGCTTCATGTACCAATCTGAAATATTTTCATACATACACATAAATGTGATGAAAGATTTTATTATACGACTTAGATGAAAACTAACAAAGATTTGATATAAAATATATCAGTTGTGTATTCAAGGTTTCATTTAATCCTCTAGATGTCTAAAAAGTTAGTGGAGAAAAAATGTAAAATAAAATGAAAGTTGTGTCTTATATTGATATTTGGAAAAAAAATTACATTGCCATTATAAGATTCCATCAAACTCAAAAATATAAGTTGCACTCATACAAAATTTACACAAAAAATACAAATCAATCTAAATGATTTTTTCCCATATAGATGTAAAAAACCCAACTCTTTACAATGAATATTGAATGCTCTTACATATATCTAGAATTAGGGCATGAAAATATGGATAACAAAGCATGTAGGAGAAAGACATTTCTTTGACATCATGTGCTTCACCCTAATATCTTAAAAATGTAATCTCAAATTCAAAGAATATACTAGCCATAATTGGAATCCTAGTATGAAGATCTACTATTAAGTTTCTTACCAATTATATTCCAATTTACACATGGGATGATTGAATAATCTATGAAATTTGTATAAAATACCACTCAAGATCATGCAAGAATCTATTCCATGCAATATTTTACTTTTACTAAATTTGGCATAGTCATAATTTTATTTAGTATTGAATCCATGAGATATGGGTGGAAATATGTGGGTTTGGGTGTTGTTTTGGTAGTTGTAAGGCCTTTACTACTAACAAAAGAAAATTGTATGCATGCCAAAAAAACTAGAATAAAAAGGAATCCAATTCAATACTCAAAATTTAACATGCAGACTTTTGATTGAGTGTGTGCAATGTTTTTCTCGTTTTTGATGCGATTTCTCAATTCTCCAACATAATGTTAACATTCTTTGGATGTAAAATTGATAGGATTTGTTGCGAATGCTTGAATGATTGATTGGAGATGGGTTTGATTTATTGATTTGCAAGGTGATTTGATGAATGAATAGGATTAAATTTGAGATCTGAAATCTTATCCTTGATTTGGGATATTGGTGAGAAGATGTGGCATGTGCAGGTGAGTTGCACATTCTTTTAATTTTTAATTAAAATGATTATAATTTCTTAAATCAATGTGATTGAGTCCAGTTAATGTATTTGATTGATTAGTCAACTTCCTATATGGAGGAGTTAACTATGTGCATGAGAGAATCAAGGTGAGATGACTATTGCATGTAATAGTTAACTAATTGCATGAATGAGTGAAGTGGATTTGATTGATGAGTGGGATTGAGAGTAAGTTTTAGTGGACTGATTATATTATGCAGTCAACTAGATGAGTTGTAATTAATTAATTGGATTATTGGTGTACAAGAGGTGGAAATTAATATTAAATTAATTTACTAATGGATAATGTGTGGATAAATAATTAATTAAGTGGATAAATATGGATAATTAGTTTATTAAATGGATGAATAGTGATAGAAAAAATAAATTAAATAAATTAGGAATTATTTAATTAAATATTATGTGTTAGGTGATAATGTGTGTCCTAGGTGATAAGGTGATGTTTTGTGTGTACTATGTGATAAAAAAATATATTAGATGATGATTGAATAAATACAGGACCTAGGTGATTGGGTGATAACATGATTATATCGATGATAAGAGGACCTAGGAGATGAATGAAAAAATTAGGTGATGGTTGGATGAAATAGACAATTAGGTGAAGATGGTTTTTTTTAGATGTCTACATTTTTCCCCTCTTTGAGACAATGTTTGATGTAATATTTTTTCAAAGAAAATAAAATATTGAATGAAGACATGTTTAGAAAATAATGATGTGACAATTGTATGTTATTGAGGCTAATGTGTAGTTATTAGTTTGAAATTAAAGCACAATATTTCAAGTGTGTATATTTTTGGATATTGAAGCACATGTTTCTTATTTGATTGGCTTATTAATGGAAAGATTGAATGAAATTTATTGGATAATGAGGAAAACTTTATTAATAGGATGGGGATGAAAACATGTGCATGGGATAATGAGGAAACACATGAAAATCATTTATTATGGAAGGGAGACAAATCCCTAAGTGAAAAAAAGGCATATCCCACTCCACCTCACTAAAAAAAAGAAGCTAAACCCACCTTATTTGACACATCCAAACCACTCTACACTATTTATTCTCATGGAGGAAGTACCAACTTCTTCTTAACCTGTCACATCTCCCATTTAGGAGATTAGTAGTGATATTCCTCTCATTACATATTCTGATAGTGATTCACCAACCTTCCTTCACAAGGATTTTCTATTTGAATCATTCATTAAAATTTTGGTGTTATCTTTGATCTTCAAAATATCCTTGACACTTGCATCACATGATATTTAGGAATACATTGTACTTGTAGCTAATTCCTTAGCCATTGTTACAATTGAGATTCCTAGTACTAATCTGATGGTACTTCCTCTATAGGCTCAACCTCTCTCCCAATATGATCAATATTGGGAGACCAATGATATATTTGAGGATGATCTTTAGAATAGAACTTTCATACCTTTAGATTATAAGTGTTTTCTTGATTCTTTTGTGTTTTTCCATGCTTGTTTGTTTATGCTTGTTAGTCTCTTGTGGATCTTACCCATGATACCCTTGTAAGTACATAGATATAGGGAAGATGAAATATTATAAATTCCTCTATTTGTATCATCATTCTTTAAGTTTTTGTTCTTTTCTCTTTTGAATTTTGGGGATGTTGCAAAGTGTCGAGGCATTTAGGCCTCTTCTATGTTGACCTATAAATTTTATTTGTTTTCATATATCTTTATTTCTCATAGTTTCATTATACTTGAGGAATTATGACCTAACATATCCTTCATCAAATGATATACATGATTATAATATACTAATATTGACCCTAGGTTTGTGGATCCCTTAGTGTGTCTTTATGCAAGTGGTGTATATTTAATGTGACATCCCTACATTGTGTGATGTCATTCCACAAGTACAATGTTATGTATTTCATGATCTTTTTTATTTATCTCCCTCTCTTGATTTTTGTTTCTATCTAATTTTTGCATGAATTTTCATCTTGTGTTTCTCTTATGTGTATAGTATTTTTTAGCTAAAATGTTGTTTGTAAAGTTTTTCCATAATATTCATGTTTTGTGCATGATATCTTAGTTGTTTTTGCAGGTCTTCTTCCTAGGGGAATATATACCTTTCTTGAAAACTCTACATTCTCTATAGTATTCTTGGGTAATATTTGTGATTTTCCATCTAATAATTTAGCATGCATATTTAGTGTAGTTCATATGCCTGCTAAAGTGGAGGGAAAAATGTAGTGTCAAAATTTGTACACCCTTACAATTTCTCACTCCATAATGTCTTATTTTTAGTCCACTAATATAAAATATTTTAGTTACAAAATGTTAGCAGTTGAAATTTCCATTTCTAGCAATTTTATGATGTTCCTGACTCTCTGCATTCAATTTTTTTTGGATAGGAATGCTTCATATAAATTTTTTTGTGACACTCTAGAATTTTATGATTTTTTTTAGTTTTAGCATCCATTGGACCATTACATTCATATGGATTTTCTAAAATTAACACTCTTGCATGCAATTGCATTAAACAAAATCAACTCGTCTTACTATTTTGAAAAAATAAAGGTTGATTTTCTCTCTAAAATATTTGATTTTATAATTATTGAAGAAGCTTTATCATTTGATCAAATGGAAATATTTTTTCCACTTTGCATGATATTTTCTTGAATTTTTTAACTTATCATCTTTGTAGGACTATGCAAACAACAATATTGAAGCAACAAATTTCCCTTAGAGGTTTTTCACAACTTCCAAGATATTTCATTTTATTTTTCACCTTGACTTTGGCAGGGTCCACTTGAATTCCTCTATGAGATACTATGCATGCCAATATTTTTCTAGATGTGACTCTAAAGACACACTTCTTGGCATTGAGCCTTACATGAAATTTTTCCAACTTGTCAAATTTTTTTGCTAACACTTCAAGATGACTTTTTATTGTTACAGATTTAGCTAAGATGTTTTCTACATAATATTCCATGATGGTATGGAAACATATCATGAAAAATTACCATCACATCTCTATGATAGGTCACTTCTGTATTCTTGAGATTGAACGACATAACATTCCAATAATAGTTACCCCATGGGAATGTGAATGTTGTCTTGTGTTGATCTTCTTATGCTATCCTAATTTGGTTGTACCCAAAAAATCCATCCATAGGAGACAACATCTCATGTCCAACTATGATATCAACTATAATGTCAATGTTAGGTAATGGAAAGTCATTCTTAGGACATGCTTTGTTGAGGTCTATGAAGTCTGTGCATATCCTTATGCCCCGAGTTGGTTTGGAATTGGTACAAGATTTGAAACCCATTGAGGGTAGTCAATAGGTCGAATGAATTTGGCATCCAATTTTTTTTATAGTTCCACCTTGACAAGTAGTTCTATTTGAGGATGCATCTTTTGTAGCTTTTATTTTACTAGTTTTACTTCAAGATAAACTATTAGTGATGAACAAATAGGGATGTTTCCAAGCCAGGTATATCTACATAAGACCAATAAAAATTATTCTTTCGTTCCTCAAGATTGTTGCAAAATTTTGTTGTTCTTTAGAGTCTAAATATGTTGCATGGAATGTTATTTGAGGATTATCAGTTGTCCCAACATCGGTTGGTTGTTCTTCCTCCACAAGTTCCAATGATTTTTCTTGATACACAGTGATACTAGGGAGATCAAATCCTTCATCCTTGGGTGCTTTTGAGAGGTTTTCACTATTTGATATGTCCTTTATTTTGATTTTTTCCTAATCTAAAATTACCAGATTGTGGTTTTCACTAGGGGATCTACTTTTGATTTTTAATTTTATAATTTTATGACTAAAGGATTCAAGTCTCTCCCCACAGTATTATTTTGTATCAAGTTCTATCTCAAAACCTATTTTGTGATCTCTTGAAGGTATGTGGTTTTTGAGTCCCATGAATTTTGCAATACCCAAGACCTTTATTTTTCCCTTTTTTTCCCAAAAGAATAGGTTCTCTTATACCTTTTTGATGCAGACCAAGGACACCATAGCCTACAAATCCCATGTTCATCATTTGAAAACCTCTACTATTTTGATCAATGAGGAGAGGAGATTCTTCTTTTTCTTCTAAATAAAACCATTTAGAAACATATTCTTCATCTATAACCTCTTTATTGAGTTCACCCCACTTAAAAAAGACTATGGGATCAAACTTGATAATCCACATTAATTAAATAATTAATATTGGGGTAGTGGGCCTAGCTTGATTGGCTAAAACATCCTACTGCAGGAAAGTGGTCACGAGGTCTAGTCCCCCCATCATCCTAGTGGTACTAGAGGGTGTGTCACACCAACATCACCGATCACGTGAATTTTTTTTACTAGGTGCATTGCAGTTTATAGGGGGCGGCTACCCGATTTTTATTCCTACAGTCTAAAAAAAATAAAAAAAAATATTTAATTAAATTCAAATTTATATCTCTCCACATTAATTAAATAGTCTTGAATTATTTAATTAATTACTAATTTTCCCTCTCATACACCTAATTAAATAATTTCAATTATTTTTTTATCAGTAATAAGTTTATTTTATTAATATATATAAAAAGTCATTACATCAAGGCATACCACTTGCATTATACCAACCACTCCCCCATATCAATTAACAATGCCTATCTATAATTAACAATCCCTTGGTTTTCTCCAACCCACCATAATACAAGAAAAGTCATCTCTATTAAATAAGGCTTCCAAACCCCCCAAATAGGAACCCAAAACACCCCTAGGAAGCTTCTACTTAATATTAATAAAACGCCCATATATCTAATTACAGATTGAACACAACAAAAGCAACAACTTTACAAAAGGTTTAGTTTTAAATGGATTTGAAACAACCTTGCAAAAAACTTCTTAGGAAGTTGGTTCTTGACTGCTTCAAACCACGACCACACTACGCTACTCCAACCTTCTTTGCAGAGCCTTCCATTATCATCTTTTACGAGTAAGGCAGGCTTTAGAACAAAATTTTAAAAAAATTGCAAAAAAAACCCAAAAAATCCGCTTGCCATCTCTACGCCTAATCACCACGCCTACTTGTCCTTGCTCTCCGAACTCCTCCTCTTCTGACCGATTGCTTCCTTCGAGGGATTTGTTGAGGAATGTTTGAGTCCACCCAGTTTGCTGCAATCTCATGGCATCTTAGCACCAACTTCAGATTTTCTCACGTAGCTAATTCTTCCAGTCTATAGGCATCTCTATCAATTCTCCTTTGCCACCTCACAAACGGGATCAAACCTAGTTCATCTGCTTCATCCATGACCTCAATCCCTTCAGAAATTTTAAACCTGACACCTGAAACTTCCCATTCAAAGAAAGAGTCCATTCCTAGCAGCAAATCTTCCTCAAAAAGTGAATGCATTACCCACTTAATCACTTCAAAATCCTCTTTCAACTCTAAGCCTCACGCAAAAATCATGGAAGCAGTATCAACATTTAGCCTTCCCCTATGTTTGGATCTCATGAAAAGCTCCCCCAGCATCTCTAGCATTGCCTCAATAACATCATTGTGCAGGCATTTTAACAAAAACTTCAGCCTAAATTTAGTGACTAGACTGAAAAACCCTTTCTACTGCTTCTTTGTTGAGAAAGTGAACATTGCCTCCATGTTCACTCTGAGAAACTTCTCTCGCTCTATTGAATTTTTTTTCTTATTTCTAAACACATTTCACCCCATTTTGCAACATTAAAAAAGCTTCCCATTTGTGCCAAACATTTCATCCTAACTCTACCCGTCTGAATGACATCAATGCAAATACTTCCTCCGCCGCCAAAACATCATCGAGCTCATTGATTAGAAAATATATAAATATTTTCCTACGAGCTAGAAAGGATGATCATCACTCCCCAAGTCCTAATAATTACCCCTACTCTGACAAGTACCTGCCCTCCTTCACCGCCAAACCTCCTTTAGAGTTTTGTTTTAAAAAATTCAATAACTTTTTACTGTTAGCCCTCCATCTTGCAACTAAAATCTGACAACCATTATTCACATCGACGCCCATGAATACAAAACCAGGATTAAAAAAAATACAACAAACCCAAGGGATTCTACTGCCTCTCTAAGCATCCTCCTCAAAATGCACATGTCTGAAATCTTCCAATTTGTATTCACCAACATTATTTAAAGATATTGCCCATTTGGATAGGCAGTCAACCTCTCCATTTCCCAAGCGTCGAATATGGCTCACCTTAAAGTCCTCAAAAAATTCTAATTCTGTAAGAATTGCCCTTATATAGTTCTGCAAATGCCACGCCTTTGCTGCCATATTTGCAATTGCTTGAGTGATGATCAAAGAATCCCCTTCTAAGTGGATTTTTTGAACTCCCACTAACTAAGCTAAGCCAACATCAAGTAAGGCTTCCTTAGCCTTTGCCACATTATTTGTCCCATCTTCTAGCTTTTTAGCTCCTAAGGCAATCGTATTCCCAAGACAATCTCTGACAATTGCACCTACCCCTGATGGGCCAGGGTTACCTTTTGCAGCCCCATCAAAATTCACCTTATGCTACCCTTCTAAAGGTTTTACCTAGCACACTCCTTCAGAAGCTACCCTCTTAGCAAATGACTCCTCAACCCCCTTGGTTGGCCTTATCTTTATCCCTAGCCATGCTTTTTGAATTCTACTATCATCCAACGTATAAGGAATTCATAAATACTGAAGCTATGAAGCAGTAGTACCTACAACTTCTTCTATCATATGGTCAATTCTACTCAGCAGTCTAGTCCGAGATTCTTTTTTGTCCAAAAAATTCTTCTATTACACTCTTTCCAAATCTCCCATACTATAATAGAAGGGCTCACTATCCATATACTTGAAAGTAGGTATTTTTTCTGAAAGGAGGGCCAGCCCTCAAATACCTCTTTTAGTGTCTTTTGAAGAGGTCCTTGCCATCCCAAATTCAACCTCAGGTTCTCCCAACATCCTGCTACTGCATTACATTGAAGAAGCAAATGATCCACTGATTCCTCAACAACATCACACATCACACATTTTGTTGGGCCTACATAACTGAGTCTCTTCGTCCTCTCACCTGTCAAAATTTTTTCCCTCACTACTAGCCAAGAAAGAGTGCCTGCTTTTGGTAAACAGTCTTTATTCCAACATAGCTTCTTAGCCCAAAATTATCCCCTTCTAGAGAATCCAATAACTAATAACCAATTTTGACTGAGTAATTCTCATTTACAGACCCACACTAGACCACTCTGTCCTCATTTTCTGTTATCAATACTTTCCTATTCTAAAAAGTGCCTTTCATCCTCTCAAGTTGCTAATCTCATAAACCTTCATTATCTATCTCCTTCCAACCCCATTCCTGGCCAAAGGGGCCCCGCTTTGGTTCTAAATAATCTCGGACCTTGTCACCCCATCTTTGTAGAAAGATAAGCCTAAGATCCTGCAAGTTAGCCTCATCTCGCAAGTTTGGAAAACCATCCCACGAGTCATCCCAAAATTTAGCTTTGAGACCATTACCTATTTTCCATGAGATATGATTAAGAATAATCGGCCTACAAGAAAGAATAAAGTTCCAAATGGCCGAACCTTTAGGCAGGTTGCGGATAATAAAAATCCTTTTATCCTTTGTTGAATCAAGGTATTTTTCCTTCAAAATTTTAACCCATAATAACTCTGGGTTTGAGTATATACTCCAAACTAGCTTTTCCCCAAGAGCTTCATTCATGAGTTGCCAATCCCTCAATCTAGCCCCACCTTTGTCTTTGGAATGACAAATTTTGTCCCATGCTAACAAAGGGATTTTGTCTTGCTCACTTTCACCATGCCAGAAAAACTTTCTCATTCATTGCCCTATGGTTCTAATCACCTTCTTCGAAACTTTTAAACACATCATTGAGTAAACCAGGATCTCTGAGATTACTGATTTTAGCATTAAGATTCTACCTGCAGTAGTTAACCACTTGCTCTTCTACCCATCCATCTAATTTAGACAACTATCTAACAAATCTTTCCAAACACCTACCTTATTGACACCCCCAAAAAGAGGTATATCCAAATATTTATTTGGGAGGGATCTTGATCTCATCCCAAGAATTCTGCAAGTTTCCAGTTGTTTTTGAATGGGTGTATTAAAAAAGATTTTTTTTTATTTCCTCCAGTTGATACATTGTCCAAATGCTTTACCATAAGCATCTAAGGTCTCCTTCATCACTCAGGCTTCTCTAAAGGCTGCTTCCCCCATCAAGAAAGTGTCATCAACAAATTCTGAATGTGAAATGGGATCAATACCTTTTGTAATTTTGATGCCTTTCCAAAGACCTTTACTACGTTTCCGGGAGATTAATCTTCCTAAAACCTCAGCCAAGATAATGAAAAGAAAAGGTGATATAGGATCACCTTGTATGATCCCTTTGGTTGAATCAAAGAACCCTTGGGGACTTCCATTCACCAACATAGAAAAATGTGGGGTGTTGATACAACTCAGAGCCCAAGCCACCCATTCTTTGCAAAACCCAAATTTCTCTAGAACTTTCAACAAAAAACCCATGTTTACTTCATCATAGGCCCTTTTGATGTCTAATTTGACCATCATTCTCTCTGTCTTTACCATTCAGATAGAGTGGATAGTTTCATGTGCTATTATAACACCTTCAAAAATTGATTTATTCGGTGAGAAACCACTCTGCTCTAGGGAAATCATCGAGTCCAAGACCCTTTTCAATCTATTAGCAATGACTTTAGATATTATTTTGTAGATCGTGTTGCACAAAGAATTCAGTCTAAAGTCCTCAAAGGAATTGACCACTGACCTTTTCGGAATTAAAGCAATGAAAGTGTTGTTTAAATCTTTGAGAATGAAACCTCTCCTCATTGATTCTTCAACCACCTCCCATAGATCGTGTGCAAATATATCCCATAATTTTTAGAAGAAAAATGTCAGAAATCCATCTGGGCCAGGGGCTTTATCTCCACCCAAATCAAATAATTCCTTTTTGACTTCTTTTATGGAAACTTTCTTCATAAGCATAGCATTATGCGCCTCATAAACATAACTAGGAATTACATCTAAAATGCTTAAATCAGTCATCAACTCATCAGATTTGTCTACAAAAATATATGAATAAATTCTTATGGCTTCCTTATTGATCTTATCAATATCATTCAAAAAATTTCCAGTACTGTCCTTTATAGAGAAAATCTTGTTATTTGATCTACACACCTTAAGAAAATTATGAAAGAATTTAGTGTTCCTATCACCATCTTTTAACCAGCTTTCATGAGATTTTTGCCTCCAAAAAATCTCTTCTCGAGCTAGAGCTTCTGAGTACTCTTTATTCAAGATCTTCTCGAAAGCATAATCCTCTTCACTCATCCCATTCTCAATAACTTTTGTGTGCAGGTTATTCAAACCCTCCTCCAATCTGAGCTTCTCAACAAAAATATTCTTGAAGGATTCCCTATTCCACTTCTTAAGCTGCTCCTTGAGGAATTGG
The DNA here is from genome assembly GCA_007258455.2 of Sequoia sempervirens. Classification (NCBI taxonomy): domain Eukaryota; kingdom Viridiplantae; phylum Streptophyta; class Pinopsida; order Cupressales; family Cupressaceae; genus Sequoia; species Sequoia sempervirens. The sequence continues at coordinate 542,916,763 of VDFB02271358.1, read as the reverse complement.
ATATTTTTGAAAAAAATGAAGGCTTTATTGCCTAACCGTTTTGGGGCACTTCTCCACCAATTAGCCACCAAGTCCTTAAACCCTTCATCTTGAAACCACATTGCTTCAAACTTAAAAGGGCAATGATCTGGTGTATCCTCTTCTTGAATTCTCAGATCTATGGGATAGTGATGTGATCCAGTTATGGGTAGGATCTCGGCCTCACACATCCACTGATGAGCAGCCCAATCCCTTGCTAACAAAAAACGGTCCAACTTCTTAGCTATATTAAGAAAACCACCTCTCTGGTTTGTCCATGTAAATTCGCCATTTTTGAAGGGAAATTCGATGAGGCCATTATTCACAACAAAGTCACAGAAATCGTGTTGGCTTTGTCTTGTCCAACATAAACCCCCCAATTTATCTAAAGGTCTCAAAATAGCATTAAAATCACATCCCAAGAGAAATATCATTTCATCCTCAACGCCTAAAATTTCTAAAAATTCTTGCCATAATACCTTTTTCTGGGCTGAGCTATTTGGACCATATATGTTGATTATTGAAAATTTTACCCTAAGCCGTTTAGAGTCAACTCTCAACCATTGCCAGAATCTATCCTGCCGAATTACCCGATCATCAACTACTGAGTTGTTCGAAAGGACACCAAGGCCCCCTGAAGCACCCACATCGCCTGTAAGAAAACATTTCCATCTACTAAAGCATCTATAAAAGGAATCAAAATCAGACTCCTTAATTTTTGTTTCCTGTAGCAAAGCCAGGGTAGGCCTCGTTTGATCAAAACATCTTTTGATCAAATGAATTTTGTCAGGGGCATTGCAGCCCCTAACACTCCATGATAAGATTTTTATGGCTGCTAGGAAAAGGCATAGCCTTTTCCCAATCTCAATTTACTCTATCCAGCCGCATTGCCAGCCATTTCAAGATGCATCCTATTAGTTTTAGGACCACATTTCTTCTTCTCTCCAACCTTAGCCTTGCTAATTAAAGTTGAAGATTTCTCTATTGTTCTTTTCTCAATAATCCCTATGTTATCTTGCAAACCTAGCACATCTTCACCTCCAAGTTCCTCATCCGAAGCCAAATTTAAATCTGAGTCTTCTAGGTTGCCCCCACTGTCTCTTACACCTTCAAAAGAACTCTCTAGATTTTGATTAGGGGAGATGTGGATATCCTTAAAGATGAAATCCTCATTCTCCATCATTTTGTCATCTTTAAGAAGCTTGTCCTCTATAGCTATGTCCTATCTATTACTACATGGAGAGTTTTGTTCCCATTCTTCACCAGGCTTTTCAGCTTGACTATGCATGAGCTTGTCAACATTCCCCTTTTTAATTGGCGAGTGAGAGTTTCCTTGCAAAACTAGTTCAAGTTTAGTTCTCTCAACCATTATGTGGAGAGTCTGACCTGAAGCAATAACATCACTAGTAAAAGGAGATTCATTTTTCCCAACATTCACACCACTTTTGTTTATTTGAGCAACAAGTTCTACCGACTGCCTATCTGAGTCCAGCAATGCCTTCGCTTTCTTCACTTTTGACAATAAAGGTTTCCACACCTTGGCTCAATTCTTGATGAATCCAAAATTGAGACATCGTCTCAGAACCACTTTCAAAAAGAAAATCTATTTCCTCTTTCTGGACCCCATCCCAGTAGCAATTGGTCCCTATTATCAAACAGGACAAACTATTCTACTGTATTCAGTGGATCCCCCATTCCTGTGAGTTCCAATGTTCTTCCCAAGCATCAGATTTAGTTAAAATCATCAGCTCCTCAACTAGGGTGTTCTGGGCTAACCCTTTCCCCTTCTTCACATTTGGGCAGTTGCCTTCTATGTGTTCTTTCCCTGCGCATTTTGAGCAGGTTATCATTACATCCTCAATCTCCACCATTTTCCAGCAAATACCTTCCCCTATCTTTAACTCTATCATTTTTGGAAGAGGGTAGATTGTCTGCCTTAAAATGCAAACCCTAGGAAACATGCTATAATCTGATTTTTCCACGACTTCCTCCGACTTCACAAAAACACCTAATTTATTTCCAATACTTTTGACAGTTTCTAGATCCCAATACTGCTGTGGGAGATTCTTCAATCTGATCCACACTACCACTTCCTCTGTGTTTGTTGTATTAGGATCAAAGTTTGGTGTCCAATCTTTTACGAAGAAGCCCCTTCCTTCCATCATGAATGGGCCACTATTGATGATCCATTCTTTGTCCTGAGTCGTTTGAAAAATCACCAAATAGAACCCATTTTCAAGGGTTTTAATACCACAGTCTTTGCCCCAGTGTTCATCACACCAGGCCTTAACCTTGGAGTAAGCCAACCATTTCCCACCCCATTTCATGAAAAAAGTGTGGGCCTTAAGAAAACTAACAATCACTCCATTCTCTATTTTCCAACAACATAGAAACCACAATAGTGTGGGAGATGTTAGGCATTACCTTACTTGGTTCCACCTTCTCAGCCTATTGTTTTGGGTGCCAAAATTTTCCTTCCAACTGCCTAAAGTCCACCCCTTCATTTGAAAACATCAACCTAAATCTCCCATCGTTCTGGACAGTTTGTCTGGTCTTTCACCCAACATTTTCTGTGGCCCCAGTTCTAAAACCCTAGTTAGTTGGAGCCTTCCATGCCCGATAGGATTCATTCCTTTTGGATTTCTAAACATTTTTTCCCTTTCTATTGTTGAAAGGCCATTTGGGCTGTGTTCCTCCATCATATTGCAAACCCTGGTGTCTTCAAAAACCATACCTATGTCGTCACTCTACCATTCATTACATAATATAACCCTAAATTTCAATTATTTAATTAAATCATGATTCCCTCTCACCTCACAATTAAATATTTTTCTTAATTTTTTAATTACTAATTTTCCTCCAACTTGCACATGGCATATTCTATTTTCAAAAAGGAATATTACTTTTTTCTGAATATATTCCCTCCAAAATATCTCAAACTAGTTTCCTTGAAATGGGGAGATATTTTCAGTTAACTGAAGCTCTCATTCATTTTCATCCATGATCTCTTGATCTAATCTCAACCATTGATCTTCATCCTCTAATCCCCACCATTGATCAAAACTCTTATAAATCTGTAAAGCAAGTCATCTTCTTCATAAATATCATTCACAATTCTCATGAGAATTTGATATTCTTTTGAGAGCATTTCTTCATCATGTTGTGAGAATTTGAGCAACATTTGAGAACCAAGATCACCATCAACTAAGCTTTTGCAACATGGGTTATGCATAATTTAGCAATCCACATATCAAATTGGCATAATTCCACACAATGGAGTACTAGGTTTGCATGTTCTTTGAATAATTTGATCTTAGTTTGATTTATATTCTTGTTTTGCTTTTATTCATTGATTCATGGCATTCAACTTCATTGGTTAATGGGTTTAATTGATCTTTATTTTATGGGTTCTTAATGTTTTCTAACCCTAATTTCTTTAATTGTGATACCTAATCATTTCCCATCATTCCCATTCGACAATTAGATATTCCAAAAAAAAAATCAAGAACATCCTCAAATACCAAAATAAAATTCTAAAAACATTAAGATATTTTAAAATATCAACAAAAATAAATCAACATAACTCGCCCAACCACAGTAAAATCATTTCCCATAATAAACTTATCATCACACTCACCTTTGACAAAGTAAGAAAAATAAAATGTGGCAATTATTTAAATCTAGAACATTCAAGAATATGCTAGGATTGTTGTAAAAAAAAACCCACTAGCTACATACCAATTTCTTAAAATATTTAATTCAACATTCCAATCATTGCCTTAATGGATATATCATTCCTAAAATAGGCATATCGAGGATAACAATTACAATCTCTTTGAAAAGAGACATGATTCCTTTGATATGTTTTGTCAATCAATCTTTTCTTTTGATTTATATATTTGTCTCATTCTACAAATCTTAATCGAAGCCACCTTGATCTTCAATATCTCAGTGTGTCTAGAAAAGCATGGAATGGAGCATAGTCATTTATTTTTCTACTATGTTTGTGGGATGTTCTTGTAATACTACCATGGAAAATACTTTCCTTTTTTATGTTGAGGTAGCTTCAAGAAAAAAATGTCATGCCCAAAAAAAATTTGCTAGAAAAACCCACCATTTTTTTTTTAAAAACCAATCCAAGGATACAATCTAACACATACACAAAGTGATACCCTTGCACAACACAACTCCTAAGACTAACATTACTTGCCAAAATTATATTGATTGAAGGACACATAATTTAATTAGTTATAGGTTTAGCATGGTAGACTCCCTTAGTGAAGTTTTACATATTATTGACTTAAACTTTTACAAATATCTTGAAGATATATTGTTAGCAGTAATGCTATTTCCAATAAACCTATTATTTGACTTGAACTTTAGCTTCACATTTTCCTAAGATGTCATAGTTTTCCCAATATGGTCAAATTGATTTAAACACAAAACAAATGACCACAATAATGTTATTAAGATAATGATCTTGATAACAATAACTTTTAAATATATACTCCCCCTTTTTTTAAAGAAAATATTTTACCAAAGGAACTTGTTATTAAGAGACCCTTTTTTTTTTGCTATTTAGCTAGGCATATCTAATTGATTTACTCTATCATTCATCTACAATATTTTTTCCACTTTTAATTTATTATCCCATTCAATATTGGATTTTATTATTAAGTTATTTTCATAGGTCTTGCGATTTAATTATCCTAGTGATTTTCCATTAGTCATATGATTTGTTTTTATTTTTATATTCAATAAATGGTGACAACAACCAAACCGGCTACACTTTTATCTGGATACAATTAAGAATGGTAAATTATCTCAGTTATACCATTATAAAAATATTTAATATCTTCAATAATTAAGTTAATAATTTTTGTGCAACCTGCACTGAGTAAATAGAGTTGGTTTTGATATAACACTTTACACTTAACACTAATTTCCTATTTGATATTTAAATTTATTTCTATTTCAACTTATGCTAATTATTCTCCACCAATGATAAAGGTAATGTTACTAATTAAATTTCCAACTTATAAAGGTAGATGTCCATACTACAAATAACAAGTTCCATCGGCTAGTTACTAGCTAAAATAATTAATCTAGTGAAGGAACAACTAAATTTTATGCTTTTATCATATAATGAAAAAGGAATTAACCCTATTTGCATACCTTAATTAGATTTGACCAAGGTCGGTGACATAAAAAATTTCAAGTTTTTATGGGATTGAGCACACAATCCCAACTGGTAGATGGGATAAAAAATGACCCATAGATCTAGGACCATTGATAGGAACCCCAAAAGTCACGATTATGCATCCATAGTATTTGTTCTATTATTTTATTTGTCCTCTTGAACTGTTGCAAAGCTGCAGTTACGAGTTCATTTAATATGAAAGAAAGGTAAAGAGGATGGGTCGCGCTCAACTACTACAATATTGCTAATTTTGATGTTTAATTTTTTTTCTCTTTATTGATAGTATAAATTTACAAGACCTTACCATCAATAATTTTAACAGTGATATTATACAATTTCTGACATAGATGCTATAACTCTTTATTGCTCATGCCACCCCGACATGCTTTTGGATTCATAGGTTTATAGACTTAGTGCGATTTAAGCATCAACGTGACTCCAACAATCTACAGTCTTTTCCAAATTACAACATAGGGGGAACAATAAGCAATAGCATTCTGATTACTTCCTTGCATAGCAAACAAGTGAGGTTCAACGGTCAACGGTAAATAACTATAGAATGATAATGACGCTAACAGTATCAAGGTGGTAATTAAATCTGATTCACAAGCTGCCTACTTCCCCTTTACATTTGATGTGACTGATTTTTTTGTGCTCGAGTAAAGGGAGGAATGGTTTGGACTTACGTTTCCTGTAAAAACTTGCAAAGCATTTATTTCCTCCATACAAGTCTTACAACCACCCTCGTTTGCTAATGAGACACGACTCCATAGCTACCCTAGATTATGATGCTGGTGAGAGTAAAACGAGTTAGTAGCTGAGTGTTAAGCGTGATCTTCACACAATAATAATAGTGGTTTTATTAGCATACTTCACTACAAGATAGATAATATCATGGCTAGTAGGATGTAGGAGTCACCCATCCCATGCTTAAAATCTTTACTTTCCTTGAAAGTCTTCAACCTATCAAGAAAACTCACTACTATTAGTAATAGGGATAAATGTAGCCCCTACGTAGCCCTAATGGTGACAATTAAATAGATGAATGTTTATGCTTCCATGGACTCCAGAGTGGTTACAATTAGTTCTAAGCAGGCTGGTTTAAGTTGAGACTTACCCACAGAAGTATTTAAAGCTAGACCAACCACTTCACGGGATTTACGCCCTAGACTTTACTGCTAGTGGTAATAATAACCTGGCACCATATTTATGCCATAGCCAAAATGAGATGATCACTGACATCGCTCTTAATTGCAAGAGTTAGTATTATATTCTGTCGGTAAATAGAACACAGATAAACTGGATCTTTTGTATCCTATCAGGACAAAGAAAATGAAAGGATGTTTTCAAGATAGAGTATTACCATAGAGCTCACAGATGAATTAAATTTTCTAATCTAGAGTGTTGACTTAGTTGGAGCGATGGTTGAGAATAACATGAGAAGCACACAATCAAAAGGGCTTTGTCTTGACTCTGCTTCCATCTTTCCACGCAAGCTTTAGAAGCACATTTCCATTGGGAGTGAGTCGAGCCCTCGTTGTGTTCCCATGGTTGTGGGAAAGTGAACTATTTTCTCTCTCTCTTTTTAAAAAAAAGAGTCAAGAACAGGATCAAATGAAGCGTAAAGTTTCATCTTTCTCTTGGTTCATTTATTTAAATCTAATTTCAGATGATGATAGGGTGTAGTGCAGATTTGAAATGGATTTTCTCAAGATTTTGGTGTAGATAAAAAATTTTGCTGCAAGGTTTGATAATGATGCAATGAATGTATATTTTTATTCCTTTTGTAATTTTTTTTTGTCTTTTATCCCTCTCACTATGTCAATCATTTTCTGGTCTAAGGAGGGGCAAGATAATCGATACACCATAAGGACCACTTTGATGAATGAATTTAGATGTTACATCTATATTCAACAACAGTGGTTATCTAGTCCACTGTTAGATTCCTCCGCTGTCTGGGTTTAGCACTTCAAGCTATTGGATGAGGGGGAAATTGTATTGGGGTGGACTAGGTATTGATGGCCCCAATTGGTTGAAGCATCCAAGTGATGAACGATCCATCTCTCCTAGCTTCTAAGGATTGGTAAATTCCTTGGATTCAAGATAGTCAACTTGTGACAATAGAGTATCCCCGGACCAGGCTACCATTGTTTTCTTTACTAGAAATTATTCTCTTGATTCATTCACCTCTACTAAATTTATTCCTTTCTCACGAAAGAGTAACAAGGAGTCGGTGTTACACTATCTTACAATGATGGAATCACATTCCATGCTTATTAACCACTCTTTTTTTTATTTAATTTATTTAATTTGTTTTTGCTAGAGTGCTAATCTGTTTATGTATTGCATAAAATATGAAATATCAAGCCTAACTTTTCAGATTTGCAACCAAATTTGTAATTTAAACAACTAGTATGGAAGTATTCTTTGGAGAGAGTTAGATCATACTCATTCATAATAAAACAAGATCATAAGTTGACACAAATTATTTCAAAGGAACTAAAACACAGTAATGGAACTTTCTTTTTTCATCCTTTTATTGGACAGGTAAGCAACCCATCTTTTAAATTTGTAGCATTGCCAATATTAAATAAAAAAAATAAGCAAGGATTTTACATGCAAAAGACTTTAGGCTTGCTTCTTTCTCTTTTTTTTTCTATCTCTCTTTCATGTAACACCAAAACATCAACTTTTCATATTATGAACAAATTTAAAGAAATATGACAAGGACACATTTTATTCAGGCTTGCTCTCCACCCTACCGTAATGGTGTCATGGAGCCTCATGGGCTCTAGCCATACCCCCGAGCAAGGAAATACTTTAACCCCAAGATGATGAATGCGTAAGAGAGGGGGACCACCACGTGCAAGACCCTAGGTCACAGAGAGTCAAGATGCGAGAGGCTGCCCTAACTTACCTCAGCTAAGTGCAATGTTTAGGAAGTGCGAGGTGAGAGTAACGAGGACTGTGGGACCTCTCAGTTACTCTGCAGACCTGGAATATAGGACAAGGCTAGGTGAGTTGGTTTCTAGGTCTAACACTGCGTCTTGGGAAGCTCTCTGTTCGAGGACATAAGTGTAATCTCTGGACGTCAGCGCGACACACTATCATCTCAAAAGTGCGCAGTCGTCTATATGGCTAGACAACAATAAAGATGAGGTTAAGCCAACAAAACTAGCTGATGGCCTAGTTGACTAACTAAAGGGCCAGAATGATGCAACTAGATAAATTAAATACTCCCTAATATTGTAAAGAAAATATGTAAGAGTGATGAAAATAAGGAGAATCTCACCAAGGAACTCGTTCACTAGCTGGTTCTCTGAGAATCACGCACACCTACAGATAGAAAGAGAGAAAATGTTGGGTGGCTGTATAGGGGTCTGCCTTAGTCTAACCCCCGTTTAGGTGTTTCCACCTCCATGGAAAACCAAGGAAATGAGATAAAGAAATAGTATAGTAAAGAGAAAATAAGCACTACAAAACAATGTTATGCTACTCAACCAAGTGATAGAGGACAGGAGAGGGAAGCTTACCACCTCCACCAAGAGTACTCAAGGCTGCTTGGGGGAGAAATGAGAGTACTCACGCCTCTGCTACAATGGTGTGGTCCCAAAATTTCTCTACCGAAGTGATGGAGTGTTGCTTTGCTACAATGGAATGATTGAATGCTTGGAGTGAGTGAAAGGGAGTGCTTGAGAGCTTGTGAAAGTGCAAGTATGCAGGTTTAGCCACAAGAATCTGCCAGGCACATAAGCATGCTGCGCAGACGTCTACACGTCGTAAGGGCGTCTCTGATAGAAACGCCTCCAACGACGCTCAAAACATGCACAAAGTGGGATGCAAGCAGCAGGCTTAGGTGGAATTAAGCTTCCGAACTTGGTTTTCTAAGGTGGGTAAAGGCAAGAAGGGGAATTTGCATAAGGGGTGCAAATTCGCTCCTATACATTTTTCCCCCACTTTAGTGAGCACAACTACTGATGAGTGCTCGGTAAAGTAGATCAAGAAGAGTGTAAGGTTAGAAATGTATACCTGAACCATCGAGGAAGCAGTGCTCGGCCTGTCGTACCTGAAGGCCAAGGCCAGCGAAGGACTCCATAGTTGCTCAGAACTATGAAGTTAGAAAAACAAAGAGTCTTACAGGCCTGCGGACCTGCAAGGAGGTAACCCCCAAGATCTTTCACATGAAGGAAGCCCCATGAAGTAAGTGCCTTACAGGCTCACAGACCTGGAAGGAAGGTATCCCCCCAAAAACTCTAGCATGAAGGAAACCCAAAGGAAGTGCCCTATAGGCTCTTAGTCCCATAGGGAAGGTATTCTTCATGCACTGAAGCATGAAGAATACAGAAAGAAGTGCCCTATAGGCTCTCAGTCCCATAGGGAAGGTATTCTCCACAAACTCAAGCATGAAGAACACCCAAAGAAGCACCCTACAGGCTCTCAATCCTGTAGGGGAGCCACCCCCAAGATCTCTCGCATGGAGGAAGCTCAAAGGAAAGCACTATACAAGTTCTCTGTCCTGCATGGAGGTATCCCCCAAGTTCTCTCACATGGAGGAAACCTAAGAAGGTGGACTCCGCAGAGTCAGGAAGGAGCCACATAGGAAGGTAAACAAAAATTCACGCAGACTATTGATAGTTTTGAAAATTTCCAAAAGGGGTCCCTTGGGGACCCGTCATGAATAGGGGGTCCACTCAAGGGATGCATAGTCCAAAAGTAAATATTCTTCTTCCCAGATCAATTCTTCATCAAGGAATCCTTTTGAAATATTTTCACTTCATCAAGGAATTCGAAAGGAAGAATATGCCCCCACGCGAGGGGAGGATCTTCAAGTTCTTTTTTTACAAACCCATGATGAAGGAAACATGTTTCGTTAAGGTTACAAGTTGAGAATGCGATTCCAAAGAAAAGTTTGTGTGCATTTCTGAGAAAAGATTCATTGTCAATGAATGCATTTTCTAAAAATTGAAATGTTAAAGAGAAGGCATTGTCACACAAGAAGGGGACAACTCAAGCAAAGAAGAGAGAAAGATAAAGAGAAAGAAAAAGAGAAATACAAACACAGGGCACAAGGGGGATCTGGTTTAGCGAGGTTAGATCTGTCTGAGCTCATATAATAATAGGTAACCATAATGCAAGGTGAAAGATCATCAATCCCCAACCAGATCAGGAAGAATGCACAAAAAATAAAGTAAAAATAAAAAGTTGGGTCGACATGGAAGGGAAGCCTAAATGCCCCCAACAATTTGCATCATCCCCAATTTATCAAAATTCAAGCACAAACATGGAAGAATGATGACACAAATAGAAGAAGGTTTATGACACAAAAAACCAGCCTGTATCCAAGCACCAACAAGGGTGACGAGGGTCATCCAGGAACACATAGCACAGGTACGTGGGAACACATCACAAATCACACACACACACACAAGATCAAGAAAAGGGGCCTCCTCCTGACACTGATCAGCCAAGAGGTCATCCGCTTCCCAATCTAAATCCTCATAAGGGGAAGGAGGATGAGCCTACAAAGGCGGGATATTGAGAGGAGGGGCGTCTGGTCCTCCCACAACAAGGGCTAAGGAAGAGGGCCCCTCAAGTTCCTCTCCACTGAGCTCTCGTGGAGTCAAAGTCAGCAACTTAGCGAAGATCACTGACAAGTCCGGAACTTCATCCACGGAATTAAACATGCACCCCATAGGGGTGCCATGTCTAGCTTCGACAAACAAGATGGGTTGTTCTGGAGGTTCACCACTAAGCTCACCGAGTGACTCAGGAGTGTTGATGAACTCAGGGGAAGCCGGGACTAGTTCCATTACTAGGACAAAACAAGTCAACACAAGACCACCTTATGAAGAAGGTGGGATCCTCTTACGCCCTTCATTTCTAGAAGGACCACCCTCCACCTCCTTCTTCATTGGAGGAGATGAAATCCCCATAGACAAAGCTAGGGGTGTAGAGGAAGAGGAAGAAAGAACCACAGTGGACACAATCAAGGTATTAATCATGTCCATGGGATTCGAGAAAGGCTAGATATCTGAAACGGATATCAACAGAGGCGGCTCCACTGAAGGAGCGATGAACACCTGTACTCGTTTAGGGTTAGGTGCATTCGTACTCGCAATGGAAGTCGGGAGCAGTATGGGACCAGATTGGAGAGAAGAAGGAGGGGAGGAAGAAGACACTATAGGAGGCTTTGAAGCAGGGGCAAGCATTTATTCCTCCTTTCTTTGTGAGGCGGCCTGTTCGGCCAGGAGATCCTTTTGCTAGCAATTGCGTTCACGCGCAAGGCAATTTCTACAGCTCTTGGAGTTAGATTCCGGAGGCTACAAAGGAGTAGAGGGTTCCCACTTGACCATAGGAACGTCCACCACATTTGTTTCCAACGGAGGGACAAGTTCCTGCAAAGGAGCAGGAGGATCAGGCTGAGGAGCGACAAGAAGATTCAACTCAAGAGCCTTGACAATGGGCCTCTTTTCGCTCACTACCTTCGGAGCAGGAGCGGTAGGGGGCCACAGAGGTTGAGACAAAGAGGACTCTCCCTAGGAGACCTTCTTCGTATCATACTGAATGGCTCTAGGCACTGTTGATAGAATAGGAAGCTCAAATGTGGAATGCTTAGGCTTCCGCCAAGCAAGAACCAAAGGGTTCTCCTACAAACGAGGAGCAGAACCTGATGGTACCATAGCTAAGCAAGAAGAAGCATCAAATTGGGTAGTAGAAGAAGAAGGAGGATCATAAGATCACTTCTCTTCTTTCTTCTTTCAAGCCATAGTGGCATCACTCTCATCCTTTAAGCAAGCCCTATGTAAAATAGCATAAGGCGAGGGAGGGTATATCACTTTTGACCTTAGAAATCCTTTCCTATAGTTCTGATATGTTCGGTGCAGAAGGTCCATCCTATGTGGAAGAGGACCAACGAGCGTAGGCCAAGAGTGGTCCAAGGAGTAGCTACCATGTGCAACCGACGATCTATAACCGGTGTCATGGATTACATGCATAGAGCCTCTATGGATAAAGTTTAGAAATTTATGGATGATAGAGGGTACTGCATTTATCACCACCAACCAAGGGATACCCAATTTCACCCTAAAGAGTTCAGACCTAGGGATGATGTCAAACAAGAGTTTCACAGACTTAATCCCAACTAAGAGCGACAAGACAATACTACCCAAAGGGGGTACGGAGAGCCTGTCATGTGTGTGGATGGTACTCACAGGAGCATCGTACCCATCCTTGTGTAAGAAATTTATTAGCATAATCTCCTTTGTTATTATGTTCACTTGTGATGTAGGGTCAATGAGAACACCAGCTACGATGTTTTCACTGATCTGTGCAAGAATGTAAAGAGATGGCTCCCTGTTAAAACCCATCAGCAGGTCTTGTGAAGAGAAAGTTATACCGGTACCGCTATCAACAGGGTGCACAGAGGGGATGGGTTGGTGCAAGAAGGAAGCCATTATGCACACTAGACAATGCTTTCATAGAATCCTTAAAAGTTAACAGATAAGATGGTGACCTAATTAAGGTTTTGTCACGCAATACCTTTGAAACCTTCCAACTAAGCCAGGTAGGGGTCTCAAGTTGGGTTGCAAGGGGATAGCCTTACAACACTCACACCTACAACACTGCTAGAGTACGAGGAAAGGAACTGTCAGTATCACAAGAATAGAACCAAAAATGTAAGAGACGGGGACCACCGCGTGAAAGACCCTAGGTCACGAAGGGTCAAGATGCGAGAGGCTGCCCTAACTTACCTTAGCTAAGTGCAATGTTTAGGAAGTGTGAGGCGAGAGTAATGAGGACTGTGGGACCTCTCAGTTACTCTATAGACCCGAAATACTGGATAAGGCTAGGCGAGCTAGTTTCTAGGTCTAACACTACGTCTTGGGAAGCTCTCTATCCGAGGAAAGAAGTGTGATCTCTGGACGTTAGTGCGGTGTGATGTCGTCTCAAAAGTGCATTGTCGTTCGTATGGCCAGATAACAACAAAGATGAGATGAAGCCAACAAAACTAGCTAACGACACAACTGACTAACTAAAGGGCCAAAATGATGCAACTAGATAAATTAAATACTCCCTAATATTGTAAAGCAAATATGCAAGAGTGATGAAAATAAGGATAATTTCACCAAGGAACTCGTTCGCCAGCGAGTTCTTCGAGAAGCACACACACCTACACATAGAAAGAGGGAAAATGTTGGGTGGCTATATAGGGGGCTGCCTCAGTCAGACCCCTGTTTAGGGGTTTCCACCTCCACAGACAACCAAGGAAACAAGATAAAGAAATAGTATAGTAAAGAGAAAACAAGCACTACAAAACAGTGTTATACTACTCAACCAAGTGAAAGAGGAGAGGAGAGGGAAGCTTACCACCTCCACAAAGAGCATTCAAGGCTGCTTGGGGGAGAAATGAGAGTACTCAAGCCTCTGCTACAATGGTGTGGTCCCAAACTTGCTCTACCGAAGTGATGAAGTGTTGCTTTGCTACAATGGAATGCTTGAATGCTTGGAGTGAGTGAAAGGGAGTGCTTGAAAGCTTGTGAAAGTGCAAATATGGAAGCTTGATGTGGTGAAGAGTTGGAATGCCTATTGGAAGAATGAATTTAAAGAGAGAATGGAATAAAATGGCCATATTCAGGTTAGTCGGCCGAAGGGGGCATTACAACTTCAGCTCCAATGAGAAGAGTAATGCCTTTGCAGGTTTAGCCACAGGAATCTTCCAGGGACGTAAGTGCACTTGCAGACGTTTGCGCATTATAGAAACACCTCCACTGAAGTTCAAAATAGGTGCCAAGTGGGATGTAGGAAACATGCTAAGGTGGAATTAATCCTTCGAACTTGGTTTTCTAAGGTGGGTAAAGGAAAGAAGGGGAATTTGCATAAGGGGTGCAAATTCGCTCCTATACATTTTTCCCTCACTTTAGTGAGCACAAATACTGATGAGTGCTCGGTAAAGTAGATCAAGAAGAGTGTAAGGTTAGAAATGTATACTTGAACTGTCGAGGAAGTAGTGCTCTTTCTATCATACTTGAATGCTAGGGCAAGCAAGGACTCCAAAGTATCTCAGAACTATGAAGTTTGAAAATCAAAGAGTCTTACAAGCCTGCAAACCTGCAAGGAGGCAATCCCCAAGATCTTTCACATGAAGGAAGCCCCATGAAGTAAGCACCTTATAGGCAGAGAAGTGCCCTGCAAGCTCTCAGTCCTGTGGGGGAGCCACCCCCAAGATCTCTCACATGGAGGAAGCTCAAAGGAAAGCACCCTACAAGTTCTCTGTCGTGCAAGGAGGTATCGCCCAAGATCTCTCACATGGAGGAAACCAGAGAAGGCGGACTCCGCAAAGTCAGGAAGTAGCCACATAGGCAGTTAAATGAAAAGTCACACAGATTGTTGATAGTTTTAAAAACTTTCAAAAGGGGTCCCTTGGGGACCCATCATGAATAGGGGGTCCACTTAAGGGATGCACAATCCAAAAGCAAATATTCTTCTTCCCAGACCAGTTCTTCATCAAGGAATCCTTTTGAAAGATGTTCACTTCATCAAGGAATTTGAAAGGAAGAATATGCCCCCACGCGAGGGGAGGATCTTCAAGTTCTTTCTTTATGAACCCATGATGAAGGAAACATGTTCTGTTAGGGTTCCAAGTTGAGAATACGATTCCAAAGAAAAATTTGTGCAATTTTTTTTAGAAAATACTCATTGTCAATGAATGCATTTTCTAAAAATTGAAATGTTAAAGAGAAGGCGTTGTCACACACGAAAGGGACAACTCAAGAAAAGAAGAGAGAAAGATAAAGAGAATGCAAAAGAGAAATACAAACACAGGGCACAGGGGGATCTAGTTTAATAGTGTCAAATTTGTCTAAGCTCATAGAATAATACGTAACCGCAATGCAAGGTGAAAGATCATCAATCCCCAACTAGATTAGGAAGAATGGATGGAAAAAAAAGTAAAAATAAAAAAAATCGGGTCAACATGGAAGGGAAGCCTAAATTCCCCCAACACTTTGCATCATCCCCAATTTATCGAAAGTCAAGCACAAACATGGAAGAATGATGATACAAATAGAAGAAGGTTTACGAGACAAAAACCACACCTATATCCAAGCATCAACAAGGGTGATGAGGGTAATTTAGGCACACATATCATGGGTACGATGGAACATATCACAAAACACACACACATGCACACGAGATTAGGAAAAGGGGCCTCCTCCTAACACTGATCAGCTAAGAGGTCTGCTTCCCAATCTAAATCCTCATAAGGGGAAGGAGGACAAGCCTGCAAAGGCGAGATATTAAGAGGACAGGTGTCTGGTCCTCCCGCAACAAGGGCCAAGGAAGAGGGCCCCTCAAGGTCCTCTCCACCGAGCTCTTATGGAGTCAAAGTCAGTGACTTAGTGAAGATCATCGACAAGGCCAAAACTTCATCCATGGAATTAAACATACACCCCATAGGGGCACCATGTCTAGCTTTGGCGGATGAGACGGGTTACGCCCGAGGTTCACTGCTAAGCTCATCGAGTGACTCGGGAGCGGTGACGAACTCAGGGGAAGCTGAGACTAGTTCCATCACTAGGACATAATAAGTTAGCACAAGACTACCTTGTGAAGACGGTGGGATCCTCTTACGCCCTTCATTGTTATAAGGACCACCCTTCGCCTCCTTCTTCATTGGAGGAGATGAACTCCCCACAGATGAAGCTAGGGGTGCAGAGGAAGAGGAAGAAAGAACTGTAGCAAACATGATTGAGGTATTAATCATGCCCATGGGCTTTGAGAAAGGCTGGATATCCGGAAAGGAAATCACTAGAGTCGGCTCCACCAAAGGAGCGATGAACACCTGTACCTATTTAGGGTAAGGCATATTTGTACTCATGATGGAAGCTAGGAGCAGTACACGACTAGATTAGAGAGAAGCAGAAGGAGAGGAGGGAGAAGACACTACAGGAGGTCATGAAGCAGGGGTGAGCATTTCTTCCTCCTTTCTTTGTGAGGTGGCCTATTCAGCCAGGAGAGCCTTTCACCGGCGCTTGCATTAATGCGCAAGGTGGTTTCTATAGCTCTTGGAGTTAGAGGCCAGAGGCTACAAAGGAGTAGAGGGTTCCTGCTCGACCATAGGAACGTCCACCACAGTCATTTTTGACAGAGGGATAAGTTCCTGCATAGGAGTAGGAGCAGGTTGAGGAGTGGAAGGAAGAGTCAACTCAAGAACCTTGGCAGTGGGCCTCTTTCCTCTCACTGCCTTAGGAGCAGGAGCGGTAGGGGGCCTTGAAGGTCGAGACAAAGAGGACTCTCCCTGGGAGACCTTCTTCCTATCATACCGAATAGGTCTAGGCTCTGTCAGTAGAACATGAAGCTTGAATGCGGGACGCTTAGGCTTTCGCCAAGTGGGCACCGAAGGGTTCTCCTACAAATGAGGAGAGAAACCTGATGGTACCACAACTGAGCGAGAAGAAGAATCAGACTAGGAAGTACAAGAGGAAGAAGGAGGATCACAAGACCACTTCTCTTCTTTCTTCTTTCGAGCCTTAGTAGCATCACTGTTAGCCTTTAAGAAAGCCCTATGTGAAATAGCATAAGGCGAGGGAGGGTATCTAACTTTCAGCCTTAGACGCCCTTTCCTATAGTTCTGATATGTTCAGTGTAGAAGGTCTATCCTAGGCAGAAGAGGACCAATGGGCATAGGCCAAGAGTGGTCCAAGGAGTAGCTACCATGTGCAACCAACGATCTATAACCAGTGTCATGACTTACATGCACGGAGCCTCCGTGGATAAATTTCAGACATTTATGCATGACAGAGGGTACCACATTCGTCGCCACCAACCAAGGGATACCCAATTTCACCCTAAAGAGTTCAAACCCAAGGATGATGTCAAATAGGAGTTTCCCATACTTAGGCCCAACTAAGACCGACAAGACAATACTACCCAAAGGGGCTATGGAGAGCCCATCATGTGTGCAGATGGTACTCACAGGAGCATTGTACCCATCTTTGTGTAAGAAATTTATTAGCATAATATCCTCTATTATTATGTTCACTTGTGATGTAGGGTCAATGAGAACACCAGCTACGATGTTTCTGTTGATCCGTGCAGGAATGTAAAGAGGAGATGGCTCCCTATTAAAGCCCATCAACAGGTCCTGTGAAGTGAAAGTTATACCAGTACCACTATCAATAGGCTACACAGAGGGGATGGGTTGGTGCAAGAAGGAAGCCATTACACACACTAGAAAATGCTTTCACAGAATCCCTAAAGGTTAACAGATAAGACAGTGGCCCCGTTGGACACTAGGAACATTGAGAGGGGGGTGATGAATCAGTGTTCAATAATTTCAATAATCAAAACAGATCTAAAACCATTAATAGTAATAATATGACTTCATTTAGTATATACCAAATTAAAGCATTCAGGCAAATTAATGAACATCATAACACCAGATATTTTTACGTGGAAACCCTGTTAGGGGAAAAACCATGGTGGAGATTAGTCCACAATGTTTTACTTTGTTAAAAGTAAATAAAAGAGGGAATGTACTTGCATTTAGGCACACTGCCTAGAGCTCACTGCTGAAAAGAAAGAGGCTCATTGCCTATAGATAAAATAAAGTTTACAACAAAACTTGAACTGAGAATATAGCATCAACAAATGCTTGAATTCAGTTCCAATGAAGCCCAAGTATCAGATTCTGGGTCACTTGACTGGACAACACTTCTGCTCTATTCTGCTCTGCACTACACTGATTAACATACAAAACTGATCTACTCTTTTTCACATCTACCTTTATATCTCTATTAAAATGAATTACCGATCTCCTTTTTATACCCGCAAACCAGAAATTCAACGTATGTCAGCCACACAATGGAATATAATACTTTTCTTTATGTCGGCTCACATCTCTAATTTAGAAGTTAAGCGAATCCACACAAGTTGGCTAGAATTTAGTGGGGACCAAAAAAGGATTAAAAACATAAGATATGATGAAATACATATTCCACATAGATCCACGATACACCATATGAAACATGTTGGCCACAATGGAAAATAAACCATGAATCATGTTACCGAATCTCTTAACTCCACTCTGACTTAATACAGTACCACAAGACATATCCGAGGATAGTGTAATTGCCAAGAATATTCCCTGGAGGTCCACACCATGAAATAACGATCCGGTACAGTGAGCAATATCATGTGCAGTTTCACTTGCACAACTGAATGTCCTCTTCTTCACACTTACTGCCGGTAGAGTATAGAAACTCAAGTTCTTTGTTGGTATGAGTAATGATAATACTGCAGATCATACTGATGACTCTAGTTTCCATCAATGAAAACACAAGTAGCCAAAAATTATTTCTCAGCACCATATGCCAACAATATCCCCCTTTGGCATTGATGGCAACACTTCGTGAAAATTTGACTAAGTGTCAAAACCAAAAAAAAGTTACTGCTCCCCCTATGGATATCTGAGAGATTTTTCACTCATTGTCTCCCCGTTTGACATCAATGACAAAGCTCTATTTATATCTGTTGTACTTTTCACTTTCTTTTACTCCATTCTCTCCCCAAAAATTGAACAAAATTTTGACAACTGCAGCAAGAGTTCAGAAAATTATGTTATACCAAGCTTTAGTTTCCAGAAGGAATTTCTTCCAAGAATCCATTGCAATTCCAATGGTAATGATTAGGTTGTTATTTTATGAGGCTGTGTTGATGATCTAGATAAGTGACTTGGGAATGGTGATTGCAGCTTCCAGCTGTTCTCCTGACTTGAGCACTTCAATCAATTGCTCTAATCTCCCTTCCATTAGGTCTTTTACTTTCCAGAAGGTGTCAATAAGAGTATTCCTAGCACAATGGACCTTTGTATGCTCATCCTGTAGAGCACAAACCTTCTTCTTGACATCTCCATCCATATCCAAAAACATATTGTAATCCTGGCCGATTTTGACAAGCTCATCCTCAATTTCCTGCAACTTGTCCTTGTACTTGCTTACCACATGAGGCCACCTTAGACAACAATTGAGTACCTTATTTCCCGAATCAATACAGTGTCTCAGCTCATTCATTTTCTTCTTCAACTTGGAGAGAGATAGCCTAAACTGCATCTTTAAATGAGAAATTATCTCCTCCTCTTTTCTATCTAGAGGCACATAAGCCATATCTTCCTGGATACATTGGATCAACTCATCTAGAAGTTCATTCTAAAGAATTATTCAATATTATTATAAAAAAAGTACCTTGCTAGAGTATTTTCAATCACATCCTACTCATAATATGGTCCATTTAACGATATATCAGATATCTTTTGCATACCACCTTCATCCTAAATAATTTGCAATATCTTAGCTTTAAACAGAGTGCCTTCATCATCACTTTCTTTTGCGATTTCCACAACCAGTTCAACTAGTTTTGGTTGGTCTCTTGGAGTATATTCTTTAGAAACTGCATCTTCTACATCCACAACTAACTGACCTTTCCCCTTTTCTCCAATCTTTGTTGACTCGGGTACTGGTGGAGTGACATCACCCATATCACTTCCTCTCTTCTACTTTTTCTTAGCCTTGCTGGAGAATGATCCTCCTTCTGTTATTTGTACTGGGATAGGGACAACACCTTCCCCAAACCTTTGTAACACCTTTCTAAAAAGGCTTTCATACACTTGTTCACAATTCTCAAAAGAATTATAATGATTGAAAATTTGCTTACAAACTGACACATTTTCTCTCCATACTGCATTTCCTTTCACAAGAAAATAGTTTAGAAAATACATCATAATGCATATTACTAGAGTGCCAAACTTGAAAGGGTAGTCAATATCCTTCGTTAATTGAACATTTTCCATTAGTTGATCCTTTACCAAACTACATAGGTCGAAATCTTCATTTTCAATTATCATCTTATGAGTGATGTATGCAACACCTGCCGAAGTTGATCCTTCTCAGTTTCTGAAGAATATTTTGTATGAGATTACATGTGCCACATACCTTGTCAAAGGATCTTTAATCGATTCAATTATCAGAGCCCTATGATCTCCCCTAATTCTGGTTAGGGCTTCGACCTCAACATTGTGAATCGACTTCTTCTTTGGTAAATCACCAACATTGCATAAGCCTATTAAATTTCTAATCACATCCTTAGTAATTTGATAAGGTTTGTCAAGAGTGAGGATATCACCATCCAATTTGTTCAGAACAAACCGAATTACTTTAGGATTGACGAGATGAGGGTATTCGTTCCATATATCCAAACTTTTATGCTTAGATCCTTCAAGCCTCCTAAGATCGGTGAGCGACAACAAATTACTTTCATCCCTAATCTTTTGACTGCTATACTCATCTAGGGTTAAGGTTCCTTTGATTTGCTTCATGATTTTCCCCAAACAGAGTTCTACCGATCGCAAAAATAGATATGAAATTAATGATAAAAAAAAATACCTGGAAATTCGCTGCAAGGATCACCTTTTGCACCTTCAAAATTTTGCAGAAAAGCTCTCAAACTATTTTCCTTTAATGCACGGTGACGAATTAGGGTTCAAAATTTTCCTTTTATAACTTCACTTACTTTACTTTCTGCCGCATTAAATGTGTTTCCCTAAAAGTTCTGGTCACTCTGCGTACTCAGACAGCAAGCGAAAAAATCCACTTTGGACCTTCAACATTTCATTCAACTCCACAAGTGATTGCTAAAACTTCCATTAATGAATAACATGATGACTAACAACATCTGGCAATTCAAAGCTGATTATATACTAGGGGACACAAGATCTTCATGAAAAATTCCCCCTAGGTCATTGGCCTGATATTAATTATTGAAAGAGCTACTAGAGGGAACTTCCGACACAACCTTGTTTCCTTCATCAGATTCACTTTTCTTCACCCATGTTTTCTTCATTTGATCTCTTATCTCTTCCACATAATCCTTTTCTTTTCCTTTATTGTCTTTTTGTGAATTTCTTCCTTGATAATCCAGACCTCTTTTATTCATATATGTTCCTACAAAATTTTGCAAGGTGTCCAAGATTGTTACAATTGAAACATACCAGACCATTTTGCCTATACCAGCCATTCCACTGATTTCCTCCTAACCTGTATTGATTAGCAACATGTCCAAATCTTCCAGAGGTGTAGCATTTAATGTTACTTGTATTGACATGTATGCTTCTACATTTTAATGCCTTATGCCCAAACTTCTTGCATTTAAAGCATTGACTAGAGAATGATGGAGTACTAGGATTTATCATACTTTTGCACTAAGAAGCTATATGGCCAAATTAATTACAAGTAAAGCAATATTCATTAAATCTTTGAGTATTGGGTTGCCTTATCAGATGTCTTCTACCTTTGATCTTCTTTTCAGAGTTCTTTTGTTCAGATCCAGAGCTTTCACCCTTCTCATAGCCAAGACCTCGCTTGTCATTTGTATTCTTCTGACTTTTGGTTATCTCATCAAGCTTAGCAAAACTTATCCTGAATTTCTCCTTGAATTCATTCGTAGTAGCAAGCTCACTTCCAAGAGTAACTATTTGTCTTTCAATCTCATGTTCATAGTTTTTGGCCTGTTGTAGTTCTACCTCCAACTGAATGGTTCTACTGTTAATTAGGCTGCATTCTTTAGATTTTTCTTTCAGAGACTAGGAAAGATTCTCCTCATTCTTCTTTCTTTGTTCGATCTCTTTGATAAACTTCATTGTCTTTGGCTAGCTTTTCACATTCTTCTGTCATTTCTTTTAGGGTTTGATTCAGATGGATATCATCTAGACCTTTTCTTTCTTTTTGTTTCAACTGATCACACAACTCTTTCCTCTTTTCCCTTGACCCATTTATCTTATCCTTCAGAGATTGGATGATTTTTTCGGCATCTGCAAGATTTTCTTTTAGTTCCATGAATTCTTCTTTAGATTGATCAAAATCATCAAGTGCCACCATAAGTTGTTTTTGAGTACCACCAGCATCCAGTGAGATTCAAGAATCACCTCAAGTTGTTAAACTTCTGAAGAGGAACTAGAGCTCTGATACCAATTGTTGGACACTGGGAACACTGAGAGGGGGGGTGAATCAGTGTTCAATAATTTCAGTAATCAAAACATATATAAAACCATTAACAATAATAATATGACTTCATTTAGCATATAACAGATTAAAGCATTCAAGCACATTAATGAACACCATAACACCAAATAATTTTACGTGGAAACCTTGTTAGGGGAAAAACCACAGTGGAGATTAGTCCACAATGTTTTACTCTGTTAAAAGTAAATAAAAGAGGGAATGCACTTGCATTCAGGCACACTGCCTAGAGCTCATTGCTCAAAAGAAAAAGGCTCATTGCCTACAGATAAAATAAAGTTTACAAAAAAACTTGAATTGAGAATATAGCATCAACAAATGCTTGAATTTAGTTCCAATGAAGCCCAAATATCAGATTCCGGATCACTTGATCGGATAGCACTTATGCTCTGTTCTACTTTGCACTACACTGCTTAACATACAAAAATGATATGCTCTTTTTCACTCCTTCCCTTATGCTTACATACTCTCTTTCGAAAACTCACACATCTACCTTTATATCTCTATTAAAATGAATTATTGATCTCCTTTCTATACTTGCAAACCAAAAATTCAAAGTATGTCGGCCACACAATGGAATATAATACTTTTCTTTATGTTGACTCACATCTCTAATTTAGAAGTTAAGTGAATCCACACAAGTTGGCTAGACTTTAGTGGGGACCAAAAAAGGATTAAAAACATAAGAGATGACGAAATACATATTCCACATAGATCCACGATACACCATACAAAACATGTCAGCCACAATGGAAAATAAACCATGAATCATGTTACCAAATATCTTAACTCCAACTCCGAATTAATACAATACCACAAGACATATCAGAGGATAGTGTAATTTCCACGAAATATTCCTTGGAGGTCCACACCACTAAGTAATGATTTGGTACAGTGAGCAATATCATGCGCAGTTTCACTTGTGCAACCGGATGTCTTGTTCTTCACACTTACTACCGGCAGAGTAGAAAAACTCAAGTTCTTTGCCGGTATGAGCAATGATAATACTACAGATCATACTGATGAATCGAGTTGCCATCAATGACAACACAAGTAGCCAAAAATGATTTCTTAGAGCCATATGCCAATAGGCACAATTAAGGTTTCATCCTACAATACCTTTGGAACCTTCCAAATATGCCAACTAGGGGTCGTAGGTTGGGTTGCAAGGCGACAGCCTTACAACACTCACACCTACAACACTCCTAGAGTATAAGGAAAGGACTTGTCAATATCGCAAGAATGGAACCAAAAATTTTCATGTCGGGTTCACCAAAAATGTAAGAGGGGGACCACTGCGTACAAGACCCCAGGTCACAGAGGGTCAAGATGCGAGAGGCTGCCCTAACTTACCTCAGCTAATTGCAATGTTTAGGAAGTGTGAAGCGAGAGTAATGAGGACCGTGGGACCTCTCAATTACTCTATAGACCCAAAATATAGGACAAGGCTAGGTGAGCTGGTTTCTAGGTCTAACATTGCATCTTGGAAATCTCTTTGTCTGAGGACAAAAGCGCGATCTCTAGATGTCAGCATGGTGCGCTATCATCTCAAAAGTGCGTTGTCATCCATATGGCCAGACAACAATAAAGATGAGTTTAAGCCAACAAAACTAGCTAACGACCTAGTTGACTAACTAAAGGGCCAGAATGATGCAACTAGATAAATTAAATACTCCCTAATATTGTAAAGAAAATATGCAAGAGTGAAGAAAATAAGGAGAATCTCACCAAGGAACTTGTTCGCCAGCTGGTTCTTCGAGAAGCATGCAAACCTACAGACAGAAAGAGGGAAAATGTTGGGTGGTTGTATAGGGGCCTACCTCAGTTAGACCCCCGTTTAGGTGTTTCCACCTCCATGGACAACCAAGGAAATGAGATAAAGAAATAGTATAGTAAAGAGAAAATAAGCACTAAAAAATAATGTTATGCTACTCAACCAAGTGATAGAGGAGAGGAGAGGGAAGCTTACCACCTCCACCAAGAGAACTCAAGGCTGCTTGGGGGAGAAATGAGAGTACTCAAGCCTCTGTTATAATGGCGTGGTCCCAAACTTGCTCTACCAAAGTGATGGAGTGTTGATTTGCTGTAATTGAATGCTTAAATGCTTGGAGTGAGTGAAAGGGAGTGCTTGAGAGCTTGTGAAAGTGCAAGTATGGAAGCTTGATGTGGTGAAGAGTTGGAATGCCTATTGGAAGAATGAATTTGAAGAGAGAATGGAAGAAAACAACCATATTTGGGTCAGTCGTCCAAAGGGGGCGTTACAACTTCACCTCCAATGAGAAGAGTAACGCCTCTTCAGGTTCAGCCACAAGAATCTACAGGGATGTAAGTGTGCCACATGGATGTCTGCACGCCACATAGGAATCTTCGACAGAAACGCCTCCACCGACGCTCAAAAAAAGTGCTAAGTGGGATGCAAGCAGCGAGCTTAGGTGGAATTAATCCTCTGAACTTGGTTTTCTAAGGTGGGTAAAGGTGAGAAGGGGAATTTTCATAAGGGGTGCAAAGTTTCTCCTATACATTTTTCCCCCACTTTAGGGAGCATGAAAACTAATGATTGTTGGGTAAAGTAGATCAAGAAGATGTAAGGTTAGAAATGTATACCTGAATCATCAAGGAAGCAGTGCTCAGTCTGTTGTACCTAAAGGCTAGGGCAAGCGAAGGACTCAATAGTTGCTTGGAACTATGAAGTTATAAAAACAAACCGTCTTATAGGCCCGCAGACTTGCATGGAGTCCCGCAGACCTGCAAGGAAGGTCTCCCCCCAAAAACTCTAGCATGAAGGAAACCCAAAGAAAGCACCATATAGGATCTCAGTCCCATAGGGAAGGTATTCTTCACGAACTCAAGCATGAAGAATACCGAAAGAAGCTCCCTATAGGCTCTCAGTCCCATAGGGAAGATATTCTCCATGAATTGAAGCATGAATAATACCGAAAGAAGCACCCTATAGGCTCTCAGTCCCATAGGGAAGGTATTCTCTACAAACTCAAGCATGAAGAACTCCCAAAGAAGTGCCCTATAGGCTCTGATTCCTACAGGGGAGCCACCCCCAAGATCTCTCGCATGGAGGAAGCTCAAAGGAAAGCACCCTACAAGTTCTCTGTCATGTAGGGAGGTATCCCCCAAGATCTCTCACATGGAGGAAACCTGAGAAGGAAAACTTTGTAGAGTCAGGAAGCAATCACATAGGTAGGCAAACAAAAAGTTGCGTGGACTGTTGACAGTTTTGATAACTTTTCAAAGGGGTCCCTTGGGGACCCATCATGAATAGGGGGTCCACTCAAGGGACACACAGTCCAAAAGTAAATATTCTTCTTCTCGGATCAATTCTTCATCAAGGAATCCTTTTGAAAGATGTTCACTTCATCAAGGAATTTGAAAGGAAGAATATTCCCCCACGTGAGGGGAGGATCTTCAAGTTATTTTTTTACGAACCCATGATGAAGGAAACATGTTCTATTAGGGTTCCAAGTTGAGAATGTGATTTCAAAGAAAATTTTGTGCAAATTTCTGAGAAAATATTCATTGTCAACGAATTCATTTTCTAAATATCAAAATTTTAAAGAGAAGGCGTTGTCACACACAAAAGGGACAACTCAAGCAAAGAAGAGAGAAAGATAAAGAGAAATACAAAAATAGGGCATAGGGGGATCTGGTTTAGTAGGGTCAGATCTAGTCAAGCTCATATAATAATAGGGAACCACAATGCAAGGTTAAAGATCATCAATCCCCAACTAGATCAGGAAGAATGCATGGAAAACAAAGAAAAAATTAAAAAATTGGGTCAACATGGAAGGGAAGCCTAAACACCCCCAACACTTTGCATCATCCCCAATTTATTAAAAGTCAAACACAAACATGGAATAATGATGATACAAATAGAATAAGGTTTATGACAAAAAAACCACACTTGTATCCAACCACCAACAAGGGTGACAAGGGTCATCCAGGCACACATAGCACAGGTACGGAGGAACACATCACAAAAAACACACACACGCACATGAGATCAAGAAAAGGGGCCTCCTCCTAACATTGATAAACCAAGAGGTTGTTGCTTCCCAATCTAAATCCTCAAAAGGGGAAGGAGGACGAGCTTGCAAAGGTAGGATATTAAGAGGAGGGGCGTTTGGTCCTCCCGCAACAAGGACCAAGGAACAGTTCCCCTTAAGGTCCTCTCCATCGAGCTCTTGTGAAATCAAAGTCGATGACTTAGCGAAAATTGCCAACAAGGCCAAAAATTCATCCATGGAATTAAATATGCACCCCACAGGGGCGCCATGTCTAGCTTTGGCGGATGAGATGGGTTGTGCCTGAGGTTCACCGCTAAGCTCACCGAGTGACTCGAGAGTGGTGACTAACTGAGGGGATGCTGAGACTGGTTCCATCACCAGGACAAAACAAGTTAGCAGAGGACCACCTTGTGAAGAAGGTGGGCTCTTCTTACACCCTTCATTGCTAGAAGGACCACCCTCTGCCTCCTTCTTCATTGGAGGAGATGAACTCTCCACAGACAAAGCTAGGGGTGCAGAGGAAGAGGAAGAAAGAACTGCAGTGGACATGACCTAGGTATTAGTCATGTCCATGGGCTTCAAGAAAGGTTGGATATCTTGAACGAACATCAGTAGAGGCGGCTCCACCGAAGGAGCGATGAACACCTGCACCCGTTTAAGGTTAGGCTCATTCGTACTCGCAACTGAAGCCAAGAGCAGTATGGGACAAGACTAGGGAGAAGCAGAAGGAGGGGAGGAAGAAGACACTACAGGAGGCCCTGAAGCAAGGGTGAGCGTTTCTAACTCCTTTCTTTGTGAGGCAGCATGTTCGGCCAAGAGAGCCTTTTGCCGATGGTTGCATGCACATGCAAGGCAATTTCTATGGCTCTTGGAGCTAGAGGCCAAAGACTGCAAAGGAGCAGAAGGTTCCTACTCAACCATAGGAATGTCCACCATGGTCGTTTCTGGTGGAGGGACAGGTTCCTGCACAGGAGCAGGAGGAGCAGGCTGAGGAGCGAAGAGAAAAGTCAACTCAAGAGCCTCAACAGTGGACCTCTTTCCACTCACTGCCTTAGGATCAAGAGTGGCAGGGGGCCACAGAGGTCGAGACAAAGAGGAATCTCCTTGGGAGACCTTCTTCCTATCATACCGAACGGATCTAGGCTCCATCGGTAGAACAAGAATCTCGAATGCGGGATGGTTAGGCTTCCGCCAAATGGGCATCAAAGGGTTCTCCTGCAAATGAGGAGCAGAACCTGATGGCACCACACTTGGGTGAGAAGAATCATCAGAATGGGTAGCGGAAGAGGAAGAAGGAGGATCACAAGACCACTTCTCTTCTTTCTTCTTTCGAGCCTTAGCGGCATCGTTGTCAGCCTTTAAGCAAGCCCTATGTGAAATAGCATAAGGCGAGGGAGGGTATCTCACTTTTGGCCTTAGATGTCCTTTCCTATAGTTCTGATATGTTCGACGCAGAAGGTCTATCCTAGGTGGAAGGGGACCAATGGGAATAGGCCAAGAGTGGTCCAAGGAGTAGCTACCACGTGCAACCGATGGTGTATAACCGGTGTCATGAATTACATGCACAGAGCCTCCGTGGATAAATTTTAGACATTTATGCATGGTGGAGAGTACCACGTTCATTACCACCAACCAAGGGATAGCCAATTTCACCCTAAAGAGTTCAAACCCAAGGTTGATGTCAAATAGGGGTTTCAAAAACTTAGGCCCAACTAAGACCGACAAGACAATACTACCCAAAGGGGGTACAGAGAGCTTGTCATGTGTGCATATGGTACTCACAAGAGCATCGTATCCATCCTTGTGTAAGAAATTTATTAGCATAATATCCTCTATTATTATGTTCACTTGTGACGTAGGGTCAATGAGAACACCAGCTACGATGTTTCTGTTGATCCGTACAGGAATGTAAAGAGGAGATGGCTCCCTATTAAAACCCATCGGCAGGTCCTATGAAGTGAAAGTTATACTAGTACCACTATCAACAGGCTACATAGAGGGGATGGGTTGGTGCAAGAAGCAAGCCATTACGCACACTAGACAATGCTTTCACAGAATCCCTAAAGGTTAACATATAAGACAATGATCCAATTAAGGTTTTGTCACGCAATACCTTTGGAACCTTCCAACTATGCCAACTAGGGGTCATAGGTTGGATTGCAAGGCAACAACCTTACAACACTCACACCTACAACACTCCTAGAGTACGAGGAAAGGAACTATTAGTATCAAAAGAACGGAACCAAAATGTTTCATGTTGGGTTCACCAAAAATGTAAGAGAAGGGGACAACCATGTGCAAGACCCCAGGTCATGGAGGGTCAAGATGCGAGAGGCTTCCCTAACTTACCTCAGCTAAGTGCAATGTTTAGAAAGTGTGAGGCGAGAGTAACGATGACCGTGGGACCTCTTAGTTACTCTGCAGACTTGAAATATAGGACAAGGCTAGGCAAGTTGGTTTCTAGGTCTAACACTACATCTTGGGAAGCTCTCTGTCCAAGGAAAAAAGCGCGATCTTTGGACGTCAGCGCAGCGTATTGTCGTCTCCAAAGTGCATTTTTGTCTGTATGGCCATACAACAATAAAGACAAGGTTAATCCAACAAAACTAGCTAACGGCCCAACTAACTAACTAAAGGGCCAAAATGACGCAACTAGATAAATTAAATACTCCCTAATATTGTAAAGCAAATATGCAAGAGTGGCAAAAATAAGGAGAATCTCACCAAGGAACTTGTTCATCAATTGGTTCTCCAAGACGCACACACACCTACACGTAGAAAGAGGGAAAATTTTGGGTGGCTGTATAGGGGCTTGCCTCATTCAGACCCCCATTTAGCTATTTCCATCTCCACAGATAGCCAAGGAAATGAGATAAAGAAATAGTATAGTAAAGAGCAAATAAGCACTACAAAATAGTGTTATGCTACTCAACCAAGTGATAGAGGAGAGGAGAGGGAAGATTACCACCTCCACCAAGAGAACTCAAGGCTTCTTAGGGGAGAAATGAGAGTACTCAAGCCTCTTCTACAATGACATGGTCCCAAAATTACTCTATCGAAGTGATGGAGTGTTTCTTTGCTGCAATGGAATGCTTGAATGCTTGGAGTGAGTGAAAGGGAGTGCTTGAGAGCTTGTGAAAGTGAAAGTATGGAAGCTTGATGTGGTGAAGAGTTGGAATGCCTATTGGAAGAATGAATTTGAAGAGAGAATGGAAGAAAATGGCCATATTTGGGTCGGTCGGCCGAAGGGTGTGTTACAACTTCACCTCCAATGAGAAGAGTAACGCCTCTGCAGGTTTAGCCGCAGGAATCTGCCAGGGACGTAAGCATGCCACACGGATGTTTGCACACTGCACGAGCATTTCTGAGTGAAACGCCTCCACCGACGCTCAAAACAGGCACCAAGTGGGATTCAAGCAGCGGGCTTAGGTGGAATTAAGCCTCCAAACTTGGTTTTCTAAGGTGGGTAAAGGCAATAATGGGAATTTGTCATAAGGGGTGCAAATTCGCTCTTATACAGAATGGAGTCTAAACTCATTTTTATAAAAGGATAAACTAACATAGCACCAATTTCATGCATCTAGGTTCTCTACTTTCTATTTTCACCCATAATCCATACACTATGTCACCTTCTTGCAACCAATAAACAAGGGGTAAGTATAAATAGAAAGAACTTATCTCTTTTTTGTTAGATGAAGGAACTAAACTCTTGTATCCACCTTTCCTCTCTTATCCAAACCCTCTTGATCACTATCTTTCCAAAGAGGTGGACTCCTCTCCCCTTCTCATTTCTCCTACCATTTCCACTCAAGTTCTCTAAGAGGAGAAGTGTGTAACACCCCCTCCTTCTTCCTGTCCAAAATAAATAGGAGTTTCAATTTGCAACATTTAGATGGGGAGGTTTGAAATGTACTCCCCTCCATCAATGAGGGTTTTTTCCTCATTAAAGAGAGAAACATGCACTTTGAACAACCCCCCATCCTCTCCTCAAAATTCGCAACTCCTTAATATGAGGACTTTTCAAGAGTCAAATCATGTCCTTGGGGTCCTATTGCATGTCTACTTGACCCCTACCACTATGATATAGACCTTAGGAAGTTTATTTTTGCATCCCAACCAAAGAAATTGGCCAAAAACCCTCTTTAAAGACCCTCTTTAGAATCTATCCAAATTTCAAGCTTGGATAATGGTTTCTAACCTTAACCCCAACTTGTATCTCACATGACACAAATAAAGAACCTCTCAACCCAAAATATAAATTATCTCTTTTATATGAACCCTCACCATCTTATTCTACCAACATATTAATTTTATATATTTCTAGGCCACGAAGGGGTCAATACATAGTCATAGGAAGATGTTGTTTGATCTACTCAATGGTTTACCCTTCTCGTATTGGCACTCTACTTTCCTACACACCACAAATGAAATCGTAAGAACAATCTTATATCACATTAATTCGATAGCTAAACTAAGATTTAATTGATCAACAATTCTATTTACAGTTTCAATTCATATTCCATGAAACCTTCATGGCAGTGATGTTTGAAACAAATATCAAAGTGAAATACAAGAATATTGTCACCCAGTCAGATTATTTATTGCTCGCAAGACAACTTTCCATCTATTAATGAAAACATATAACAAGTTAATTTTAACATTAATCGTATGCAAAGCAGGGGTCTTACATCCCCCTCCCCTTATCTTAGACTTCCTCTTGGAAGTCGTTTAGGAGATTGAACATAACCTCCATATAGCAATGTACATATTCTATTAAACATACCAATTAATTTACTATCATGATGTAATGATGCAAAACATTTAACTATAAGCACATATTAGAGACATCCCTTCCATGCATCAAACCTTAAATAATTAGAACAAAATTTCTCACCATAGAACATTTATCTGATGTGCTCACCATGTAACAATTGCTAGTAATTATTCTTGTAATTAACATTTTTTTTAACAATTACACCAACATATATCCAAAACATAGCAACCTCCTTAGACAACCTTCAAAGTTCCCTTTTTTGCATTATAAACATCACTCATGATGTTAGAAAATATCAATTCATATCTTAAGAATAGTAGTCTTAATTTTATTTTCCACCTTCTTTCTCACATAACAATCAAGTACTTTCACGTGTAATTTATTTACAAATATACTCATACATTACAACAATTACACATAATTCACATCACAAGGCTCAATGGGGTTTACAAGGATGGAGATTCTTGGATACCATAGCCATTAGGAAAGATGGTCTCAAGGCCCTTCTCTAAGGACCCTACCATACATCTCCTAGGTACCTTACCTTGTTTGTGTAAGAGTGTTTTCCTCCAAGGGAAAAGTACAACAAGAATAATCATATAACTAGGGGAAGAATGGATCAATGACCATCCCATACCGGTCCCATTTGCAACCTCTCTCAAATAATTTATAATTCCCCAACGCATCTACTCCCATATATGACTTGCCAAGGAACCCCCATGGGGTGTTGCAGTTTTACAGATGTCACATTACACCACACTTTTCAACAGTTAGCAAACCATAAGAAGCCTCAAATCAAGCAACATAAAATCATAAACCAACATTTCAATAAATAGAAAGTTATAAATTCAAGACGAAAACCAAATAAAGATCAATTACAACTGCATTTCAACATTCCAATATTAATTCAAAACAAAAATTAAATAAGTCCTCGAGGAAATGGACTATGATAAATTTCAAATGGCTAAATAGCCCTCAATAAAAGAAATGTAAAATCTAACTCTACTGGCATACAATAAAACAAAACATCTAGTAAGGAATCATCAATAATTCGTATCTCAACAATAAAACTTTCACATTACGAGCACTGTGTGACTTTGATAAAGCCACTTAAGGGGAGGAGGGGAATGGTGGTTCTCTAACCACATAATTATAATATCATGTAATAACTAGTGATCCCTGACCACATAAATATGATAGCGCGCAATATCATGGTGGAATCTTCCACATAGTATCAATGCCCTGCATTGCTAAAGTATCCAAAATCTGTGATCAATACTGCCCAAGTAATTCCATCTTTTACCCATGGGTTATAAAATTCAAGGAGTGGGTTTGCACTATGAACCAACAAGTGTGGTTCTCATATGTGGGGGAGTAAGTTAGGAACACGTCCAAAGAAAACCATAGAGTTCCCACTTGGGGTTCTGTCACCCCTCAACCCCTATTTACACTAGCAGGCATCTCAATCTCATAGGGGAGCCGTACACTAGGGGTAAACATTTAACATATGAACAAGAATTTCACAAATGAGTACATCACATTTCTTCTAGTAGACACAAATCTACACATATCATTTTGCAACTAACTTACACAATGAGCCATCACAAAGGGTACACATAAGGAATCGTATTTGACATCCCTCACCCTTATCCCAAGTTGGATACCTTGTATCTCTTACTTGGGGCACAACATATTTATTGATTTTCCACTTCACAAGTCATAACACAATACACTTTACGAAATCTACCATATTATGGAACAAAATCAATGCACTTATATGCATTCTATTTTTTTTCTTTAAACAATATTCACTCGCATCCCAATTTTGAAAATATCTACTCACTTTGCATAAATGCAATAAATCACTAGATGATGTGCAACTATCGCTTAGGTGTAGAATGCTTTGACTAAACCTACTCAAACATGAACAAACAATCAAACATTATTCCTTAAACAAGTTTAAACCAAAAATTCCCCATAAATTCATTCAAGCACAAGAACAAGAAAAGAAGGTAAAATATCAAATAAAAGCTAATGAAATCTTATTCAAAATGCTCAAACTAGCATCCCATGGGGGAATCAATGCTTCTTTGATATGGAAAGAATCCCTTTCCCAATTCCTTGATAAGCTTGTTGATGATTGTGTGCTCCTTGATGCAAAATTTCAATAACCTACTATGGATGATGAAATTTTATGCTATCTTATATGAAGTTGTGTATGATTCAAAATGCCTAAGATTGTGGATCCCAAATCAATAGATAAGGCCTCTATTTATAATGAAGAAGGTTTGAAGAATGAAGAATAAAATGAATGTGGGATTAAAGAAGGGACCAATGGCACTGTGCCACTTGTCAACATGCTAATGAAGGAGAGTGGAGCACATTTTGAACAATGTGCATGTTAAATGCATGTAGGTGGAATTTGAATTTGAAGAAGTGATTTGTGCAAGAGGGGATGTAAGAGGAATTAATGCCAAGTTCGCTCAAGGAGAGGACATGTAAGAGCCTTTAATGCCAAGTTGGAGGACAAAATTCCTTTGGGAGGTAGATTTCAAATAAATGGAATATTCCAAGAATATGCCATATTTGAATGGAAATAGGAGGAATTAATAAATCAAATAAATTAATTTACATGTGCAACTTGCAAAAGCTAGAGGAATGGAGGATTAGTGTTAGAAGTTAATTAATTTAGGATTAATTAACCTAGATTGAACTTAGTTGATTGTGACATTTAATTTAAATGCTTGAATTTATTTAAATCAAATGAGAGGATATTGGAGGATTAGCAATTTAATTAAATGACTTTGATTTATTCAATTAAATGAAGAACATTAGGATTAAATAAAGTTGATTTATTCAATCAAAGAGAGAACATTAGGAATTAACTAAATAAATAATTTTAGGACTTAATTAAATAAAGTTGATTTATTTAATCAAAGAGAGAACATTAGGACTTAATTAAATAAAGTTGATTTATTTAATTAAAGAAGAATTTTAGGACTTAATTAAATAAAGTTGATTTATTTAATCAAAGAGGAATTATGATGAATTAATTAAATAAATATTATTCAATTAATTGGTTAGTAAAGAAATGATCAAGGAAGAATTGAAGTTAATGAATCAGAATCGAGTGCATGATATCAATCAGGATATTTCGAGTGTCTACATTTTGCCCCTCTTTGAAGCAATGTACCTATTGCATTGGTTCAAAATAATCTTGTGGAGATCAAAATTCAAAATTTTTCTAATTTTTTCAAATGCCCCAATGCTACCCTAGTGAGAATAATTACGCTGGTATATTGCTCCCTTGAGAGATCAGACGAAAATTAGGATTTTTGGGTGATTTTTTGAAAAAGGACAAGCTACCCGATGGGTCTAGAAAGGCTCATGGATGCTGAAAATATGCCAAAACATGAAAAAAGATGTGAAATGAGCTTCGGTTGGAAAAAAAATGGTGCCGAAGGTGCAAAACCCTAGTTTGATGGCTAAATTGGGGCAAAAAACCCTAATTTTTATGCTTAAATAGGCTGGAGGGGTCACTTTCCATTCATTTTTGCATTCACACTTTGAGAGTTCTAGCCTTTTTGAGCTCTGAATCTCCTGCAGAATGGTGCAATGAGTGCTTCCCCGACACATTTATGAGCGAGTCTGTGTGTACCAGAGACCTCTAGGCGTAGGACCAGTGGTATGTGACCCAAACCCAACTTTGAATTTTGATTTTTAAGTGCATTTATTATGCTTTAAAGTGTTAGAGTCCCCAGTGTCACTATATAGAGATGCACCAAGTGCAAAATCGGCGACACTTAAGCTTAAACAACACCGCTTGTGTAAATAGCAACGCTGATTGCGATTTAAATTTAGGGTTCCAAATTCCAAATAGCAATGCCTATGTGCATGGCAATGCTGAGGCCAATTTAACATTTTCAAAGAGTCTAGCATCGTTGTTTGGAGTTTTACAAATGGTGACACCTTTGGAAACTGTGACGCATTCATGGTTTCAAGGTTGAAAACTCCAAACAGGGTCAGTATTTTTTTTACGAATTTTGACACAGTGGCCTCATGGGTGTAGGAGGTGATCTAGACTATGCATTCATGCGACCATCGGCCCTTAATCCTACGCAAATTGGGCGATCTATCAGAGTTGCAATAGGAGCACTTGAGCAAGATCAGTCTTTGGTGCGTTACCTATGTGCCCATTGTCCAAACCCACCTGGCGATGAAGAATGCATTGGCGGAGAGGTGGCACAACGAGACCTCGTCATTTCATCTTCCCATGGGCGAGGTGATCGTTACTTTGGAGGACGTATGACACATCCTTTGGCTACCAATACACAACAATTAAGTGATCTATAATGTAGATGTTGGCTCTGACACATGTTTTGAGGTTATGGAGGTCGAGGAGCTTGCACTTTCTGAGGGCCAGATTGACCTAGATTATTACAGAGGTTGGGTGCCAAATTTCAGGCTGATTGTCACTGCCATTATATCAGGGTTAGTAGCTCCCAATTGACGAGGAAAAAACTTTAGTTTGGGATGGGGCTTGGCCTGGGAGAGGATGCTTTTCTAGAGGACACAGTTTTCCTGGGGACTAGTGATGCTGGCCTTATTATACCATGACCTTCATGATTTTGCATACTGCAATAGTTGAGCGATTGGTGTCGGAGTGACACTACTACATATCTGGGCCTGGAGCATATTGTCGTGCTCCAACTGATTGTTACCATGGTTGATATAGAGCTTGATGATCATGTGATTTGGAGATACATGGGTTCGATCACCCTAAGGAATATAGTATAGTTGGGTCTTCCTCACTGGCGTCGTGTTTTGGATGAGATGACAGTGTTTTGTTGGCCTCCCTAGTTATAGATGCTTGCATGGTACGATGACGTTCAATAGTTGTTTTATGCTCGATAGGACCGACTGATACAAGGGAGGGAGCATACCATCATTGAGCAGTACCTTCTAGATAGGGTGGCCCACTAGTTTGGGGATGTCCAAGATTGGCCGGATGATCAATACACTGCTATTTTTTCCAAATCATCTCAAGAGAATATGTGGGGATGAACAATTCGAGCGTTTGATGCTATTGATAGCTTTTTATAGTTGGTTGTGAGGCCATGGGACTATTCTCAGGGACCAGTGGATATAGGGACGACTTGTGCATATGATGATTGGTTCAGACCTCTGTGCCAACTGATGGATCTAAGAGTGGCACTTCCATGGGGGAGACCTTAGGGGAGGAGTGCTTAGAGAGCATAGGAAAGTCATGGTGGACAGTATCCTGGGGAACCACCCATAGATGGGTAACCTCCACAACAGCCAAATCTGAGGGATGGCCAGATTCAATAGTTATAGGCACAACTTTAGGGATTATAGGCACAATTGCAGATGGTCACATTAGAGAGAGATCAGGCCAGATATAAGGTCTAGGCCCTTACTATAGAGAGAGACCATGAGCATCAGCAGAGGTAGGCCACAAAGCTTCAATTAACTTAGGAGATCGGATGGATGCAATAGTTAGAGAGCATGGTTGTCACATCCCAAGGGAGGACCATGCCAGCATGGATGTACCGTGAAGCACTCAGAGAGGTTGAGTACTATAGACTTCATTATCGATGGGTTGTACTCACAGTTGCTCAGGTGCCAGACTACTCTCAGTAGATAGGGATTCAACAGACAGATGACCAGACCGAGAGATAAGCAGGTGAGGGGAGTAGCCACTAGGGCTAGCAGCATATATATATTTTTATTAGCGATTGATTCTTTTTGAGATAGACTCACAGGCTCCGTTTTTGATAGCCCTATGGGCATTGTATCTTGATTGATATACATACAATTGAGTCAAATTTGTACCATGACAGTGATGATTCATTGATATATATATGATGTGGATATGATTAATTTATGATGCGATGTTTTCACTTTATTTATGCTTTATGGATGGATACATTTAATAATCTATGTATATGTAATGTGATCTTATATGATGTGATGTGATGGATGATTATGCAGATGTTCATGGATGTTATGGATGCATTTCTTTTTTTATATTTTCTATGCACTTTTATGGTGATGATGTTTGTAGTATGGATGTATGGATGCAAATGATTCTAAGATGCTTAGACTAACATATCTATATTATGACCCTAATGGTAATGCAAAATGGATTATGAGATGTTATGATGTGATCTCTTTTTTTTTAGTATCTTTTTTATGTGCATGTATGGATGTTATGATGACACTTATATGATTATGCAATGGATGAAAATGTATTGTTTAATGAGATGCTTAGAATAACCAATCTATATTATGGTGTAATGATGGAAATGCAATGCATGTGAGATGATCGGTGTTTCCTATTATGTATGATATGGATGATATGCAATATGCTGGCGGTTTGTGAATGCAGGATGGATGCTTTGGTGATGTTTAGTTGATTATCATGGTACCATGTTAGCGTGGAGAGAGAAGAAAGAAGAAATGGAATGATGAAAAGAGGATCCAACAAGTCCATGATTTGCCGAGACTTTATTAGAAATAATGATGAGAGATTGATGATGTTTCGCTTATCAGAGATTGGGATTTTAAAAGAGCTTACTTACCTTATTTTTGATAACATACATAGGCACGATGCATCAAGGTATAAAGAAAAATGATGGTGTTGTACTTAGTGTGATGGAATTTGACTTGATAATTAGATAGGAATATCCTTATTCACACCTGGCATACAAAACCTTATTTAGAATGCAGTTTAGATATTTTAAACATCTCAGACCAAAACATAGAAAAGCAAGCCTTCCTATGTGGTCAACAAAACATCTAAAACACCCTCCCTACAAACCAAACAAAACATGCATGACCAAAGTTATATTACAATAGTATCTAACAAATACAACAGACAAAAGATAATGATCATTGCCCCATTCCTTTCTCTCTAAATCATTTTGTTTAGACATCATCAAGAGGTCATTGGAATGAGCACAATAAGATAAGTTAGCAAGACAAGATCAAGTAAACAAACAAGCTAATGTTCTTCATACCTCTAGCCAAGGCTAAACTATGGTGATGCCTAATGTTGATGTCCATTGTAGGAAGGGTGCATCCTAGGACATGATGTTATTAGATGATTTGGGATTGACTGGATGATGGGCTATTAATATCAAGAGGTTACCAACTTGTTTACCTGCTGACCTAGACTTGATACTTTGATGTTTGAGTTTTCAATTTCGATTTTGCAAGACTTGTTTTTGATTGTGTTGCCAAAAGTTGAAGATGACGACTGTTTATTATGAGTGGATGTTTATTTTGGGTGATCATGAGATGGGACGAATGATTTTGGGTTTTTTGAATGTTTTTGGGTTTTTTAGATGTTTTGAGGCTATTTTTTTTTGGTATTTTCAAGATGTTTTATGAATGTTTTAATTTTCAAAATTTCCAATGTTTTTGTATTTTCTGATATTTATGAATTGTTTTTGGATTTTTTAATTTTCTAATGTTTTGACGATTTGGATATGGATATGTGTGATGATATTAGTGCTCTATTTTGGGATTTTGTTGAAAACTAAGCTAGGGTTGATTGATTGGATTGATGGATTGATGATGATAGCATTGTTGAGGATACACAACAATTCAAGGATAGTGTTAAGAACACAAGGATTGGGAAAGATATCCCAAGATGATGATGGATTGATTGGATTTGATTGATCAAGATTGATGATAACATTGTTGAGGATACACAACAATGCAAGGATAGTGTTAAGCAACACATAGACTAGTAAGGATATCCCAAGATGATGATGGATTGATTGGATTTTATTTATCAAGATCAATGATGATAACATTGTTGAGGATATACAACAATGCAAGGATGGTATTAAGCAAAACAAGGACTAGGAAGGATATCCCAAGATGATGATGGATTGATTGGATTTGATTGATCAAGATTTGAAGCTTGGTTTGGAAAAAAGTTTGTTTTGGATGATTTGATGTGGTGTTGAAGCACACATTAGATGCAACTGATATTGATTGTTTGGATTGATGTTCGATTAAAGATAAAACTTGATAAGGAGCATCTTCTCGTCAAAATATGCCATGGGCTAGTGATTTGAATTTTGGCTCACAGATGCTTTGACCAATTTGATTTTATGTTTCCCAATGTTCGGATCACCACATAAGTTGGAAGATATATATCAAGATTTATTCCCAAAGAAAGATGTAAATACCTACCCCCAATGTCTTGCAATGTATGGAATGCCATGGGTGGATTCTTGGATAGGTGTATGGATGGATGGATATGGATTATCTTGCAATAAGATAAGGTGTTCAAACAAAGGATGCTCATTTGGATAATTCATGGCTTAGATAATGTTGGGTAGGATAAGATCAATGAAAATGACTCATGTTAAGATGTTTACCATGAGCAAGTGTAAAGTGTACACCGAAATTTTACCAAGATCAAGATAATTTGGACTATGGATGTAGATGGATGAAAATGGATTGGATAAATGGTTTATGGATGAATTATTTTTTTATGGATGAGTTATTTTTTTATGGATGAGATGGATGGAATGTTGGATTTATTATGGATGGGATGAGATGCTTCCACCTGAACTAGCACATGTAGATGCTTGATTCTGCACATGACGCTTGTTTTCTAGGTTTTCATCATGGTACCTGTCCAAAGCACCACCATAGTTGTTTTCACTAGAGGACAATTTTTTTCTTTATTGTTTTTAATACTTTTTTAATTTTTTTTTTAATTTTCATATATATATATATATATATATTTGTATTTCTTTGTGAAAGATTTTTAAACTCATGTTGAATCACTTGGTGGCGTTGATGTAGATGTTTATTTCATAATGTGTCATTGATATCCTTCCTGAAGAACTTGTTTTGCCAATATACGTGCACTTGAATACAACTTTTGAGATTCCTAATCTACTTTGTTGATTCTGGAGTTAACTTTGTCTTTGTGCGCACATCGTGATAGAGTGCCTTCTGAATCTTTATGATGAAGGGAGGTTGCCAATAAATGGTCAATGTAAGAATTGGATATCATGTGTGGAGGCGTGGATGGAGTGTGTTTAGGAATAAAAGATGGATTGGTTGATAGTTTGGAACCTTTGACGCTCCAAACTTTGGAAGATGAGAAATGATGGGTGGATACAAAAGTGTGCATGTAATTAGGACCAATCGCTTGATATAGTTTGTACATCATTTGAGAAGCCTTCTTTTTCCTTTGTGGACATCTTTGATGGATACTTTTCCATTTTTTATTTTTCCCCATAGTTTCTTTGACTAATGGAGTTTGATAGGGATAATCTTTCTTTGTATTCTTTGGTATCCATGTGTATTTGATTTGTCCATTATGCTTCCCAACTTATTTTTCTTTGATAATGTTCTTTGTACTTTGATTCAAATATTTCTTTTGATGTTGGTTCCAATTCGTGGATGGGGTGATGGGTGGATGAAGATTCATGATGTGGTTGGTTGTAGTATTGGCACCAGTTTCATCATAAGGATTCTTCGTGCTCCCTATGTTGATGTTTGCACTAGATAAAATTGCCCCCAGTATTATAGAGGTATCACTAATATTTTTAAATCCCTTCATTGTCGAATAACCAATACCTTGATGCTTAGGATTGCCAATAATTTGCACTGGTTCTAGGATACCCTATTCATGTAGGCCTAATCGTCTGCCTTGATAATTCATTCATTGAAACATTTTATTTGCAATAGGACATGATTTACCTTGGAAACAAGGTGCTAATCCTTCTCTGCTCTATTGTGGATCTTTAAAGGTGACAACTTCTTCATTAATAATATAGCTTGCCCTAAAAAAGTTAAGTGATCCAAGTCTATAAGTGATAGGATCCTCCATAAGTGGGATAACTTCCCAATTCATATCTTTGGCTTGATCTTGTGAAATATCATATTTTAATGCTTCTCCAAGAGGTGTTGATGATTCACTGTCCACATAAAAGTCTTCTTCATGATTCATTTTTGATATTCCTTCATAGGATGTTTCTTCATGACCCATTTCTGATATGTCTCTAGATTTTTCTGTATCTTGATCATGTGTACAGATGCTAAGAGTAGGAGACTCTTGTTCCTTGTAATGATATCAAGAGTATGAGACTCTTGTTTTGAATAAAGATCATCTACATGTCCATCCAAAGAAAGCATCTCATGGGTAGATAGAGGAGTATGTGCTATATGGATATGATCATTATTTGCGACATCTTGTATAGATAGGAGAGTGTCCATTAGATTATTGTAGTATCGTGTAGATACAAATTCTTGATCTTGGTTAATGTTGGAATTGCTTCTGACGTACTTTGGATCGAGTTTTTGACATGGGTCAATTTCAATGGATGGATTGCTTATAAAGGGTTCTTGGATATCTTCATTAGGCATGGGAAGTGGCTCAATATCCTCTTGATCTTTGAGTGGACTTGGATCAAATGTTGAGTTGAGGATTCCTTTAGTGTCTGTAACCATGAGGTCAAAGGATGCCAATATGTCTTAGAAAGGACCATTGCTATACTTTGGTGAAAGATTTTGATCATGCTTTAGAATGAATTCTTGAGATATGTCCTCTAACTCATTAGGTGAATGATTATTGGTGGAAGGATTTCCGATTATAGGATCAAATAATGTTAACACTCCTTTGAATAGATCATTGTTGGATATTGTTGAGGGGTATTTATCATTATCAAAAATTGACTCTTGATGTATGTTGAGTTGATCTTCGGATGAGGTAGAAACATCTTCAAGGTGCTCATTGATGGATAGATCTTGATCATTGTTTTCAACAATTGTGGTGGAGAGATTGTCAATGCTATCACTAGTGGTTGAATCTTCATCGTTGTCCTCAATAGTTATTATTTTTTTATCAATAAGGTCTTGGATGAGATTTTTGAGTCAAATACAATTTGATGTTGTGTGTCCCTTTATTTTGTGAAAATCATAAAGGTGCTTCTGATTACCCTGGTGGTTTAACTTGAGGCTCTTGAGAATTTTCATAAAAGGGGATTTTGATGATATTTTCTTGTACCAACTGTTGCATGACCGATTCGATTGGTTCCCCAAGTGATGTGTATTTTCGTTTGTTACCTTGTGAGATTTGTACTTTAAATTGACCTTGTGGTGATTGATTTTGGAGATGTGGTGATTGATCTTCAAGATGTGGAGGTTGGGTTTGTTTTTGATGTTGTTGATCTTGATATCCAACCTCTTGACATTGGAGATATTGTTCTTGATGTGGTTGTGGAAACAACTCAATGCTTTGATGAGATGGTTTAACCAATGGAAGAGTGTATTTATTTTGGGGTGAAGATGTCTCTTGGGACAATGAATCCACTATTTTGGTAAGTGTAGCAATTTTATCTTGCAAAACTTGATCTTGATTTTGATCTTGACACCCTTGATATAGTTGATTTGGTTTTTGTTCAAGCAGATTTGGAATGTATACTTGCGGTGTTTGTATGGGATCATGAACAAATTGATTTTGGACAATGTTCTGATTTGGGATGATGCTTAGATTTGACATGATAGGTTGAACTTGAACATTGTTGTGGTTGGGGGTCACATTGCCTTGATTTAGGTAACTTTGATTTTGCATGGTGTTACCTTGACTTGGATCAATACATGGAGTCGTTAACATATTGTTTGGAATTTGAACAAAATTTGTATGATTCACAAACATATCTATCCCAAAGTTTACCAAGTGTGGATTTGAAATGTTCATGTTTGGTAAACTTATACTTGGTATATTCACATTTGGCATGTATGGCTTTGGTGGGATAATGTTGTTTTGTTGAAGACTCATGCATTGATTGTTTGGTTGATAGATTTATAGGTTTGGACTTTGATTTAAATCTACCATAGGGAAAGGTGTTCCAAAATTTAGATTGGGCATAGTCACATTTGTTGTACCATTGAGGTTTGTAGGAGATAATGACCCATGTATGGATTGTATAAGTGTGAGTTTTGATAATCAATCGACATTGTAAGGCTTTGATAGTTCGGTTGACTTAGATCACTCATGATGTATGGAGTAGGTTTATATTCCATTTTTTCTTCTTGTGTTTTGACCTTGTTGACCTCTAAGGGATTTAGGACCAATGATGAGATGAAGGATAAAAGGGATGAATGATATGGGTGTTGAACTTTTAAGATCCTTGGAGGAATACTAGACTTTAGGATTCTTTGGATTTGATTTGATTTGGATAATGGACTTATAAACCCCAAGATGTTGGATGTTATCTTGGAATAAACTTGTCCACATGGATGATAATTTAACTAGATGTATGAGGAAGGATTCATCCATGCACAATTAGCCAAACAAGGTGATTTTGATGCTGATTTGAAGGATTTTACCAAAATTCTAATATGAATGATTTTTCCAAAGTTCTAAAAATTGTTTGTGAGGTGGGATTTGATTGATGTTTGAGATGGATAAAGTGTTTGATTTTGATCCTAAATGAACTGAAGAAGGACCTTGTTTACAAGACCAATATAGTGAAGAACATGCTTTTCCCTATGAGTAGTTCAAACCAAAAGACCAATGTTTTGCTTGGAAGATCATAAGACAAAAGATAACAAGCACATGTGTGGGGTTCAATTGATTTAATCTTGGTTAATGAATTTCTTTGACCATATCCACACTTTCTTGTTTAACTTTCAAACTGAATGTCTATGCCGCAACTCTTTTTTATCCTACAAGGTCCATTATGTGGAAATAAAGAGAATCAAGGCAATAGTTCCCTAATGTTAACTTTAGAGAGAAAATTGAGATATAAATCCAAATACTTAGAAGCCTCTGAGGATGAAATCCCTAGGGACACGTAGTAGCACTTGGATTTTTCAAAGGTATTTGCTTCTTCTAAAGGTTTGAAATTTGATGTCCTTGTTGAATGCTTGTTTTCAAGATTTTGGATCCAAACAATGTGTTTAACTGAC
Organism: Sequoia sempervirens; assembly: GCA_007258455.2. NCBI lineage: Eukaryota > Viridiplantae > Streptophyta > Pinopsida > Cupressales > Cupressaceae > Sequoia > Sequoia sempervirens. Next base: position 542,872,720 of record VDFB02271358.1, on the reverse strand, counting down.
TCAAAATTGCACAATCCTAGGATGGAAAAGAAAATATTTGTTGAATTTACCACTTGGATAAATCCAACTGTGCTTATTCAGAGCAGATCACTAGAAGCTTGACCACACTGGCTCCCCTCCATGGTTCAACCTAGACTTGTTCAAACATGGACAAACAAACAAATATTAGTCCTCAAACTAGTTTAAACCAAATATTCCCTATGAAATTCATTCAAGCATAAGAATGAGAAAACAACATAAAATATCAAATAAAAGCTAATGAAATCTCATTTGAATGCTCAAACCAACATCCCATAGGGGAATTGGTGCTTCTTTGATGTGGAAAGAAGCCATTTCCCAATTCCTTGATAAGATTGATGATGATTGATTGATCCTTGATGCAAAATACTAATAACCTAGCTATGGATGATGAAATTATATGCTATCTTGCATGAAGTTGTGTATGATTCAAAATGCCTAAGATTGTGGATCCCAAATCAATAGAGAAGGACTCTATTTATAATGAAGAAGGTTTGAAGAATGAAGAATATGATGAATGTGGGATTAAAGAAGGGACCAATGGAATTGTGCCACTTGTCAGCATGCTAATGAAAGAGAGTGCAACACATTTTGAACAATGTGCACGTTAAATGCATGTAGGTGGAATTTGAATTTGAAGAAGTGACTTGTGCAAGAGGGGATGCAAGAGGAATTAATGCCAAGTTCGCTCAAGGAGAGGACATGTAAGAGCCTTTAATGCCAAGTTGGAGGACAAAAGTCCTTTGGGAGGGAGATTTCAAATAAATGGAATATTCCAAGAATATGCCATATTTGAATGGAAATAGGAGGAATTAATAAATCAAATAAATTAATTTACATGTGCAACTTGTAAAAGCTAGAGGAATTGAGGATTAATGTTAGAAGTTAATTAATTTAGGATTAGTTAACCTAGATTGAACTTAGTTGATTGTGAAATTTAATTTAAATGCTTGAATTTATTTAAATCAAATGAGAGGATATTGGAGTATTAGCAATTTAATTAAATAACTTTGATTTATGCAACTAAATGAAGAACATTAGGATTAAATAAAGTTGATTTATTCAATCAAAGAGAGAACTGTTACATATTTTTTGCCTCAGCTCAAATAGAGGAGCTGGCTGATTATTATTTGCCATTAAGTGGAATTGCAGATTTTTTTTTAAATGTTGTTTCGCATTTGCTTTGTGCATTTGAGTAACAGTTATGCATTTTAGTGAAGTTATAAAGTTTCAGAGTGCCATTCAGGTGTTGCAGATTTTGAAGAAATATAGAATTGAGTACATGTGCAAGATAGCATTTCAGATGCTTTTATTCATTTCAAAAGAATTCATATTTTCACAAGGCTTTATTTGATTTCACAATCAAAGTAATACTACAACATTGCATGAGATGCATTTTTCCTTTCAACTGAAAAGCAAAAAATGAAATCAAGGATCCACACAAGCCGTGGATATAACTATAACTGTTCCAATACATTTATAACAGCACAATGCACTACTGAAGATGCGAAAGGAGAACATATAAGAAAAAACATAGTCATCATTGCCTGTTATCGACACTTGGTGTTCAATGGTGCACCTCGCCGTCTCGAGCTTCGTCGACCTGTAAGAGGAGAAGAGGGGTGTCAGTAGCTCCGACTATGACATAACTCATATGATGCACCTACAATAGTACATTATACTATGAGCAATGCATTGAAACAATCAGAAGAAAATCAAATGCAGTATGAAGAAGTGAACTGAAGGAGAAGTATCAACATCATAATCAACATGTTCTATTTTTTATGCTAACACTGTTTGTTTCCTTGTGCAGGTATAGGTTAAGTCGTGAAACTGAACATTATTCGAAGACCAAGCATGTGGAGTAAAACAGGCTCCCACAAGGGTAGAGCCCGACATGCTACCCGATGCATTTAATGGGCTGATTTTGAAAGATTTTTTCATCATATACATCAAAAAAAGTGAAATACAACTGAAAGAGTAAAACAGAGTTATCCATCAAGAAACGAAACCAACTGTGCATTCATAACGATCAACTTTTCTTTCTGAAGGCTATAGGTGAACAGTGAGTTTAGTTCACTTAAGGAATTTAGCTAAGTGCATTTGCATCAAGAATTGTTGAATTACTTCATTTTCTGTGCTAATTATAATCATATAATCAGGTGAGTTTCAATTCATTATTTCTCTTTTGGATAGTGAACAGGCATACATATGCCTTAATGTTTTGTTCTAATTTTCATCATCAAAGAGAATAGTTTTTGAGAACAGTTTGTGCGGTGAAATATAAAAATGCATGAAGAGTACCATGTTGCTCATGAACACAAATATAGACAGTGCACCTGAGTGTTATAAAATTTCTAGTTTTGAGTCGACTAGTGAAGAAATACTGCATTATCAATGGTAATAATAGAGTGATCTTTTCAGAAAAATAACAGAGGAGTAAGTATTTTCTTTCCAGAATGATTCTGAGTTGCCAGTTATACATTTGAACCGATGTTTAAAAGTGGTTCATACTGATGCAATGTTGCAGTCCAAGAACAAAGGGTTAAGCCTCTATAGAATTCAAATAAAGAAAATGAAAGTTGTTGTGTTAAAGTTTAGTACTGGTTATTAAGAGCTTCAAGAAAGACAGTGAACTCATTTCGATTGTGATGGTGCCTCAAACGGGATCGTGTGTCAATGATTAGTCAAGGACAACAATCAAATGTGTTGTTCTTTCATTTTGTTTTCTGTGAGTTACAGGTGTCGGGTATATGAGGTTCCAGAATGTGCATTCAAGACAGATCTTTCAGACTCTTAGTGCCTGGAGAGTACTCTCAAAATGTGAATGTTGGTGGTTCTTTTAAAAATAGCTTACAGATCCATGTCAATGACAGTGCTATAACAAGAGGTCAGTTGCTCTTATCAGAAAAAGAAAATGATTATGAATCAAGTTCGGGTATCATACAACTATCAGAAGATGTACAAAAATGCTAAAATGAAAACTGGGAACATGAGTCAAACGAGTATAAACAAACACACAAGTTCCTGTTTTCCATCGTGTTCTTATATACACTTCTGAAGGCACTTTTCACTCAAGCAGCAATGATGCAGTAGGTGGATCTCTTTCAAAATGTACAATATGCTAATGAGATTGAAATAAAGATAAACATTCAAGATATCTTTTGCTACTAAGAGGAGGCATCAATTCATTGTCTAAATAATGCAGAACGAAGAATAAAGGAGTCTAAGTGCTTAAAAGAGCTCACAAGCAGAGTATAAATTAACACTATTTTGATCTAAACCATGAGTGTACATTTCTGAAGGAAGATCTAAAAGTAAACATCAAATGCCAATATTGGTTTTCTGAAGAAATGCAAGAGTACATGTGATGATGGATGGGTCAAGCCCATGAACTGAATTTGATAAAGGTTTACAGTTTTGTCAACTCCTACAGGGGTTTATAGTTCTATGGTAAGCAAAGATGAACAGCTGTTACCCACATGTGGGTTTGTCTCTAAAATATAGTAAACATGATAATCCATGATATCCATATGGGTTTTACATTAAAACAGCATTATAATTACAAAGTATTCAGATTTATGTGCTTCTTCGAGCCTCAAAGAAGAAAGAATACAACTCTCATTTGATGTTCATAATAACCACAAAGAAGTAACATGAATCAATGCAACGAACTGATAGTCAAATTCTGAAGAGAAACCAGAATAGAGATATTTTCTTCAAAATATACAAACATTTGCTTCAGGATTACGAAATAAAACTATGCTCAGTTATTCATGGTATCCAATGTGGGTTTTCATACATGGTACAGAAAAGTGATACTCTACAATACCCATTTTGTTTTTTGCATTCAAAAGCAGTTTGACCACAAATGTGAAAGATTCTGTTATAAATCGAGCTCAGGAAAGAAGGAGATAGAGTTCTTTTTCAAAATTTTAAATACCCACATGTGGGTTTATTTTGCAAATACAGAAAATGGTGTTTCCTTTTAAAATTTTTAGTACCCATTTCCAGGGTTGGTGTCAAAATGCAAAAAGATAGCTACAGAAATACCCACGTAGAATCTGAAGAAAATGGAAAGAATATACAGTAAATGCTAGCTCTCAGATATTAGTCAAAATACAGAGAGGGAAAATGCAGATTTATTTAAGTTCTTGTGTTACCCATAAACATAGGTGCTTTTAAATTAATATAATGAAGAATTTATGTTCTGGGTTGAGCTAAAATTCAAAAATGTTGCTTTCTACAGTGCTCTTTTTGCACAGCCTGTACATGGCCAGAGGAATCATGAGATAAAGATAGCTTTTAGAGTTTATGCCCAGAAAGATGGAGAAAATTACTAGTTTAAAAATTATGATAGAGTCTAAAGCCGCGGCCATAGCTTTTTTTTTAGTTTCCAAATGCAAGGATTCGAGTTTCCAAGTGATGGCCGAGCTCTAACTGGTCAATAGAGCATTACAATGATAGCAGTGAGCACGAGAAGCGTACATAATGAACGGTAAAATGATGACATTAGAGTATGTTAGCCACGACTTTGAGGCCGAAATAAGTAGATTACAAAAATCATCAACTAAAGCTCACCTCTGCACAGTGAAGGAGAACCAGAATTCAAGTCGAGCTTTCATGGAGTGGACAATAGAGGATGAGCTCGAACTCATGGTAGCATGAGAAATCAAGGTAAGTAAAAGTCAGAAACAAACTTATACATGCCGCGCCCTTAGGGATTTTTGAGGCTCAAAATAATGAAGTGAAAAGTTATTTCGCCTTCGAAAGAAGACTTACCCACTGAAGATTTGGTCAACTGGAGAACAGAGGAGCATTTCTGTGCACACGGGCTCGAATCCAACACCATCATGGCAGCAGTTTTTCTCAGGCAGAGTTTCCTTCTCCTCAAGTCACGGGTGCGAAATGGTGATAATTAGGGTTTGACCCTATTTTGTTCAAATCCCTAATTCAAACATGATGAACTTTCCAGAATTTCCATTCAAATGCACATGTCAAATATCAAATGGTGGCCGAACCCATAGTGTTTCCTTGTGATTTATTCAAGCCTAAGTCTAAATCATTGATTATGTTAGGCCGAATTTCTGTGCTAGAGAGATGTCTTAAGTATTTAGGGCTTATACTTTGTGCCTTAGGAGAACAAGGATCAAGGTATGCCTTAACTTAGATCTTGTTTTAATTGATTTAAGAAAAAATCAATAAGGTATCTTATCATTAAGGGTTTGTTTCCACCTTGAAGGTCAATTTAACCCTTAGGGTTTTATTTTTTTTAATTGATTTTAAAGAAATCAATTGGAGTTGTGATGAGGAGATAATGATGACATTGGTATATTTTTATGATTTTTGGGAAAAATCAATTATTGTAATGGAGAAATAAGCAGTTTTATTTTTGCAAAAGATTTCCAATCTTGGAGTTGCAAAATTAGACAAAATTGAAAAAATCTGCATCTTGTAAAGCAGAAGCATGAAAGCGATGTTTTATAAACTGCTTTATGTTTTCTTATTTTTTTTTAGTAGATCTTTGACTGACTTTTCTTCTTGGTCAAATTCCAGACTTATCTTGGAGAGATAAGGTGTTTTTTGGAACTTTTAAAGCAGATTTTGCCCATTTTTAGGGGCTTGACAGTGTAATCATAAAAGCTTTGTGCTTTTTTCTGCTTTAAAGCAGTTTTTGAGTTTGTTTGAAGCCTTTTTTCCTTGAGCTTTTTTTGAGCTCGGATTAGGGTTTCTTTGAGAGTTTCTTGATAGATTTAGTCTTTCAACTCTGCATTCTCATCAGTTCAGATCAGTTTCTTGCCTTACTCATTTTGGGGAGCTTGTAAACCTTTTTTGATACTCAGTCAGATTGATACTCTTCCAGTTTTAATAGAGCAGCAGATTTCTCCTTCTCATTTTGTTGTCTCAAGTTTTGTAATAGCAATCTGATGTACTTGTGTTTTCAAATTGAAATCCTTTTATGTCTTGTTGTTATAGGTAGTGTTTCAGAATTACATGTTTCAGGTTGCATGTTGTATTTGTTTTCCAGATCTTCATGCAAATTATTAATGTGATATGTGCCAATGAGATTGTGAGGATTACTGCAATAAAGAAATTGTTATGAGTGGTTAGGTCTGAATTCTTTTAAGTTTGGTGAATCATCCTTTAGAAATAGGTTTTATGTTCAGTTATTCTTCATCCCTTTCCTCAGAAGCAATTTTAGAATAGAATTCATCATTCGGAGAACCAGCTCACTTTGGAGATTCCTCTTTCACATAAGATCACCCACATCTGAAAGAGGTTTCCATGTTTCCGTAGTTTGCTGAATATTGCATTTAGCAAGGTGCAAAACTATTGATAACATTTTTTGGCACGCCCGGTGGGACCTCTAAAAAGTAACTTTTAGAGATTTTTAATTTTTTAGTTTGCTGTTTGGTATATACAGCAGATCTTTTCCAGCCTTCTGGAGGCTTTCAATATACCTGGCGACTCCAGTTCTATTTTTTGCATGCTAGTACAACCCCCACATGAGAAATATTCAAATAAGATCAAGTTCAAATTTTTTCAAGTATCAGGAGCCGTCCCCAAAGCGAAGGAGAGGCAGGATAGCAAGAAGACTTTTTGAAGTTCCTACAAGATCAAAGTCAACACCTCCCATCCTTGGCGCTCTAGTTCTGTCACCTGGTGTACCAGTACCGATCTCTCAAGTACCACCAATGGCAACACCACTGAGGCAGCATCCGTTAGCACCCTTTAATGGAGGCAGTCCATTAGATATTGCCCAACATGATGATATTCTAGTTGCAGCACTTCAGGGACTACCATATTTCACTGGAGAAGACTACACCACACCATTTGAACACATCAGTGACATAGCTACGTTATGTTCAGTACATAACATTACTCAAGAGAACGTTGCTCTAAGGTTGCTAGCTGCTTCACTCAAGGGAAAAGTGCTGCAATGGTTCAGAGGTCTCGCTGCAAACTCAATCAGAACATGGGATGCTCTAGGTAGTGGTCTATACCAGCACTTCGTGGATAAATCTGACAACTTATCTTTGTTAGAGCAGTTAAGTACCATTCAAAGGGCGCTGCACGAGCACTTGGCAGATTTCAACTACAGATTCCAGAGGACTTGAGATAGAATCCCAGCAGCAGTAAAACCCTTACTGGCACATGCATTTTTGTTTTATCTAAAGGCTTTGAATAGTAAGATTGCTGTTATGACTCAGTCCATGGGTGGTTTAATGCTTCCAAATGCTTATAACATTGCTATTAATGCTGAAAATTACCTCATTCAAGCTAGAGACATAGCTCCTAGATCCCCCATGCCCTTATTTCCAGAAGTACAGCCGCCTACTCCTGCTGCTGTACCTCCCTTGGCTACTGTTCTGCCAGTTCCAACAATAGGATATCATAGTACAGTCCAAGAAGTCGTTGCCTCAGCCCCAAATCCTGAGATGCAAGAGCTTAAAAACATATTAAAGACCGTTGGGAACGACCTTGTGACTATTAAGAAGCAAGTTGGCCAAGAACATAATCCTTATCAAGCCTCATATCAGCAAAACCAACAAAATAGACCCGCTTTCCAAAGTGATTACCAGGCTCAAAGAAGGAATTTCAACCCCCGACCATTCCAGCCATACAATCCGAACACGACCAGCATGTCAAAAGAGCTTGTGCCACAAAATAATGTTGCTCAAGATTGTGACTGGTGTTACCCATGCAACCAACCCCACAACCAGTCGGCGTGTGCCAACGGAGTGAGAAACCAGGCTTTAATGGTGCAGAATATATATGTTGTTTCAGAAAATACTGTGGGTCAGAATTTAGAACAACAAGAAAATTTGGAAGTCGCTTTGCCGAACTGGCAGAGCTCCTAATTCTATGGTGTGAATGGCCAAGATCGACAAAATTCCCCTATTTCAGCCAATACCAGATCTAAAAAGTGAGCTATGGATTTAGGACAACAGGTTGGGACTTCGCAGCAGCAGCCACCAGTCAGTAAGCAGCCTGTTTCGTCAGAAATTAACGCTGCCACTCAGCCTAAAATGTAGATTCAGCAAAGGGGGCAGGAAATACCTAACAAGGAGTTGTCAAAAACACATTCTCAGCCTGCGCAGAAGCAAAATGAAGCTGTTGTTACAAAAAACCAGCAGAAGGTAAATGTTTCATCCTTCAATATCATTGAGCATCTCAAGAAAACTACTGTCAATATGTCGATATTAGACGCTCTGTAGCTTCCAGGACAAAAAATCTTACTGTAGGATGCATTAGCAGAGTTGTCTATTTCTGACAACACCAATCAAGGAGTTGCAAAAGTTGTGTGGGCTAATGACTTGGAGGAGAAAAGTGGTCAGAAGGAAAAAGAGGTAAAACCCCCTCCGTTTTACTTAAGTCTGATCATAGGTGATAAAATCGTGCATAATTGTATGGTCAACTCTGGTGCTAGTAGTTCAGTCATGTCTAAAAGTTTAGCCAATAAGTTAGGTCTTGTTTATGAGCCTAACCCTCAGAAAGGTGTAGTGCAATTAGATGGGTCTGATGTTAAGACTGCTGGCATAATAAGAAATTTAGCTCTTACCTTGCATGCATCCCCGAGTTTCACTATTCACCAAGATATTCATGTTATTGACTTACTGCCACACTTCGCCATTTGTTTATCACGAGATTTTACAGCCAAGTTGGGTGGGTTTTTGTCTTCTGATTGGTCTCATCTATTTTTTAGAACAAGGTACGGTACAAAGGTGACCATTAAGTCCGAGCCTCTCGCCAAAGACCATATCAAACCATACTCTCCAAGCCCTATAAATGCTAATCTCTACGCCACCTCTGTGATGGAGGAGCAAACCATGACCTCATACTGTAGCACCCAGAGAGACTACATCAGTCTCAACGAATGGGCAGCCGAAGATCACGAGCTTGATCTGTTCCAAAACACAGATGAGGTAGGTTTAGGAGTTTATATGATTCGTGAGTCTGATTGCGACATGCCTAATCTTTGCAAAGAGGATGGACCATCTACATGAAAATACAGTGAGCTGTGGAAACTTTATTTCAATGGTTCGAGGAGCAGTGTTGGTGCCAGAGGTGGAGCTATGTTGATATCGCCCGAAGGAGATAAGTATTATTCAACCTGCAGATTTGCTTTCAGCTGTTCAAATAATACAGCTGAGTATGAAGCATTGGTACATGGCCTTGAGTGGGCCCGCAAACGAGGTATTAAATTTTTGCAAGTTTATGGTGATTCAGAGCTGATTGTGAATCAGGTCAGAAATTTAAATGCTGCAAAAAATGATTTACTTAAGAAATATAAGCATCGTGTATGGGATTTAATGGAAGATTTTGATGCTCTCAATATCATGTCGATTCCTCAGAATCAAAATAAGCATGCTGACAGACTCGCTGCCATAGGAGCTCAGTTTGACATTCCCAAAGAAATCCATAAAATAGAAGCACGTCAGTACGTGAAAATAGTGGTCAGACCTTCTGTACCTGACAATAACGTGAGCTGGCAGGTTTTTGACAGTGATGAGGAAATCGAGAATTTTCTGATTGCTGAAGCTGAGTTCGCAGATGGAAATCAGCAAAAATGGCAGCATTAATATGAGGACCAGATTGTGCAATTAAAGACCAATAAGCTGCGAAAAGGTTTGGTGACATTAGAATCTATCTTTAATTCAGATGATCAAGTTCAGAAGGACAAGTGCAACTTAACAGTTAAAGAGGAACATTATTCAGCTATTGAAATTTTCAAAGGCAAGCTTCTCAAGCTTGGTAAGGTGTGCAGTCAAGAGGAACAACAAGCTTTCATTCTGTTATGTCAAAAATATAGTGATTTTTTTGCTTGAGAATACAAAGATTTAAGAGGTTTTAACCCCGATTTAGCACAGCATACCATCGAGCTTGAGCCCGATGCAAAACCAGTAAGGCAAAAGCAATGACCACTTAATCCTAAGTTGGAACACCTCATGAAGGCTGAACTGAACGAGCTAGTTGAAAGCGGTATCATTTTCCCTATCAAGCACACCTCTTGGGTGTCAAATTTAGTACCAGTCAGGAAGAAGAGTGGAGAAATCAGACTTTGCGTCAATTTCTGAGATCTGAATAGAGCGTCTTTGAAAGACCATTACCCACTTCCTTCCATGGAGCAAATTTTACAGGTGTTTCCGGTTCTGACAGATTCTCTTTGTTAGATGGCTACTCAGGTTATAACCAGATTCTGGTTAAGCAAGAGGATCAGTTTAAGACAGCGTTCACAACCAAGTGGGGCACGATGGCCTACAAGAATATGCCTTTCGGCTTATCAAATGCTGGAGCAACGTTCCAGCGTGCTATGGATATGGCTTTTCACGGCCTTATGAACAAGTTTGTTCTGGTATATTTAGATGATATAACTGTTTTATCCTGAAATGCTAATGAACACTTAGATCACTTGGAACAAATTTTTCAAAGGTGCAGAGAGTTCAGAGTGTCTCTCAATCCGAAAAAGTGTATCTTTTCGGTGCATGAAGGCAAATTGCTGGGACACATTGTTTCAAAGCAAGGTATTTCGATCGATCCTGAAAGAGTTTATGCAATTCTCGAATTGTCATTACCAGCCCATAAGAAAGGCTTGCAAAGCTTTCTTGGGCGAATAAATTTCGTAAGGACGTTTATACCAAATATCACAGCCTTGCTGCAACCTCTCACTTCTATGCTAAAGAAGAACATGCCATTTAGTTGGACCAAGGAAGGCAAGAGGAGCTTCGAGCAGATCAAAGAAGCGCTCGCAGCCGCTCCTACTCTCATTAATCCAAATTTTGACAAAGAATTCATCCTGTATGCTTTTGGAGGAGTGGATACAGTTTCAGCTATGTTATGCCAGCAAAATGAGGAAGGCTTAGAGCAGCCTGTTGCATTTTTCAGTCAAGTTCTGCACGATTACGAGGTGAAGTATTCTTTCGTGGAGAAACATGTCTTTGCTATTGTAAGAAGTTTGAAGAAATTTAGACACATGTTGTCCAACAACAAGGTTCATTTATTAGTGGCTCATTCAACTGTCAAAGATTTCTTGCTTAATAAAGATATTAATGATAAGCGTGCTGGTTGGATCACTAAAGTGATGGAGTTCGATGTGGACATTAAAGTAACCAAGCTCGTTAGAGGCAAAGGTTTGTGTGAACAGATTGTTAGAAGTGAAAATAGTAGGTTGAAGGAGGCTACAAATATAGAAGTGGTATTAAATAATGATGTCTTAAGTGCTGTTCAAACACCCCCTGCTACATGGTTGCAGCAGATGATACATTATCTGCAAATTGGTGAAATCCCCGAAGGCTTAGACAGAGAAAAAAGAAGGTACTATAGATTGCAGGCCATCCCTTATGCAGTAATTGATGGCGTTCTCTATAGAAGAGATTTCCAAGGTGTTTTATTACGTTGCATTCAACCTGATCAAGTTGACAAGCTACTGGCAAAGTTTCATGATGGACCTTCTGGAGGTCACTTTGCTGCAAGAACAACAACTCTGAAAATTATGAGAGCTGGTTATTATTGGCCAGATTTGTTTAAAGATGCTATTACATGGGTCCGAAAATGTGAAAAATGTGCATTATTTGCTGGTAAACAGAGGCTTGCACCGCTGCCCCTACACCCGATTCAGGTAGAACAACCCTTTGCCAAGTGGGGCTTAGATTTTGTTGGTCCTATAAACCTGCCTTCAAGTGCAGGTCATAAGTGGATTCTTACTGCCACTGATTATTTTACAAAGTGGACCGAAGCTGTCACTTTAAAGGAAGCAAACGAGACTTCAGTACTTAATTTTTATCAAGATCTCATATCGAGATTTGGTGTTCTAGATTCAATCATTTCAGATAATGGTTTAGCTTTCATCGGATTAAAGATTTCAGATTGGTCTGTCAGAAATAACATCTATCTGAACACTTCATCAAATTATTATCCGCAAGGTAATGGCCAAGCGGAATCCACAAATAAGAATCTGATTCAGATAATCAAGAAGATTGTTGAAGATAACCAGAGAACGTGGCATGAAAAGCTGAAGCTAGCCCTTTGGGATGACATAATAACTCCTAAAAGAGCCACTGGTTGTTCACCTTTTGTTTTGACTTATGGTAGAGAGGCTGAGTTGCCTATTTCAATTGAGTTACCAACATTGAGTTATATTAAAGAACTGGAGTTGCTGAATGAACAACCTCTTGAAGTGAGGTTTGCACAGCTAGTTGAGCTCGAAGAGACTAGAAAAGAAGCTCCAAGACATCTAGAAATACATCAAGCACAAATGAAGAATACTTTTGACAAGATGGTGAAGCCTCGTGATTTCATTGTTGGAGATCTAGTCTTCAAATGGAATGAATTTAAAAGTAGACCTGGACGACATTCCAAGTTTGATGCAATGTGGGATGGGCCTTATGTGATTATGGAATGCAAAGAACACAACGCATTCCAACTTTCCAAGATGACTGGTGAGGTGCTGTCTATCCCAGTAAATGGGATCCACCTCAAGCATTGCCTTTGAGATAAGTTATCTCACTGTTAGGTAGAGTAGTTTGCAAATAAGTGCATTCCACACATTTCATTTCAATAGTTTGCTTTCTCTAAGCGTTGCTGTGCATTGTTTTGTTGGCCACCAGGGCCTGTTAGTTTGCTTTTAGGTTTTGTTTCATTTTCTTGCTACTATTTGGAGTGTTGTTGTTCATGTTTTTCTGAGTTCACAAGAGGGGGCAGATTTGACTCCGCGCCCAATGAATTGTTTTAAGGCCACTGATCTATGCTTAGCAGGCAAGCATATAGCGGAAATCGCCAAAATGTTACATATTTTTTGCCTCAGCTCAAATAGAGGAGCTGGATGATTATTATTTTCCCTTAAGTGGAATTGCAGATTTGTTTTTAAATGTTGTTTCACATTTGCTTTGTGCATTTGAGTAATAGTTATGCATTTTAGTGAAGTTATAAAGTTTCAGAGTGCCATTCAGGTGTTGCAAATTTTGAAGAAAGATAGAATTGAGTACATGTGCAAGATAGCATTTCAGATGCTTTTATTCATTTCAAAAGAATTCATATTTTCACAAGGCTTTATTTGATTTCACAATCAAAGTAATATTACAACATTGCATGAGATGAATTTTTCTTTTCAACTGAAAAGCAAAAAATGAAATCAAGGATCCACACAAGCCGTGGATATAACTATAACTGTTCCAATACATTTCTAACAACACAATGCACTATTGAAGATGCGAAAGGAGAACATATAAGCAACAACATAGTCATCATTGCCTATTATTGACGCTTGGTGTTGAATGGTGCACCTCGCCGTCTCGAGCTTTGTCGACCTGTAAGAGGAGAAGAGGGGTGTCAGTGTCTTCGACTATGACATAACTCATATGATGCACCTACAATAGTACAGTATACTATGAGCAATGCATTGAAACAATCAGAAGAAAATCAAATGCAGTATGAAGAAGTGAACTGAAGGAGAAGTATCAACATCATAATCAACATGTTCTATTTTTTATGCTAACACTGTTTGTTTCCTTGTGCAGGTATAGGTTAAGTCGTGAAGCTGAACATTATTCGAAGACCAAGCATGTGGAGTAAAACGGGCTCCCACAAGGGTAGAGCCTGACATGCTACCCAATGCATTTAATGGGCTGATTTTGAAAGATTTTTTCATCATATACGTCAAACAAAGTGAAATACAACTAAAAGAGTAAAATAGAGCTATCCATAAAGTAACGAAACCAACTGTGCATTCATAACGATCAGCTTTTCTTTCTGAAGGCTACAGGTGAATAGTGAGTTTAGTTCACTTAAGGAATTTAGCTAAGTGCATTTGCATCAGGAATTGCTGAATTACTTCATTTTCTATGCTGATTATAATCATATAATCAGGTGAGTTTCAATTCATTATTTCTCTTTTGGATAGTGAACATGCATACATATGCCTTAATGTTTTGTTCTAATTTTCATCATCAAAGAGAATAGTTTCTGAGAACAGTTTGTGCGGTGAAATATAAAAATGCATGAAGAGTACCATGTTGCTCATGAACACAAATATAGACAGTGCACCTGAGTGTTATAAAATTTCTAGTTTTGAGTCGACTGGTGAAGAAATACTACATTATCAATGGTAATAATAGAGTGATCTTTTCAGAAAAATAACAGAGGAGTAAGTATTTTCTTTCCAGAATGATTCTGAGTTGCCAGTTATACATTTGAACCAGTGTTAAAAAGTGGTTCATACTGATGCAATGTCGCAGTCCAAGAACAAAGGGTTAAGCCTCTATAGAATTCAAATAAAGAAAATGAAAGTTGTTGTGTTAAAGTTTAGTACTGGTTATTAAGAGCTTCAAGAAAGACAGTGAACTCATTTCAATTGTGATGGTGCCTCAAACAGGATCGTGTGTCGATGATTAGTCAAGGACAGCAATCAAATTTGTTGTTCTTTCATTTTGTTTTCTATGAGGTACAGGTGTCGGGTATATGAGGTTCCAGAATGTGCATTCAAGACAGATCTTTCAGACTCTTAGTGCCTGGAGAGTACTCTCAAAATGTGAATGTTGGTGGTTCTTTTAAAAATAGCTTACAGATCCATGTCAATGACAGTGCTATAACAAGAGGTCAGTTGCTCTTATCAAAAAAAGAAAATGATTATGAATCAAGTTCAGGTATCATACAACTATCAAAAGATGTACATAAATGCCAAAATGAAAACTGGGAATATGAGTCAAACGAGTATAAACAAACACACAAGTTCATGTTTTCCATCGTGTTCTTATATACACTTCTGAAGGCACTTTTCACTTAGGCAGCAGTGATGTAGTAGGTGGCTCTCTTTCAAAATGTACAGTATGCTAATGAGATTGAAATAAAGATAAACATTCAAGATATCTTTTGCTACTAAGAGGAGGCATCAATTCATTGTCTAAATAATGCAGAACGAAGAATAAAGGAGTCTGAGTGCTTAAAAGAGCTCACAAGCAGAGTATAAATTAACACTGTTTTGATCTAAACCATGAGTGTACATTTTTGAAGGAAGATCTAAAAGTAAACATCAAATGCCAATATTGGTTTTCTGAAGAAATGCAAGAGTACATGTGATGATGGATGGGTCAAGCCCATGAACTGAATTCGATGAAGGTTTACAGTTTTGTCAACTCCTATAGGTGTTTACAGTTCTATGGTAAGCAAAGATGAACAACTATTACCCACATGTGGGTTTGTCTCTAAAATATAGTAAACATGATAATCCATGATATCCATATGGGTTTTACATTAAAACAACATTATAATTAAAAATTATTCAGATTTTTGTGCTTCTTCGAGCCTCAAAGAAGAAAGAATACAACTCTCATATGATGTTCACAATAACCACAAAGAAGTAACAGGAATCAATGCAACGAACTGATGGTCAAATTCTGAAGAGAAACCAGAATAGAGATATTTTCTTCAAAATATACAAACATTTGCTTCAGGATTACGAAATAAAACTATGCTCAGTTATTCATGGTATCCAATGTGGGTTTTCATACATGGTATAGAAAAGTGATACTCTATAATACCCATTTTGTTTTTTGCATTCAAAAGCAGTTTGACCACAAATGTGAAAGATTCTGTTATAAATCGAGCTCAGGAAAGAAGGAGATAGAGTTCTTTTTCAAAATTTTAAATACCCACATGTGGGTTTATTTTGCAAATACAGAAAATGGTGTTTCCTTTTAAAATTTTTAGTACCCATTTCCAGGGTTGGTGTCAAAATGCAAAAAGATAGCTACAGAATTACCCACGTAGAATCTGAAGAAAATGGCAAGAATATATAGTAAATGCGAGCTCTCAGATATTAGTCGAAATACAGAGAGGGAAAATGCAGATTTATTTAAGTTCCTGTGTTACCCATAAATATAGGTGCTTTTAAATTAATATAATGAAGAATTTATGTTCTGGGTCGAGCTAAAATTCAAAAAAGTTGCTTTCTACAGTTCTCTTTTGGCACGGCCTGTACATGGCCAGAGGAATCATGAGATAAAGATAGCTTTTAGAGTTTCTACAGAGAAAGATGGAGAAAATTACCAATTTAAAAATTCTGATAGAGTCTAAAGCCGCGGCCATAGCTTTCTTTTTAGTTTCCAAATGCAGGGATTCAATTTTCCAAGTGATGGTCGAGCTCTAACTGGTGAATAGAGCATTACAATGACAATAGTGAGCACGAAAAGCGTATAGAATGAACGGTAAAATGATGACATTAGAGTATGTTAGCCACGGCTTTGAGGCCGAAATGAGTAGATTACAAAAACCATCAACTAAAGCTCACCTCTGCACAGTGAAGGAGAACCAGAATTCAAGTCGAGCTTTCATGGAGTGGACAATAGAGGACGAGCTCGAACTCATGGTAGCATGAGAAATCAAGGTAAGTAAAAGTCAGAAACAAACTTATACAGGTCGCGCCCTTAGGGCTTTCTGAGGCTCGAAATAATGAAGTGAAAAGTTATTTCGCCTTCGAAAGAAGACTTACCCATTGAAGATTCGGTCAACTGGAGAATAGAGGAGGATTTCTGTGCACACGGGCTCGAATCCAACACCATCATTGCGGCAGTTTTTCTCAGGCAGAGTTTCCTTCTCCTCAAGTCACGAGTGCGAAATGGTGATAATTAGGGTTTGACCCTATTTTGTTCAAATCCCTAATTCAAACATGATGAACTTTCCAGAATTTCCATTCAAATGCACATGTCAAATATCAAATGGTGGCCGAACCCATAGTGTTTCCTTGTGATTTATTCAAGCCTAAGTCTAAATCATTGATTATGTTAGGCCGAATTTCTGTGCTAGAGAGATGTCTTAAGTATTTAGGGCTTATACTTTGTGCCTTAGGAGAACAAGGATCAAGGTATGCCTTAACTTAGATCTTGTTTTAATTGATTTAAGAAAAAATCAATAAGGTATCTTATCATTAAGGGTTTGTTTCCACCTTGAAGGTCAATTTAACCCTTAGGGTTTTATTTTTTTTAATTGATTTTAAAGAAATCAATTGGAGTTGTGATGAGGAGATAATGATGACATTGGTATATTTTTATGATTTTTGGGAAAAATCAATTATTGTAATGGAGAAATAAGCAGTTTTATTTTTGCAAAAGATTTCCAATCTTGGAGTTGCAAAATTAGACAAAATTGAAAAAATCTGCATCTTGTAAAGCAGAAGCATGAAAGCGATGTTTTATAAACTGCTTTATGTTTTCTTATTTTTTTTTAGTAGATCTTTGACTGACTTTTCTTCTTGGTCAAATTCCAGACTTATCTTGGAGAGATAAGGTGTTTTTTGGAACTTTTAAAGCAGATTTTGCCCATTTTTAGGGGCTTGACAGTGTAATCATAAAAGCTTTGTGCTTTTTTCTGCTTTAAAGCAGTTTTTGAGTTTGTTTGAAGCCTTTTTTCCTTGAGCTTTTTTTGAGCTCGGATTAGGGTTTCTTTGAGAGTTTCTTGATAGATTTAGTCTTTCAACTCTGCATTCTCATCAGTTCAGATCAGTTTCTTGCCTTACTCATTTTGGGGAGCTTGTAAACCTTTTTTGATACTCAGTCAGATTGATACTCTTCCAGTTTTAATAGAGCAGCAGATTTCTCCTTCTCATTTTGTTGTCTCAAGTTTTGTAATAGCAATCTGATGTACTTGTGTTTTCAAATTGAAATCCTTTTATGTCTTGTTGTTATAGGTAGTGTTTCAGAATTACATGTTTCAGGTTGCATGTTGTATTTGTTTTCCAGATCTTCATGCAAATTATTAATGTGATATGTGCCAATGAGATTGTGAGGATTACTGCAATAAAGAAATTGTTATGAGTGGTTAGGTCTGAATTCTTTTAAGTTTGGTGAATCATCCTTTAGAAATAGGTTTTATGTTTAGTTATTCTTCATCCCTTTCTTTAGAAGCAGTTTTAGAATAGAATTCATCATTCGGAGAACCAACTCACTCTGGAGATTCCTCTTTCGCATAAGATCACCCACATCTGAAAGAGGTTTCCATGTTTCAGTAGTTTGCTGAATATTGCATTCAGCAGGGTGCAAAACTATTGATAACAAGAACATTAGAACTTAATTAAATAAAGTTGATTTATTTAATTAAATAATGAATTTTAGGACTTAATTAAATAAAGTTGATTTATTTAATATTTAATTAAATAATGAATTTTAGGACTTAATTAAATAAAGTTGATTTATTTAATTAAAGAAGAATTTTAGGACTTAATTAAATAAAGTTGATTTTTTTAATCAAAGAGGGATTCTGATGAATTAATTAAATAAAGATAATTCAATTAATTGGTTAGTAAAGAAATGATCAAGGAAGAATTGAAGTTAGTGAATCAAAATCAAGTGCATGATATCAATCAGGATATTTCGAGTGTCTACATTAGGTATATTACTTCATTTCCCTAGAACTTAACCACACATGGTTCACCACACTTACCATCTAACTAAATTAGTGTTTAACATCACATTTAAAATCAAGATTGGTTTTCTATATTTATCCATACCATTCTTCCTCTTTTATTCAACTATGTTTACTATATTCACAAAATATCAAGGTGGGTAATTCCCCTATATTTTCCACAACATGCTAAAGAAGATTTTCCTACTTAAATTAAGGAAGATAGTTAACTAATTTCATTTGAGACATTACAATATAAGAAAAGAAAGCACTCAGTGCATAAAACACATGACATATCATGGAATCATAATTCTCACAACTTCTTAATATATTTTTACAAATCTTGCATTTAACTATTTAAGATTGAACCATTTAATCATATGTTAAAATCATCCTTATTTTTTACAATCACAGTCCATCTATTCTCATAAAGATGCACAAGGAGTAAAAATTCCTAGAAGTCTTGACTACCTTCATGTTTCGTCCATTGCTTTCATGTATATAGGTACTAGTCTATACACCACATTAGTTACTTTTATTTATTGATTTTTTCTCTATTTCAATTTCCTCGTCACTTAATTTACTTAAATCACACATAATTCATTACAAAATTTAAAATAAAACAATTGATTACTCATCCTCATCCTTTAAGGGGTACCTACTAGCATAGGTTGTTAGTTCCTATTTAATGTTTATCCTTTCTTCTCTATCAAGTTCTTTAGCCTATAACAAGATACGTGAAAAGTAGAAATAACATGTCATAAATAATATTTTAACACTAATTTCATATTTTGACAAGGTCCCTTCCCAAAGGTTTTATATATAATTACTATAAGGAAATAATTTAAATGTCATATCTATAGAACCTCATAAATATATCTTAATTTAATCCTTCTATGTATTCACCTTATGCTTGAATCTTAGTAATCAATTCGTTTTGTTTGTTATTTAATCTTTTAACAATGGAACATAAGGGTTTGGTTGTTACTACAACTCTATTAAGTTTACTGGGTTTCCATTTGTTTGCAAAATTATTTAAATGATTTTAAAGTTTCACCTTTCAATTCCATTTAAAATCTGGTTTTGACCTTTTTCTAAAAAGGATGTACTATGAAATGTAAGGTTTCAAACATTAGTTGGTGTCCTTAATCATGTAGTCCTATCTACCAACCATAAGTTGATTGCTATAGAGTTTTCAACATGCAATAGTAGGACTCTTTCTTATGTTTAATCATGATTTAAAATGAGTTTTAGGAGGCTTGTGTGTTATGGATATCTAAGGTATGAGCACAAGATTGATTATCACTACATAGAAACAAGGATTATGTACTTCCGAAGTTACACCCTCAATCTTCTTTTTATCCATTCTCCAATTAACACTAGAGGTGTTCCAAATGCATGCATGACGAGATTTATAAGGTTTGAAGTGTGGTACACTATATTGAACATAGTTTATTTGTAAGTGCAACTCACAAAAGCATTACTCTAGCAACTAGGGTTTGAAGCTAGGTGAATTTAAGGGTAAATCAATCCTTCATTACAAGGTTTCTCGAGGAAAATAAAATAAAGAAATAAAAATAAAATAATTTAGAAAATCCTTAGCACCACCTCCTTAGTTTGAGCTAATGTTTCTTAATTACGTTGCCTCCAATTTAGACACTAACCCTATATTCATCTTTTCAATCAAACTTAACTATGATTTTCAACGTAAACCTTACTTAAGGCCCACTAGGAGGAAATAGTAACTAGTCTCCAAATACTCCCTTACATTTTCTAAGCTTGAACGAATGATTTCTTTTCTAAATTTGAACTATCCAATCAACAATAATTTATTTAATTATTCAAGGTTATATTTCAATATCCACAATAATTCAACTTCTCTATCAACATTAGTAATGTCCTTCTTTGGTGGAAGAATTTAGGTTCCTTTAATCATAGGTATTAAATTGAATCATATTATTTCACTAACTCACCAAATCCATAATAACTATATTTAACAATTGTACCTACCTTCTTAAAGTTTAAGAGAGGGGGCGTGAAACAGTGATAGGTTCAATAACACTTATTAAATGGACTACCATATCTTCTAACATGCACATCACTTGTATAGCCATAAATTTATTCTTGAGGGTTTTGCCTTTGCAATTTTAAGTTTATTTTTAGTTACCTATCATTAGTTAAATACTTAAAATGGTTAAAGTTTTGCTAACACACATCTTTAAAAGTTTTAATAAGGATGGTTAATTGCAATCAGATTCCAATATTTCCACACAAGATAGGCCCTCAAATTTTATTAAGTTAGAGATATTTTGAGCTTGATGGTTGCAATGGGATTTGTTTGATGACCACATACACATTAGTTGGGACCCATCTTATTTCTAGAGTACCTAGTGTTGCAACCTAGGCTCTAATACCAAGTGTCATGCCCAAAAAAAAATTGCTAGAAAAACCCAACAATTTTAAAAAAAACCAATCCAAGGTTACAATCTAACACATACACAACATGATACCCTTGCACAACACAACTCCTAAGACTAAAATTACTTGCCAGAATTATATTGATTGAAGGACACATAATTTAATTAGTTATAGGTTTAGCATGGTAGACTCACTTAGCAAATTTTTATAGATCGTTGACTTAAACTTTTAAAAATATCTTGAGGAGATATTATTAGCAGTAATGTTATTTCCAATAAACCTATTATTTGACTTGAACTTTGGATTCACATTTTCCTAAGATGCCATAGTTTTCCCAATATGGTCAAATTGATTTAAACAAAAAAAAGATGACCACAATAATGTTATTAAGATAATGATCTTGATAACAATAACTTTTAAATATATACCCCCCCCACTTTTTTAAAGAAAATATTTTACCAAAGGAACTTGTTATTAAGAGACCCTTTTTTTTTGCTATTTAGCTAGGCATATCTAACTGATTTACTCTATCATTCATCTACAATATTTTTTCCACTTTTAATTTATTATCCAATTCAATATTGGATTTGATTATTAAGTTATTTTCATAGGTTTTGCGATTTAATTATCCTAGTGATTTTCCATTAATCATATGATTGTTTTGTTTTTATTTTTATATTCAATAAATGGTGACAACAACCAAACTGGCTACACTTTTATCTGGATACGATTAAGAATGGTAAATTGTTTTAGTTATACCATTATAAAAATATTTTATATCTTCAATAATTAAGTTAATAATTTTTATGCAGCCTGCACTAAGTAAATAGAGTTGGTTTTGATATAACACTTTACACTTAACACTAACTTCCTATTTGATATTTAAATTTATTTCCATTTCAACTTACGTTGATTATTCTCCATCGATGATAAAGGTAATGTTACTAATTAAATTTACAACTAATAAAAGGTAGATGCTCACACTACAAATAGCACGTTCCATCGGCTAGTTACTACCTAAAATAATTAATCTAGTGAACGAACAACTAAATTTTATGCTTTTCTCATATAATGAAAAAGGAAGTAACCCTATTTGCATACCTTAATTAGATTTGACCAAGGTCGGTGACATAATAAATTTCAATTTTTTATGGGATTGAGCACACAGTCCCAATTGGTAGATGGGATAAAAAATTACCCATAGATCTAGGACCATTGATAGGAACCCCAAAAGTCATGATTATGCATCCATGGTATTTGTTCTATTATTTTATTTGTCCTCCTCTTGAACTATTGCAAATATGTAGTTATGAGTTCATTTAATATGAAAGCAGGGTAAAGAGGATGTTGCACAAGAGGATAGACAACTCTCAACTACTACCATATTGCTAATTTTGATGTTTAATTTTTTTCTCTTTATTGATAGTATAAATTGACAAGACCTTACCATCAATAATTTTAACAGTGATATACACAATTTCTGACATCGTTGTTATAACTCTTTATTGCTCATGCCACCCCAACATGCTTTTGGATTGACAAGGTTGTAAACTTAGTGCGATTTAAGCACCAACGTGACTCCAACAATCTACAATCTTTTCCAATTGTAGCATAGGGGGAACAATAAACAATAGCATTCTAATTACTTCCTTACACAACAAACAAGTGAGGTTCAAGGGTAAATAACCATATAATGATAATGATGCTAATGGTATCAAGGTGGTAACTAAATCCGATTCACAAGTTTCTTACTTCCCCTTTACATTTGATGTGACTGATTCTGTCATGCTCGAGTAAAGGGAGGAATGGTTTGGACTTATGTTTCCTGTAAAAATTTGCAAAGCATTTATTTCCTCCATACAAGTCTTACAACCACCCTCGTTAGCTGATAAGACATGGCTCCATAGCTACCCTAGACTACGGTGCTGAGGAGAGTAAAATGAGTTAGCAATTGAGTGTTAAGCATGATCTTCACACAACTTCATTGCAAGATAGATAATATGGCTAGTAAGATGCAAGAGTCGCCCATCCCATGCTTAAAATATTTACTTTCCCTAAAAATCTTCAACCTATTGAGGAAACTCACTACTATTAGTAATAGGGATAAATGTAGCCCCTACGTAGCCCTAATGGTGGAAAT
Organism: Sequoia sempervirens; assembly: GCA_007258455.2. Lineage (NCBI taxonomy): Eukaryota > Viridiplantae > Streptophyta > Pinopsida > Cupressales > Cupressaceae > Sequoia > Sequoia sempervirens. The sequence goes on along the minus strand of VDFB02271358.1, from coordinate 542,849,751 downwards.
TAAATAGAGGAATGTTTATGCTTCTGTGGACTATAGAGTGGTTACGATTAGTTCTTAGCAAGTTGGTTTAAGTTGAGACTTACCCACATAAGTAATCAAAGCTAGACCAACCACTTGATCGGATTTACGCCCTAGAATTTAGTGCTAGCACTACTTACCTAGCACCATATTTATGCCACAACCAAAATGAGATGATCACTGACATCGCTCTTAATTGCAGGAGTTAGTATTATAATTTTTCAATATATAAAACATAGATAAACCGAATCTTTTGTATCCTATCAGGACAAAGAAAATGAAAGGATGTTTTCAAGATAGACTATTACCATAGAGCTCACAAATGAATTAAATTTTTTGATCTAGAGTGTCAACTCAGTTGAAGCGATGGTTGAAAATAACACAAGAAGCACATGGTGCAGGAGCACCAAGTGCATTTTTTTGTAAAAGTAGTAAAATGAGGTCATTTAGTAGAGTCTAGGGGTTTTTTGAGTCATTTTGAGTCAAATAAGGTCTAATTAGACCATTTCTATGTAATTTGGAGTCATTGAGTTCATTTTGTCACATTTGTGCAATATTGTAAAAAGTTGTCACCAAAAAGATGCAAAATTGTCAAAAAGTTGCAAAAAGGCACTTTTGTGGAAGATCAACAGTCACATAATTCAAAAGTTAGTTTTGGGTGGTTGTGTTAGTTGTTTTAGGAGGGAAAAATCACAAATATAAAAATTAACTTGATGTAAACGCCCTGGATGATTTTGAAGTGACAAATTAATAGAATATCTCTGTTTTTCTTCATAATTTATGTGTAATTCCATTATTCCCAGCGCTGGTACGGTTCCGTACAGAGGAAAATCACTTCAAAACCTTTTGATTTCAATTGAGGCATGAGCTAACATCATTTTGCATTGGATTTGAGGGTTTCATATTGAATTTGGTGGGTGTTGGACTCATTTTCCTGTAACTGTTTGTAATACCATGTTTAAGGGTTTGAGAACCTTTAAAATGTATTAAAGGACCCTTCCACCGACTGTGTCTTTTGTATATGGGTGGAATGGGTCCAATCAAGTAGGTTTATATGTCATATGGGTTATTTTGAGCAGGGAGTAAGGTTTGATGGGATTTTGATGACTGTCCTAGGGAGTTTGTGTGAGATTTTACCTTGAAAAAGGTGGTTTAGAGTTAGGGTTTGATGAAATAGTGGTGACAAAGGTTGAAGAATGAACTTTTAAGCATGTGCAGGTGTATTTGAGTGTGTTGGAAGCATTGAGAAAGAGAGAAATGGTCTGGAGAATTGTTTTTCAATAAACCCTCCTAGAAAAGGGCAAAATTGAGGGTTTTCTAATTAGGTGACTTGGTGGAGGTTTCACACCTTGGAAATTGGTGAAGGCTATTTGACATCAATGGAGAAGGTCTGAGCAGATATTTTCAATTGGGAAGGTGATTGAAGATAGGTTCCCTTATAAAAGTGGCCTAATTGACCTTGTAGGACAGCATATAAGGCTCGGTTTGAGAAGGTTGGTCCAAAGTGACCTAAGTTGATTATGATATATGTTTTGAAGAAGGATAAAGGGTGTTTGAAATACTAATTGGTTGTGGGTTGGAACTTTTTTTGAAAATATATGTGCTAATTTGCCTGTTTGGAGACCTACAAGGAACCTAGGTTGAGATTGTGAAAAGTTGACAAAAGAGGTTTTGGTGACTGAAAAGTTGATTGAAATACCTTGAATTGGGATTGTGAGTGGTTTGCTTCCCTGCTTTGCATCCACACACAATCAAAAGGGATTTGTATTGACTCTTCTTCCATCTTTCTAGGCAAGCTTCAGAAGCACATTTCGATTGGGAGTGAGTCAAGCCCTCGTTGTGTTCCCATGGTTGTGGGAAAGTGAACTATTCACTCTCTCTTTAAAAAGAAAAAAAAACATCAAGAACATGATCAAATGAAGCATAAAGTTTCATCTTTCTCTTGGTTCATTTATTTAAATCTAATTTCAAATGATGATAGGGTGCAATGCAGATTTGAAATGGATTTGCTCAAGATTTTGGTGTAGATTAGAAATTTTGCTGCAAGGTTCAATAATGATGCAATGAATGTATATTTGTATTACTTTTGTAAGTTTGTTTTTCTTTTATCCCTCTCGCCATGACAATCATTTTCTGGTCTGAGGGGCAAGATAATCGATACACTAGAAGGACCACTTTGATGAACGAATTTAGATGCTACATCTATATTCAACAATAGTGGTTATCCAGTTTACTGTCAGATTCCTCCATTGTTTGGGTTTAGCACTTCAAGCTATTGGATGAGGGGGAAAGTGTATTGGGGAGGACTAGGTATTTATGGTCCCAACTGGTTGAAGCATTTGAGTGATGAACAATCCATCTCTCCTAGCTTTTGAGCATTGGTAAATGCCTTGGATTCAAGATAGTCAACTTGTGAAAATAGAGCATGCCCAGACTAGGCTACCATTGTTTTCTTTACCAGAAATTACTCTCTTGATTTATTCACCCCTACTAATGTTATTCCTTTCTCATGAAAGAGCAACAAGGAGTTGGTGGTTGAAATTTTGCATACCAGTATTCCTTTCGTAATATTTCACAACCAGAAGATATGAATAGACTACAAGCATTTGTTTACCTTTTTGTTTATATATGTTTATATTATTATTTCTTTTTAAATCTGCTTCATAAGTAAAACAAAATAAATAGATTGTAAAGAGCATATGGATATGTTATTATACAACTACTACCTCTTATAAATGAGTAATTTTTATTGTTACTTTCCTTTGAATTGAGCTTCAAGAATACAATCAATCTCCTTCTTATTAGGATATGTGCAAATATAATTTAACTTTGAAGAGATTCTATGTTACACTATCCTACAATGATGGAATCACATTCCATGCTTATTAACCACTCTTTTTGTTTATTTTATTTGTTTTTTCTAGAGTGCTAATTTGTTTATGTATTACATAAAATATGAAATATCAAGCCTAACTTTTCAGATTTGCAATCAAATTTAGACAACTAGTATGGAAGTATTCTTTGGAGAGAGTTAATGCATACTAATTCATAATAAATGTTACCCAATTTTCACCTACAGGCTCAATCAGGGGAAATTATGATTTAAATTCAACACGTGGATTAAATGTGGCTCCCATAAGGGTTGAGCCCAGCGTGCAGGTGTTTGGTTTTCATTAGGAAGGTCTTCATCTAATGCTATTTCACAAGTAGGTCTATTGGAAAGCCTGCCTCAGTCAGATTTGACATAAAACTCCAGAGGAAGAAAGTTGTTGAGACTAGATGGATGTCTTGCCGACTAGTAGTATGGTTGTATTCATTTGAAATACACTGGTTGCCCAGACATTTTAGTTGCCAGGAGTTTTTATGTATCTCTCCGCTTGGAAAGAAGTCACGCCGACCCTTGTGCACAAGGCTAGCGTCGTCGAAAGAAGGGTGTCTTCAATGTAAGGTCTCACCGACACATGGGAGTCTCACCAAAATGACCGGCATCGGGGAAAGGTCTAGCCGACCGCTAAGTCTCAGCAAAAGGTAACGCCTTCGACATAAGTGATTGCCTTCGGCATAATGTCTGGCCGACAGGGTAAAGTCTTCTCGACTGATATGAGCTCTCGCCGAAACAAGGTGGCTTCGATGAAAGGTCTTGTCGACTTGATAATATCTCGGTGAAAGGTTAGGCCTTCGGGGAAAGGTCTGGCCAAAAGGTCTCGGCGAAAAGAGGTGCTATCGGGGAGATGTCTCACCGATGGTTGTTAGTCACACCGAGGGTTTCATTGGGGAGAATGGAAGAGCTCGACATGATATCTCACCAACTGGTGGTACTCTCGCCGACATGTTTTGTGCCTTCGGTGTAACGTGTTGAGCTCGATATAATGTCCTACCGAGTGCGATTGTCTTGGTGGTGAAAGGGAATATCGCTATAACTTTGGCTGCCCGCCATGATCTCTGGCCAACCCGATGGTTGCTCGCTGAAGGATGAAGGGCTCGATATGAGGTCCTGCCAAGAGAATAGAGTCTCGTTGATAGATATGTGGCTGTGGTAGGACTCATTGCCGAGAGTTTGAATTCAACAAGAAGTCTTGCCGATAGTGATGGATTTTCCAATGAAAAGGGATATCGGTGCGACTGATGGGAACTCGCTATGACCTCTGTTCGATAACGATTGTCTTGCCGATGGTTTTCTGTGATGTTGATATAGCTTTTGCATTCGATATGAAGTCTTGCCGATAGTGGTAAGCTATGTCGATCGCTGCTATAGAACATAATCGCATCGGGGAAACACGGCCAGTGTCTCACCAACATGCGATTCTGTTTGAATGAACTTTGACCCCTTGGGAATCCTACATGGAGCGTGTTCAACCAATCAGAGGGATCTAAAGGTGAACCAGTGGCAGTTTGACTGATTGACTACCCCTGTGAAGAAGATCAACAGAATGTGCACGACATGGGTCGGCTCGGTGAAGCAATGATGTTTGGATCTAACAGGGGGAGGTCAGATGCTGCTTCTCGAAGATGGTCAACTTGCAGAAAGATCTTAAGCACAGGAAAGTCGAAAGGAAGAAAAGGCCATGAGTTTCAGTGACAGCTAGGATCTCTGCTGGCAGAAGGTAGATTGATATTAATGGCTACACTCAGAAACATTCAAAGCAGTTTCGGTGAGTTTCGAGGGCAGAGACGAGGGCTGCAAGTTAATGCGATTGTTGCAAAAGATCTGAAGGCCATTCTTGGAGCGATCCTTCACCGACATGGACAGCAGGGATACACATTGAATGCAACATTAACTGTATTTCAAAAAGATCTGAAGGTCGACGTGTTCAGCAACCAATTCATTTTTGTAACCCCTAGGGCAGGGGCCGACATTTTTTGTATATATGGCATTTTTTCCTCTTTGAAAGGAGTTCTAGATGATGCAGCTTTGGATATAGTGACTTTTACAGTCCTTTGGCATAGTTCTTACATCCTTTTGTAACTCATGGAGATATGGAATATAGTTTACCTTGAGTGTTCTTTAGTTTTGATTCCTTACCATCTTGTTCTATAGTTGGTGTATGTTTTATGATTGATCAAACTATCTTGTAAGCACTTTAGTTTCATTTTAGTTTTGTCTCATGCCTTATACCATTTTCTATAATTAGCATGTTCGTTCGGGTTGTTGATTGTGTTAGTTAAATATAATCACTTGCTCAGTGTGAAGTTTTTCTTCCTTCTGCAAGTTAAAGTATTTGATCTTTCAGAGAAAATTGCATGAACTTTACAGTAACAAGTTGTGTAAATTGAATTCCTGCTAGATTTCGTTGTCTCCCTTTAAGTTTGGTGTATCACTTCTTTTCACTTTTATAGTTTTATTCATTTTAGCACTCTTTCTCCCTTTTCCTTTAAAAGAATCAGTAGAATAGTGACACCATAGGAAGCCAACCTTCTCCAGAGGTTGACCTTGGCTTACAAGTAACCCACAAATTTAGAGGTCTTCCCATGTTACACTGAGGTGTTGAACATCAGGTTCAACATGGTGGAAATCTAAGTGTTAACAGTTTTGGCATGCCCGGTGGGACCAATTCCACCTTATATTGCTAGTTTTGTATGCAACCAACAAGTTTCAAACTTTACAGAAGTCATTTTTGCATACTTGGTGGCTCCATAAAGAGAAAGAACTTCAGAATCAATGCTTTTACAGTTTATGAGAAGAGTTCAGACAAGGAGCAGCTCAATTCCTTTTGAATATTTGTAGCTGTCACCACCCAGAAGACAAGGTAGGGTAACAGAAAGGACAGGGACAACATTTATCTATTCTAGAAGAACTAAATCTACTCCATCTGTGAGATCTCATATTGCTGTCCCATTTTTTGTTTCACCTAGAGTGCAAGTAAACACACCTCACCCACCTCTAATGGTTGCTCCCAGAAATCAGCCTTTTGTGCCATTTAATGGAGGTAGTCCATTAAATTTGTTACAGCACAATGACATTCCAATCACAGCTTTGAAAAGCTTGCCAATTTTCAGTGGGGAAGATCAGACTACCCCGATTGAACATATACGAGATGTTGCTTCCTTATGTAGTGTGCACCATATCACACAAGAAGATGTAGCTGTAAGACTACTTGTAGCATCATTCAAACAAAGAGCATTACAGTGGTTCAAGAGTCTTGGAGTAGGTTCAGTTGCCACCTGGGATGAGTTAGGTGACAAATTACATAGGTAGTTTCAGGATAGGTATCATAATTTATCTTTGTTGGAGCAATTAACTACGCTTAGGAGGGCTCCTTAGGAGCAAATGAATGATTTCAATTTCAGATTTCAAAGAACCTGAGATAGAATCCCTACATCAATGATACCACCTCTAGAATATACATTTTTGTACTTTTTAAAGGCCCTTAACAGCGATATAGCCATTATGATACAATCAATTGGGGGTGTTTCCCTACCAGATGCATTTGAAGTAGCAATCAGAGCTGAAAACAACCTAATACAAGCTAGTAAACTTGATCCTAGGCCACCAATGCCTATATTTCTAGATATTCATTCGAATATCCCTTTGCATATACCACCTTTTTCACCTTTGCCACCTGTTCCAACAACATCAGCCATTGTTCTACCTACTGTAACACAAGAAACTGTTGTTTCAAGATCTTCAAATGAGTTACAGGAGATGAAAAGTTTATTACAGACTTTTGGTAATAAGCCTTTGAGCTTGGAAAAGCAGCAATCATATAACATGCCTTATCAACAGCAGAATTCAGGTCAACAACAGCAATATCAAGGTAATAGACAGGCTTATCAAGGCAATTACCAGGGCCCAAGATAGAGTGTAAATACTAGACCTTTTCAGGCTTATGCCCCAACACCTGTTAGTGCAGTTAAGGATCTTGTCCCTATTCAAAACAACTTAGTAGTAGATTATGAGTGGTGTTACCCTTGTAACCAACCTCACAATCAGGTCACTTGCTCAAACAGACTCATTAATCAGGCACTTATGGTACAGAATGCCTCAATTTCATAGCAAAATGCACTCAATGATGTAGCTCCACAACACCAAGATCAGCTTACCAATGAAACTACCCTACTTAACTTGCAAGGTGAAGAATTATGTGGATTGAATGTAGATAGTTCTCCAGTTGCAGCTAACACAAGGGCGAAGAAAAGAGCTTTCGAGCTTGATCAAGCAGCTGATAAAGGAAAGACAACAGCTGCAGAACCATCTACATCTCAAGTGACTCGCGTTCTGCAAAAAAATCAACAACTCACAGTTAAGGAGCAGCCATACTTGCAAGCTGATCATGCTGGCATAAAGGTACATCATAAAGTAAACCCAACTGCACCTTATAATATTCTTGATAGTATGAAAAAGATGAATGTAATGATGTCTATGTGGGATTCATTAGCTATCCCAGGTCAAAAAAATATGTTACAGTGAGCTTTGTCAAATTTTAAAGTGTCTAATCAATCTGAGTCTCCAATAGGTCAAGCTAGAACTGTGTTGACAAATAATCCTCAAGAAAATGATAAACCGCCCAGTAAAGAGGCAGGAAAAGAAGTCAAACCACCTCCTTTTTACGTTTCTGTAATCATAGGTGATAAGTTAATTCATAACTGTATGGTAGATAGTGGAGCTAGTAGCTCTGTAATGCCAAAACAAATTGATGATAAACTTGGACTAAAGTATCAGCCTTTAGAGAAAGGAGTAATTCAATTAGATGGTACTTTTGTTAATACATTGGGTGTTATTAAAGGCTTGAATCTTACCCTTCATGCTTGTCTGAATTTTTCAGTTCCTCAGGACATATGTGTCATAGATCTCCCACCTTTCTTTTCTTTGTGTCTCTCAAGAGACTTTACAGCTAAGATAGGTGGTTATGTGTCAGCTAATTGGTCACATATGTTGTTTAGAACTAGATATGGAACCAAAGTTACCATTAAATCTAAAAATTTAGCTAAAGATCATATTGAACCATATAACCCAAGTCCTATCAATGTTGTTCCTACTACTGCAGACACAAATTGTGTCATTTTTACTGACAGTGAGTTGGCTGCCGCTCAAGAACTTCAAGCAGAAGTTGTTCCTGATGTGCTGCTACATGAATGGGCAGCCAAAAATGTGTTGGACAGCCTTGAAGACCTTATTCAAGATGCTGGTATGGGAAATTATGTGATGCTTGAACCTGATGCAGAGGTTCCTAACCTTGAAAAGGGTACAGATCAGTTGTAACAACAAAGTGAACTCTGGAATTTTTTTTTTGATGGTTCCAGAAGCAAGAATGGAGCAGATGGAGGTGCAATGTTGGTTTCTGCACAGGGTGATAAGTATTTTTCATCCTTTCGTTTTTCTTTTGCATGTTCTAACAACAGTGTTGAGTATGAAGGACTCATTCAAGGCCTTGAGTGGGCAAGGAAAAGAGGAATCGACTGTTTGAAAGTCTATGGAGACAGTGAATTGACAGTTAATCAAGTTAGAGGGCTGAATGTTACCAAGAATGATGCTTTGAAGTCTTACAAAAACAGAGTATGGAATATAATTGAAGAATTTAATGCCTTCAATCTGATTTTTGTTTCATGAAATCAGAATAAGCATGCTGATAGACTTGCAGCAATTGGAGCACAATTTGATATCCCAGGCGATATTAAAAAAGAAAAAATACAGTAGTATGTCAAGGTGGTTATCAAGCCATTTGTATATGCATAAAATTGGTCATGTCTATTTATTCCTGACATTTAATTAAATATTTATTATTTAATTAATTTTTCTAAAGTCTTCTACAATGTAATTAAATTTAATCAATTTAATTATATTGTTCATTCATTTTATTCTCCCACTATAATTGAATAAATTTATTTTATTTAATTATTTCACATGTCTACTTTTTTTTTTTTATTCAAGGGGTAAACGCTTTTGACCGGAGCTATGAACCGGATACAACCATTCAACAATAACACCCCAATGGGGTTTGAACCTTGGTGGCAAGAACAACAATGCCACCTATAAACCATCACACCATGCCAATACCGGCCATTTCACATGTCTACTTGATTAATTAAATAAATACATTTTATTTATTTAAATTAATTATCATCTGTTTGAATTTAATTAAATCTTTTGTTTTAATTAAATTTAAATATTTCTTTTCTTCTATTTTAAACTTTCTTCTAATTAATTAAATATTTTTATTTAATTAATTTCATAACACATGTCATTTCTTCAAATTTAATTAAATATTTTTATTTAATGAAAGATCCTCTGCTTTCTTCAAATCATAATTAGATATTTTATTTAATTATGAGATCTTCTGATTTCCTCAAAAATCTTAATTAAATATTTATTTAATTAAGAAAAATTGACACACCCATAAATAAATAAATGAATTGGATAATTCATTATTTATCTTCTCAATATCTTTCCATTATCTTCTAAAAAAGATGATTTTTAATCATCTCATCTTATCTCTTCCATGAAAATGGAAAAATATTGCTTTATTCGATTTCTTTTTTTTTTCTCTCTAGTCTCATCCATCTTCGACCGTTCGATTTGTTAGGAATTATTTCAACCATTGACCAACTCAGCCAATCAAAATCCTTGAAAAACTCTATAAATACATGTGCAAATCCAAGCATTGGTTACACACGAACATATACGCAATTTCACTTACACTCTTGCATTTTTAGCATTTCAGCAATAATCGTATCTTAGTAATAATTTGATCATAGCATAGCATAATCTTCCATTTAGCATAGTATGCATTTTTAAATCTCATTCTCTAGTAGCCTATTTCGTTGAGCTTGGCATTCCAAATCTAAGAGCAACTGGACCAAATGAAACGCTGGAGACAAAGAGCAATAGAACGACTTCAGAGAAGCTGCCATAAAATAGTTTGTTTATTTGTTTTTTTCTTTCAATTTCTTTGATCTAATGTTTTACTGATTGTGTTTTGATTTAATTATAATTGAGCATATTTTCATACACACACCATCAATTCCTAATAACAACATTAACTGGTAGGTATTTGAAAGCGATGAACAGATTTTAACCTTTCTACTCCAAGAAGATCAATTTTCTGTAGTGAACCAGGAAAAGATTAAACATCAGTATGATGATCAAGTGATACAGCTGAAGACAAATAAACTTCCCAAAGGGTTGGCTACCTTGGAATCCATATTCAACTCTGATGATTAGCTTAAGAAGAACAAAGTCGGGATTCAAGTAAAAGAAGATCATTATGAAGAAGTGGAAATCTTTAAAGGTAAGCTTCTCAAATTAGGAAAAATCTGTTCAGTTGAAGATAAGAGAGCTTTCATTGTTTTATGTCGAGAGTATCATGATGTTTTTGCTTGGAAATATTTTGATTTAAGAGGGTTTGATCCTCATATTGCACAACATACAATTGAGTTAGAACCTGGTGCCAAGCTAGTTAGACAAAAATAGAGACCATTGAACCCCAAGCTTGAACCCTTAATGATCAAAGAGCTGACCAAGTTAGTTGAGGGGGGTATTGTATTTCCAATTAAACACACATCCTGGGTTTCTAACCTTGTTCCGGTTAGAAAAAAGAACAGTGAGGTAAGACTATGTGTAGATTTTAAAGACCTTAACAGAGCATCTCTGAAAGATCATTATCCCTTACCATCTATAGAACAAATTCTCTAAGTTGTTGTTGGTTCAGAGAGATTTTCTCTTTTGGATGGGTATTCTGGTTATAACCATATTCTAGTCAAAGAGGAGGATCAGTATAAAACAACATTTACAACAAAATGGGGCACTATGGCTTACAAGAGGATGCCTTTTGGTTTATCTAACTCTAGTGCCACCTTTCAGCATGCCATGGATATGGTGTTTCAAAATTTAATTCTGAAATTTCTGCTGGTTTACTTAGATGACATAACTGTATATTCAAAGAATGCAGATGAACACTTGTTACATCTCAAGCAAGTTTTTGAAAAATGTAGAGAATATGGAATATCTCTCAATCCGACAAAGAGTATTTTTGCAGTTCATGAAGGTAAACTGTTAGGTCACATAGTGTCAAAAGACAGAGTTACCATTGATCCTAAAAGAGTTAAAGCTATACTTGAACTGCCATTACATAATCACAAGAAAGGATTGCAGAGATTTTTAAGGAGAATTAACTTTTTAAGAAGATTCATTCCTAACTCTAGTGCCACCTTTCAGCATGCCATGGATATGGTGTTTCAAAATTTAATTCTGAAATTTCTGCTGGTTTACTTAGATGACATAACTGTATATTCAAAGAATGCAGATGAACACTTGTTACATCTCAAGCAAGTTTTTGAAAAATGTAGAGAATATGGAATATCTCTCAATCCGACAAAGAGTATTTTTGCAGTTCATGAAGGTAAACTGTTAGGTCACATAGTGTCAAAAGACAGAGTTACCATTGATCCTAAAAGAGTTAAAGCTATACTTGAACTGCCATTACATAATCACAAGAAAGGATTGCAGAGATTTTTAAGGAGAATTAACTTTTTAAGAAGATTCATTCCTAACTCTAGTGCCACCTTTCAGCATGCCATGGATATGGTGTTTCAAAATTTAATTCTGAAATTTCTGCTGGTTTACTTAGATGACATAACTGTATATTCAAAGAATGCAGATGAACACTTGTTACATCTCAAGCAAGTTTTTGAAAAATGTAGAGAATATGGAATATCTCTCAATCCGACAAAGAGTATTTTTGCAGTTCATGAAGGTAAACTGTTAGGTCACATAGTGTCAAAAGACAGAGTTACCATTGATCCTGAAAGAGTTAAAGCTATACTTGAACTACCATTACGTAATCACAAGAAAGGATTGCAGAGATTTTTAAGGAGAATTAACTTTTTAAGAAGATTCATTCCTGATGTTGCAAATTTATTGCAGCCTTTGACTGCCATGCTTAAAAAGAATGTAGTTTTGAGTTGGACTAGAGAAGTGAAACATAGTTTTAAAGAAATCAAGGAAGTTTTAGCATCAGCTCCAACACTGGTAAATCCATATTTCTCTAAAGACTTCTTCTTATATGCTTTTGGTAGTGTTAGTTCAATTTTTGCTATGCTGGTTCAGAAAAACAGTGATAATTTAAAGCAGCCAATAACTTTCTTTAGTCAAGTACTTGTTGATTATGAAGTGAAATATACGTTTGTTGAGAGACATGTTCTCGCGGTGATTAGAAGCCTAAGAAAGTTTAAACCTCTAGTTTCAAACAATAAAATTCATATTTTGGTTGCACACCCAAGTGTGAAAGAATTTTTGTTGAACAAAGATCTGAGTGAGAAAAGAGCAAGGTGGATCACAAAAGTAATGGAATTTGATGTCAACATCAACATCACAAAACTTGTCAGAGGTAGAGGACTTTGTGAGAAACTTGCCTCAACCCCTGAAGATGTACAGAAATCAGAAACTAGTGTTGTTTTAGCTAATACGGATGAACCTCAAAATGTTCAAGGTGCTGCACCTGCATTAACAGCAAGTTGGGTTCAAGAAATGACTCAGTTTCTTCATACTGGTAAATGTCCACCAGGTCTAGACAGAGAAAAATGAAGATACTTTAGATTGCAATTAATTCCTTATGTCCTCATCAATAATATTCTTTTTAGGAAAGATCTGAATGGTGTTTTATTAAGGTGCATTGATGTTGATCAAATAGAAAAGGTACTTCATGAATTTCATGATGGAGTTTCAGGAGGTCACTTCGCTCCAAGGACAACTGCTTGGAAAATTATGAGAGCTGGTTACTATTGGCCCAACTTGTTTAAAGATGCATATGCATGGTTAAGGAAGTGTATTAAGTGTGTTTTATTTGCAGGAAAGGAAAAGTTACCTGCTATGCCTTTACATCCAGTTCAAGTAGAGCAGCCCTTCATGAGATGGGGGATTGACTTTATTGGGCCAATTAATCCACCATCCAGTGCTGGTCACAAGTGGGTCCTTACTACTATAGACTATTTCACATGATGGACAGAGGCAACAACTTTGAAAGAAGCAAATGAATCTTCAGTTTTGAGTTTTTATGAAGATATAACCACCAAATTTGGAGTTCCTGACTCAATCATTTCAGATAATGCCCTTTCTTTTGTTAGGTTAAGAGTCACAGATTGGGTTGTTAAACATGGAATTCATTTGGATAATTCCTCCAATTATTACTCACAAGGTAATGGATTAGCTGAAAGTACAAATAAAAATCTGATCAGAATCATTAAGAGGACTATGGAAGAGAATCAAAGAATTTGGCATACCACATTGAAATCTGCACTTTGGGTAGATAGAATAACCCCCAAGAGATCAGTTGGTAATTCTCCATACGTACTCGTTTATGGTAAAGAGGCCAGATTACCTATAGAGCTTCCAGCTCTAGACATTGTTCACCAGCTGGAGATGTATGAAGAACATGACCCAATGTCCGTGAGATATGCAAAACTCATGGAGCTCGAAGAATCAAGAGATAAAGCAATGAAAACTTTGGAGTATCATCAGCTCCAAATGAAGAAAACATTTGATAAGAAAGCTACAGCCAAAGTTTTCAAGGAAGGTGATATTGTTCTCAAGTGCTATGTACTAAAGAGCGGTCCAGGCAAACATACAAAATTTGACCATTTTTGGGCAGGCCCCTTTTGTTGCTACTGAATGCAAGGAGCATAATGCATTCCAGTTATCAAACACGGATGGAGAAAAGTTACCAATCCCAGTTAATGGGATTCACCTCAAACGTTGTTTTGAGGTATGATTTATCATTTTACATATTAAGTTAGGTTTTATGCTTTCAATAAGTGCTTTTTCACTTTAGTTTAGTTGTTGCTTCATTCCCTAAGTGTTGTTCCAACATAGTAAATAGTTTCACTTCGGTAGTTTCCTATTTTCATAAATATCTAAGTGATCTAGTTCTTGAGTTACAAATGTGTTTGAGTTGTGTACAAAGCTGATGTTTTAAGTCAACCTTTGAGTTTTTCCTAATGACCCCATGCCCAATAGACAAGTTTAGGCTACTGGTTTTCATGTTTAGTAGGAAAACATCTAGCTAAGGTCGCCAAAAATGTTACCCAATTTTCACCTACGGGCTCAATCAGAGGAAATTATGTTTTAAATTTGGCACGTGGATTAAATGTGGCTCCCATAAGGGTTGAGCCCAGTGTGCAGGTGTTTGGTTTTCATTAGGAAGGTCTTCATCTGATGCTATTTCACAAGGAGGTCTATTGGAAAGCCTGCCTCAGTCATATTTGACATAAAACTCCTGAGGAAGAAAGTCACTGAGACCACCTGGATGTCTTGCTGACTGGCAGTATGGTTCTATTCATTTGAAATACACTGTTCACCCAAACATTTTAGTTGCCAGGAGTTTTTATGTATCTCTTCGCTTGGAAAGAAGTCATGCCGACCCTTGTGCACAAGGCTAGCATCGCCGAAAGAAGGGTGTCTTTGGTGTAAGGTCTCACTGACACATGGGAGTCTTGCCGAAATGTCTGGCGTCGAGGAAAGGTGTAGCCGACTGTTGAGTCTTAGTGAAAGGTGACACCTTTGGCATAATGTCTGGCCGACAGGGTAAAGTCTTCCCGACTGATATGAGCTCTCGTCGAAACAAGGTGGCTTCAATGAAAGGTCTTGCCGACCTGATAATATCTCGGTGAAAGGTTATGCCTTCAAGGAAAGGTCTAGCCGACTGGTGAGGTCTTAGCGAAAGGAGGTGCTCGCCGATGGTTGTTAGTCACGTCGAGGGTTTCTCCCTTCGGCGTAGTGTTTTGAGCTCAGCAAAAGGTCTCGCCGACCAAGTAGGGTCTTGCCAAAATGAAATGAGCTCGGGGAGAATGGAAGAGCTCGACATGATATCTCGCTGACTGGTGGTACTCTCACCAACATGTTTTGTGCCTTCGGTGTAACGTGTTGAGCTCGATATGATGTCCTGCTGAGTGCGATTGTCTCGGCGATGAAAGGGAATATCGCTATAACTTTGGTTTCCCGCCATGATGTCTGGCCGACCTGATGGTGTCTCGCTGAAGGATGAAGGGATCGATATGAGGTCCTGCCGAGAGAATAGAGTCTCGCCGATAGATATGTGGCTGCAGTAGGACTCATTGCCGAGAGTTTGCATTCGACAAGAAGTCTTGCCGACAATGGGGAGTCTTGTCGATAGTGATGGATTTTCCAATGAAAAGGGATATCGGTGCGACCGATGGGAACTCGCTATGACCTCTGACCGATAACGATTGTCTTGCCGATGGTTTTCTGTGATATCGATATAGCTTTTGCATTCGATATGAAGTCTTGCCGACAATGGTAAGCTATGTTGATCACTGCTATAGAACATAATCGCATCGGGGAGACACGACCAATGTATCACCAACATGTGATTTTGTCTGAATGACCTTTGACCCCTTGGGAATCCTACGTGGAGCGTGTTCAACCAATCAAAGGGATCTAAAGGCGAACTGGTGGCAGTTTGACTGATTCACTACCCCTGTGAAGAAGATCAATAGAATGTGTGAGGCATGGGTCGGCTCGGTGAAGTAATGATGTTTGGATCTAACAAGGGGAGGTCGGATCCTACTTCTCGAAGATGGTCAACTTGCAGAAAGATCTTGACCACAGGAAAGCCGAAAGGAAGAAGAGGCCATGAGTCTCAGTGACAGCTAGGATCTCTGTTGGCAGAAGGTATATCGATATTAATGGCTACACTCATAAACATTCAAAGTAGTTCTGGCGAGTTTTGAGGGTGGACACAAGGGTTGCAAGTTAATGCGATTGTTGCAAAAGATCTGAAGGCCATTCTTGGAGTGATCCTTCACCAACATGGACAGCAGGGATACACATTGAATGCGACATTAACTGTATTTCAAAAAGATCTGAAGGTCAATGTTTTTAGCAACTGATTCATTTTGTAAGCCCTAGGGTAGGGGCCGACACTTTTTGTATATATGGCATTTTTTCCTCTTTGAAAGGAGTTCTAGATGATGCAACTTTGGATATAGTGACTTTTACAGTCCTTTGGCATAGTTCTTTCATCCTTTTGTAACTCATGGAGATATGGAATATAGTTTACCTTGAGTGTTCTCTGGTTTTGATTCCTTACCATCTTGTTCTACAGTTGGTGTATGTTTTATGATTGATCAAACTATCTTGTAAGCGCTTTAGTTTCATTTTAGTTTTGTCTCATGCCTTATACCATTTTATGTAATTAGCATGTTCAATCAGGTTGCTGATTGTGTCAGTTAAATATAATCACTTGCTCAGTGTGAAGTTTTTCTTCCTTCTACAAGTTAAAGTATTTGATCTTTCAGAGAAAATTGCATGAACATTACAGTAACAAGTTGTGTAAATTGAATTCCTGCTAGATTTCATTTTCTCCCTTTAAGTTTGGTGTATCACTTCTTTCAACTTTTACAGTTTTATTCATTTTAGCACTCTTTCTCCCTTTTCCTTTAAAAGAATCAGTAGAATAGTGACACCATAGGAAGCCGACCTTCTCCGGAGGTTGACCTTGGCTTACAAGTAACCCACAACTTTAGAGGTCTTCCCATGTTACACTAAGTTGTTGAACATTAGGTTCAATAGGGTGCAAATCTAAGTGTTAACAATAAAACCAGATCTAAAGTTGATACATTTTTTTTTTAAGGAAGTAAAACACAATAATCGAACTTGCTCTTTTCATCCTTTTATTGGACATGTAAGCATCCCATCTTTTAAATTTTCAGCATTACCAGTATTAAATAAAAAAAAAAATCAATATTTTACATACAAAAGACTTTAGGCTTGCTTCTTTCTCTTTTTTTTTTCTATCTCTCTTTCATGTAACACCAAAACATCAAATTTTCATATTATGAACAAATTTAAAGAAAATGATGAGGACACAACTAATTTAGGCTTGCTCTCCACCCTACTGTAATGGCGTCATGGAGCCTTGTGGGCTCTAGCCATACCCCCAAGCAAGGAAATATGTTAACCCCAAGATGATGAATGGAGTCTTTGCTCATTTTTACAAAAGGATAAACTAACATAGCACCAATTTCATGCATCTAGGTTCTCTACTTTCTATTTTCACCCATAATCCATACACTGTCACCTTCTTACAACTAATAAACAAGGGGTAAGTATAAATAGAAAGAACTTATCTCTTTTTTGTTAGATGAAGGAACTAAACTATTGTATCCACCTTTCTTCTCTTAGCCAAACCCTCTTGATCACTAACTTTCCAAAGAGGTGGAATCCTCTCCCCTTCTCATTTCTCCTACCATCTCCACTCAAGTTCTCCAAGAGGAGAAGTGGGTAACACCCCCTTCTTCTTCCTCTCCAAAATAAATAGAAGTTTCAACTTGAAACACTTAGATTGGGAGGTGTGAAATGTACTGCCCTCCATCAATGAGGGTCTTTTCCTCATTAAAGAGAGAAACATGCTCTTTGAACAACCCCATCTTCTCCTCAAAATTCATCACTCCTTAATATGAGGACTTTTCAATAGTCAAATCATTTCCTTGGGGTCCTATTGCATGTCCAATTGACCCCTACCACTATGGTATAGACCTTAGGGGGTTTATTTTTGCATCCCAACCAAAGAAATTGGCCAACAACCCTCTTTAAAGACCCTCTTTAGAATCTATCCGAATTTCAAGCTTGGATAATGGTTTCTATCCTTAACCCCAACTTGTATCTCACATGGCACAAATAAAGACCCTCTCAACCCAAAATATAAATTATCTATTTTACATTAACCCTCACCACCTTACTCTACCAACATATTAATTTTATATATTTCTAGGCCCCAAAGGGATCAATTTATAATCACAAGAAGATGACATTTGATCTACTCAATGGTTTTCCCTTCTCTTACTAGGACTCTACTTTCCTACACACCACAAATGAAATCGTAAGAACAATATTATATCACATTAATTCGATAGCTAAACTAAGATTTAATTGATCAACAATTTTATTTACAATTTCAATTCACATTCCATAACACCTTCATGACAGTGACATTTGAAACAAATATCAAAGTGAAATACAAGAATATGGTCACCTAGTCACATTATTTATTACTCGCAGTACAACCTACCATCTATTTATGAAAACATATAACAAGTTAATTTTAACATTAATCATATGCAAAGCGAGGGTCTTACATAAAAAATGACCCTTGTATATTAGGTTCTTCTTACCTTTTGTACATTTTCCTGTCTTGCTTTGAGTTTTATTCTCTCACATATCTAAACAAGGTTTTCGTATGTGTAGTATGAATAAGGATACTCCTATTTATTTACAAAGTCAAATTCCATACAATAGATGTGACACCATCCTTTTTCTTCATACCTTGGCGCATAATGTCTACTTTCTACATCAAAATAGAATTATTATCTACATTTTTTTAGCATAACCAAAAGAAAAAAATAAAAATAATCATTTTTCCCATATTATTTTCTAATAAAAATATCAAATCATCCCCATAACTATAGATTTCATTAATATTTGATCAACATGATTCATCTATCCATCATTATCCAAAATCATTCCACCTATCAATCATTTTCCTTAATAATTTCTTCTATCCTACTCATCATGCTAACTATTCTATCCAGGTATCATGAAATTAAAAAAAAAATCCATAGCACCCCTACATAAACAAATCATTAGTACCATCATAACACCATATATATCTTGCATCCATAACCATAACATCAGTAGGAGATAACATCATCAATAATAGCATCATGATATAGTCATCATTTAGGTCATCATAACATCATCAAAAACTACAAAAAATCATAACATCACATCATGTCATCATCTAATCTAAGCATCATCATAATCCATCACATCATATACCATAGAAAATACAAATATAAATCATTATGTGCATACATAAATTCACATATATAACCATCACATACATATAGGAACACATCACATATAGAAATCATATCCACAAAAAAATCTCATCTCATATATACCAAAAAACATGTCATGATACATTATCCATATGCAAAAAAGTATGTACAAAGGATACCAAGAGCCATAAATATATATATATTTGTAGGCATATAAAATATGTGTCTATATCAAATATATTGTTACATAATATATGTAGACACTTGAAAATGTCATGATATCATGCACTTGAATTAGATATACTAACATCACTTTGTCTTGAAATCCATCCTCTTTTCGCTTAAAATTGATTAAATTAGCCTACCTATTTAATTAATTACATCATTTTCATCTATTAACCTAATTGACTTGATTAGGTTAATTCACCCCCTTTTGTGCTAACATTTCGTCCTATTAAATTGAATAAATCAAACTATTTAATTTAATCCCCTAAAGTCCTTTTATTTAATTAAATAACCTTAAGTTATTTAATTAAATATCATATCACATCCCCCTTTTTTCATTAAATCATTTATTTAATGAATATCATTTGATTCCCCTAATTTGCATAATTGAAACTTTATTTAATTATCAAATTGCTAATTAAATATAATCTTCCCACTTGCAAGGGAATATTCCTCCTTTGCACATTCCTCCAAAAAAAGGAATATTCCCATGGGATATTCCTTTGCACAATTTAATTTGGTTTTAATTAACTAAATATTTAATTTTCCTCACCCATGAGAATATTCTTTGAGAATATTCTATATTCTCTTTCTTCACTCATTTGAAAAGGGGAATATTCCTTTTTGCAATAAACTTTCAACAAGACTTCTTATGCAAGTTTTGAAAGTGTGTTTGTTTGGAATAATATGAACCATTGATTCTTTTCTTGATCCATGTGATCATTGATTCTCATCCATTGATGAGAATCCTTGATCCATGTTTCATCTTTTCTCTAATTTTGACTATTGATTAGCTTTTTCAATCTTAGCCCTTCATTTCTCATTTGTCCTCCTATAAATAGGTCACTATTTGGAGAAAAATGGATCCATCTTTTAAGAGAAAACTTATGTTGTTAAAAATCACTTTCACTTGCACTCATATTTAGCATCTTCTTAGCTTAGCTTTCATTAATGGCTTCCATGGTAACATAGATGCATCCATTTAAGCTTATTTGGTAATTAGGGTTTTAATCTTTTTAGCTTAAACTCCATTTAGATTAGCTTTGCATACACCCATATTGATCATCTTAGTCTACATCATGTTAAAATAGCTTACATCATGTTAATTTAGCTTTAAATCATGTTTTCACACATATCTATCATTGGTTCCGTTGATTCTCCTTAATAGAATCGATCGAAACAAGCTCATTTATCCATAGGATTGGGAAAGGGTCACCATTCCACATCAATGCGACACCACTCCCCCAATAGGATAAGTTTTAATGGATTAGAATAGGTGTTTTTGAAACTTTCATATTTTAATATGTTAGTTTTAATAGATGCTTGGTTTATTTTTGCATTGAATGATCTTATTGGACTAATGTTTAGTGGCTTGAATTTGCTTTGAATCCTCATGGATCAACTGTAGTCAGCCCATACTAAGTCCTTCAGTCACAATATATATATATAAAGACAATCTACATAGAGCTCCCTCAACCCTCTGATTGACCAAGAGAAGGGGACGAAGAGGAACAATTTGATGTCCACCTTGTTGTTCCCCTAGCTAAGGATCCTGCACTGCTGGCTATACTAGTGGTTGTGGTGGAATCAATAGTGGTGGTCCCATTGAACCCCCATCATTGATCTCACCTTTGATTTTGTTGACCATGAGGCACTTGGCTAGTTCCTTGCTAAAAAATTGGGAGCTCTCCTCTCTACAAGTAATACCACCTCATATCACATCTTGTAGTAAGTTGCCTCCTGAGTAAGACTCCTCATATTCCCCACATACTAATCCATAGGGACTCTTCCTCTGCCCCCACCTGCCACCTCTAAATATTTTCATCTCATTCTCTTTGTGTCCCTCTCAATTGTCACTTGTGTCAACTGTGTCTTAGTCTGTTGTCACCAAGCTATCTTGATATCTGTCTTGGATATCCTTTGTGCAAGCTAAGTAGAGAGGATTTCCCTTTCTCTCTTATAACCTTCCCTCTCCCTCTAGGGTTGGTCTCACTCTAATAGTGCAGAATTCATAGACCCTGATCCTCGCCCTCCTCAACTTGATTTTCATCATCCCTTCTCTATTCATCATCTCCTCTCTCCCACACCTCACCTTGCTTTGGTCCATGGCCACCTCCATCACTTACATCTACCCATCGCCTCAACCTACGAGCCTTGGTTTTCTTTGGGATCCAACTCACTCTCCTCATAGATCTTCCATTAGGATGTAGTTGAAATATTTCTCACCACATACCATAATCTAGTGTAGTCCCCATATCCTCAACTATTATTTTCCATGCCCACTGAATGAGAATAATTCTATAAAAATATTTGACTATTGTATATGGGACTATCATAGCACCCCAGTCCTTGATCTCCCATTGAGTGCAAGAAAACATAGCAAGGTCAATAGGTGTGCCTTGGACCTCTCCAAATTGTCCCCTAACTCTATCAAGAAAATATATCTCGATAGTATGTGGGGTATGTCCAATCAACCATCTGCTTTGTTTGCAATATACAAGATTCCTAGCATCATCATCCAAGACCTCACAAAGAATCCAAGTCACCATGTGAACTAATCCATATCATCAATGCATCACCTCTAGTAATCCAAATCACCTAAGTGGTGATATTTCAAATCAACTTCATGAGTATAAACATAGGGAAAAACAAATTTCGAGGAACATATCCCAAAGGATGAGTGATGGTGATATGCACCCATGCCTGAATGTGTGTTATGCTCCCATGATCTATCTGTTAAATTTTTATTTTACCTTAACCCTAATATGTGCTTGATCTTTTTAGACTAACATATATGTGTAGTTGTGGCATACGTTGGGAGAAGACAAGAAATAAACAAACTACTAACATATATTCTTGCAAGATTTTCTTTATGATTTTAATTTCTTTAAAAGGAACCACACATTTCATATTAGGTTTTAATAAAGAACTTGTTTGTTGTGTTTGGTAAGTCCTTAGGTATGCTCTCTCCTCACACTTAGTGAGAATTTGGAGATCATAAATATATTAGGATTTGTATTTTGTTGTTTACCCGAGGATTTGATTTTTAGCATATTCTCTTCCCTCATGACTCTTAAGAACAATATTGGGAATCAAAAACAACATCATACATCCACTTAATTCAAGTAGGATGCCTACTTGGGGATTTCACCACTTCAAGGATGACCTTAACCCCATTTACTGATGGGGTATATAAAGGTGGGAGAATGAAAGTTCTACCCCAAGGTGTGATCAGCGTCCTTTAAGCCAAACTTGAAGATCCTCAGTCCATCAAGACTTGTATAGGTGATGAGAGGAGGGGAGACCGCTCGACTCAAGCATCCTCAGATGGGTCCACTATTCATGGAAACACTAAGAACCTTATTTTTTAGAAGCCTTTAAGACCATCAACCATTGGCTTAGTATGGTGCAAGGTACAATATCATGCTTGAAGTTACTCACCAAGTACTCTTCTCTTGTTGAGGTGACAAAATTCCTTGTTGGACCTAGTCCTTATAAGGAAAGGGGTGTTAATGTGGTACATGACCTTATCATACACTAATTACATTACATTCTGATAGGTGGGCCTCTACTAGGTTAATACACCATTTTACCACTAATTAGGTTGTGCTTTTTGAAGTATTTTCTTTTTCAGAACTATATTTCACCAAACAGTGGATTTTCTTCGAAAAGACTCACACCTTTATCCTACTTTACACCTTGGAGTCAATCCTACATGTTATTCTCTCCTATGTTTTAACTCTTGCTAGATTAAAAAACTCAAAATTATTCCTCAAAACAGTTAGAAAAGTCCAAAACCCTAGACAGTTTAGGTTGAACTTGTAGAATCTTGCCTCTATGTCACAATAGACGCTTGTAAAGTGCCATAGTGATGCTTTTACAAATCTACCACACTTTTGACTGCAACTCAACACTTGTGACTTATCAACTCTATGCTTATGATTAAGAAATTTGACGATTCTGAGCAACTTGATGCTCTTGATAAAATATTTACTCTATCAATCCAAAAAATATTAAACTATAACATAGCAATGCTTTTGAAAAACCCTGATGCTTTTGCAAAACCTGGTCGCTTTTGATAATATCTATTTTTTTTTAGATTTTTGGAATATTTGAGGTTTATTTTTGGATTTTTGGAATAGTTGGATGTTTTTGGTTTTTTAGATTATCTATTGTTTTTGGATTTTAGAATATTTGGATTTTTTGGATTTTGAGTTTAAGGTAATCAACAAGGACCCAATCTAACTACTAGGTTTAGGAAAAATGCCCCTAGTTAGGTGTAGCATCATTTTATTATATAATAAGTGAAAGTGATCCTAGGATGATACTAGGTGAGATGGATAATGCTAGATATTGATAAATTACCAAGCCATGCTAGGTGTGTAGGAAAAAATAGGATAGGTAGGTGGATATGGATGGAATGTTGAGTTTTTTATGGATAAAATGGAAAAAAAATTTGATAGATGGTTCTCATGTTACACATGGTGTATTTTTTCCAAATTTTCACCAAGTTACTTTTCTAAACCACCATCAAAGTAGTTTTCACTAGAGGATTATTTTTATCTTTACTATTTTTTCCTTTTTCCTTTTCTTTTGTATTTTGAATACACATAGCACTTGTTCTCTTTTTTTTCACTATGGTACTTTCTCAAGGCACCACCAAAGTGGTTTTCATTATTGGATGGATTATTTCTCTCTACTTTTTTATTTATTGGGACTTTGATGGGCTAAGCATGGAACTGCTTGAGGTGACTATTGTTGATAGGCTCTTGTAAGGGCTCACCTTCAGATGATACTAGTTGATAGGCTCTTGAGCCATAGCTTGTTGTGATTACAAACGGTCCCAACCAATTTGGTTTAAATTTACCTTTTTGTCTTGATCTAACTGAAAGTTTGAGTTCTTAATCTTTTTGTTATAACTATGAAAAAGACAATTTTGATAGGCATGTAAATGATTTAGTGCACTGAGTTGTATTTTGTATAGAAATTATAGCTCATGGAACCTAGATACTCAATACTCTTCATTATCAACAAGATGTTGCAACAACACGGGCTCAAAGAAGGAATTTCAACCTTGATAGGAAAGATTGCATCAGTTCCATAGACAAGGGAATATGGTGTAGCACTAGTAGGCATTCAAATATTAATATAGTAAGCCCATAAGACAAGGTTGAGTTGGATGTGCTGGTCATGGCCAATGTCATTAATTGTCTTCTTGAGGATTTTTAGGATAGTTTTTTAGACACTTTAGCTTAACCATTACCCTGGGGGTAAAGTGGTGTTGGATATGGAACTATGAACAAAGATTTCAAACATCCTGATTTTTAAAGGGTGTACCATTATCTATGATGATGGCGTGGGGGACACCATACCGACAAATTAGATAGTTTAGGATGAAATTCACTATCTATTTTCTAGTGATGTAGGTGAGTGGGGTGGCTTCTATCCACTTCATAAAGTACTCAATGGTAGTAATGATGAACTTATGACCATTGGATGAGGTGGGGGAAATATTTCCTATGAGGTTGAGTCCTCATTATAGAAAGGGCCATGGTGTAGTAATAGGTTGCAACTCTTGTGTTGCTGCGTGAATAAGATCTCCATGTTGCTGACACTATAAATACTTCTTAGCAAATTGGTGTTCCTCTTGATCCATGGTAGGCCAATAGTATCATGTCCTTAGAATATATTTAGCAAGGGTAGGGCCACTAGAATGTGATCCACAAACACCTTCATGTACCTAACATAGGGTTGTTGTTGCCTCTTTTGAGTTAAGACATCTAAGTAATGTACCCTGCAGGATCATCATGGAAAAAATAGCCCCTTAAGTGGCAATGAAAATTCAAAAAAATTAGAGTTAGGAAACTTGACATAAAAATTTGAATAAGTTATCTATATTATTTCAAAAATATGTAAGAATAGAATCTGTGGAAAATTGAATGTAGTTTCTAAACTATTAGGTTTATTTTTCTAAAAAAATCTATTTGGTGAAAAATTGAAATTTCAATGCAAGAGTACTTAAATTTCAGGGAAAAAATAAGAAGTAGGTGTCCTCTGACCACCCTAACCATAATAAAATGATAATATTTTTTAGAAGATTTTAGATATAAGTAGAGGACTCATGTTCGGATGTGATGCATATTTTTTGTAATTTTTTCCAAGTAAATAATTAATTATGAATTTTTATTACAACTTTTAAAAATATAAAAACTCGTATGTATGACCACCTTAACTTGGTCAAAACTTCATGAAATTCTATTTTTTTTAATCCTATAGTATGAAAAGAATAGAATGTGACACATGTTTTGGATTCAAAATATGTGATACCGTTTGAAAGCTATAGATGTTTTTCAATCAAGCTATCAATCAGGACTTTAGTCATAATTCTAATAGAAAATGAATAATAATTATTTATTAGATTCAAAGTAAAGTATAATTTATATTGTTGGAAAGCTGAGAAGCTCCTTTACAAACCCTTTTTGTTTCATAAATTTTGGGTAAAAAAAAAGTCGTCAACCACATGGGCGAAGTCTGGAAAAGCAAGGTAAGTTGTTAAACACATTTTTTGTGTTGACTTCTTAGGATTGGCAGGTCCGAACCAAATTCCAAAGCAGGCCCGAGGCTAATCCCTACACTAACTCATTTGATTACAAAATCCGACGAAAATGTCCGACATAATATGTATAATTTGATCTATCGTCGGGTGCTTGTAAAATTTGATGTGTAATTTTCAATTTTTTAAAATTTTATCCCCAACGTTCGTTGAAATTTTGACGAACCTGGGTTTCGTCGATATTTCGACAAACATGAAAAATAAGAAAAAAAAATTGTGGCCAACATAAAGAAAAGTGAGTTTGTTAATTTATTACGATAGTGTTTTGCTCTACTTGAGACAGTTTGTGGAGAAGTAAGGACGATTTTCTTGGGAAAAATAAAATAAAATTCAAGAAGATATCGCCAGGTTGAGGGTAGTCATTGTCTTTTTGTAGAACTCAGTTGTGAAGTCAGATTTGTAGTTCCAAGTTTGAAAATCATATTTTAAAGCAACATCTCATCATATTTCATTTTTAGAGGTTTAGGGTTTTGAGAATTTCATGTCCAGATTTTGTTGTGTGGAATCACCATAACATCACAACCAAGGAACATATTTTTGTGACTGTATTTATGTGATCCATAACTCTATTGGTCATGTGGCACAGATGTGCTATAACAAATACAAGATGCATTCATGTGTGACCCAAGTTTAATGTGGCTATGTTGTGATAGAAATGGAGGCACTCATATAATGTAGTTAATTCAGGTTGTATAATGTAGGCGTCAATCATCATTGGGTACATTCAAGTTGTCTCAAGTTTAACAGGTTACGATGTGATTATATCATGATCCAAGAGTGATTACCTCTTGCTGCAATAAAGAGCCTATAACTTTGGTTGATATGCAGAGTGGTTGTGTTATATAAATTATGTAGTGCATTCAAGCACAACCCATGTTTAATGGGCTATTCTAGAGAGTGATCAAGATTTTATAAACCTTATGAATGTTACTTAAAAGTGTATAGCTTAAACTACAAACCAAGTTTGTTACATACTTGAATGCAATCTTGGGTTACCGCAAACTATAATAATGTGATCTGCTAATAACCATTATGGAAAATATTAAAGCAAGACCCATGCTATATAGGATACATTTCCTTGATCAAGTTTACATACCTTAATGATCAAACACAAGCTTCCCACACACTCTAGGATACAATCCAAGATCATACCACAACTTTGTCAAGACAACTAATTTTTTGACCCAAGATTTAAGGTTGTTTTTTAATACCAACAGAAGCATTGGTAAGAGCATGATTAGGGTACAACCCTAGGCATCCATAGAAATATAAATAATATCTATAGTGGATTAGTGAGGTTGCAATACCAAAAAGATTGAGACATTGTAGCTAATAACAAAATCTTGCAATCTAAAGATTGTAGCTAATAACAAGCACACTATGTAGCTTAGTGGCATTTGTAAATGCAATTTACGGTAAGAAGAATGACAGTCACTTGAGATGTGACAGTCAAAAAGAGGCTGAGTAGTCATGACAAGATAATAAAGCTCAAACCTTGCATAGTAAAGTGGAGATTTTAACAGTGAGTTTCCTTACCCCCTTGCTGACCTTAATGGTTTTTCAAATGCTTTTGGTAGTGTTAGACAAGGAAAATGCAATCAGGGAATGACTTTCCAAATGAAGTAACAGTGGTAATCATAGGTTCAATGTTTCTTCTTAGCCATTAATGTATAATTGAGGTAGTGGATTGCATGTTTGAACAGTGTTTTGAGACTCATCAAAGATGGGAGAATAGTGAATAATACCTTGTGGAATTTGAAGTAGTGTCAATAAGGTTGAAGGATCTTAAGATCTACAATACCATGAAACAATGAATCCCCTGTAGTAAGTAGGCAGTCTATAGGGCATAGTTTGATTTTATAGAAGGATGCTCATGAAAGGAATCTTCAAGTGATAGTGAATGAGTTGTTTGAGATTGTAGCTGAGGGTGCAATACCCAATCTTAAAGGAAGTTAGCAAAGCAGTAAATGTGCAAGAAAATCAAATCGTACACAACAAACAATTCACAATGTTATCTTGCATAATGCCTTGAGTTTGAAGACAAAAATCTCATTGTATCTTGATGAAAGTGGTGACCTTAATGGTCAATCACTGGCAACCATGATTTTAAAACATGCTATTGTGCTTATGGAGGCAACATTTTAAGCAAGGCAGTGAGTGGTGGTTTGGAACAATGGCAGGTATGAAGGACTTACTTTATATGCATACTATGCAGTCTAGCTTAAGACAACGTTCTTAGAAGAGATTGAAGGTGGATTATGGAACTCAAGGGTTACCATGAAAAGGATTAAAGAAAAGACTGAGATCTATTTAAAAGCCACGGTCATGAAGATATTAAAGATGTCACATGCAAAACCCTAGTAGATGGAGTAATGAATACAGTCCCAAAGAGGATAGTGTACTGGGGCAGATTTAGGAGATCTCCACATTATCTAATTACAGGGAAATACATCATTTATTTATTTTTTTAATTGAAAGAAATCATTCTAAACCCTGTATAGGATACATTGATACTTCAAAAGCCTCTGAAGTAATTTGAGATTATGCAAATATATGTCAAGTAAATACCTAGATTACAAATAGTAGCGGGAACAATGCAAGATTTGTTGAGCAGAGCAGGAATGAGATAAGCAACAATGAAACCTATGCCTCCTTTCACGCAGATCTCCTCACCATTCTCTGTCATTCTTTACTGAAACACTTATCCATTTTGGCAGTCTATGATTGAAAATAATGTTTTGACGAAGGTTTTAGAGTATGTTTATTAAAATGAAAACTCCATTCTAGTGGGCTACGCTTGAAAATAAGATTTTGACAAAAGTTTTAGGGTATGTTTATTAAAGTTTTAGAGTATTTTGGCGGGCTATATTCTTGATTCCTTAAATGATTTATTCAAATGGATTGTGACTAAATAAATGACTAACTATTTAGTCATTTTTATTTGTGTGACTAAATAAGTTTTAATCAATGACCAAACTAGTAATTTATTTACTCATTTATAGCTGAGTTGCAAAAAATGAGCATAATTTAGTCATTTTTAGTTGTTGTGACTAAAATATTTAGTCACCTAGTTATTTATTTGCCAAATTCTACTAGGGTGTGCTTCTTTGTGCAATTAGGGCTCTCTCAATGTTGAGGGCCCTAGGGATAAGCTCGTCATAAGAAGTGACACATTGCATCTTTAACTAAAAGGATAAATCCATATTGACATTAGCAATGATGATTCTGACTTGTTGCTCCTTAGGAATGGGTCACTTGCTCTTACTAGCTCGCTACCTCCATCGTAGGAAGTTTGTGATCAAGTTCAATATTCTGATTTTAGGAGTCTAATGGTTGGAAATCATAGTAAAATCAGAATTTAATAAGTTTTGGAATTAGCATTTTAAAGTGTTTTTTGGGGTCATTAACTTCAGACTATCTTCTCTTTTGCAGGGGTGGTTGCATGCCAAATTTTTTTGGTGTAAAATATCAGAATTATTAGATTTTGTTACCTGTCTATGAATAAAAATTATTGGAGTGTGAGTTTGATATTTTTTGAAGATCTAAATAGTCAAGCTTGGTAAAGAAAAATCATGTCAGATAATATTAGTCCAGAACAAAATGAAGAGACACTTGATAGATTGTGGGCTAGATTGAAAAGAAAGGGTGATGGGAAATGTTATTGTCCTTGCAATAATTGCAAGGGCTTAAAGACGAGATGATTTTAATCACAACAGCTGAGAAACATTGTACGCAACATGGTCACGTTGAAGGGGGGCATGATTATCGTCCATTGGTAAGTTTTTCATTATATGTGTTTATATTGATTGAATTTGTAAATGTCTATATCGTTTTAACATTATATATATATATAT
Source organism: Sequoia sempervirens (assembly GCA_007258455.2). Classification (NCBI taxonomy): domain Eukaryota; kingdom Viridiplantae; phylum Streptophyta; class Pinopsida; order Cupressales; family Cupressaceae; genus Sequoia; species Sequoia sempervirens. The sequence continues at coordinate 542,820,252 of VDFB02271358.1, read as the reverse complement.
AATCCCTTGATCATGATCATGGTTTATTTGTGTCTATCATTATTATAAAGGTGGGGTGCCCTAGGGTAGATAATATGGATTATCAAGGCCCGAATAATGCGGTTTTGCAAGCGGATGAACATGGAGCTGTGAATATCGAAGATGAAGTTAATGATCCTATGGAAGAAGATGATCATGCACCAGAAAACACAGTTGAAGATGATGGTACAAATACATTGATCCATGACATATTTAGTGGCAAAGCTAATCATGATGATCAAGATGACTTTGATGATGTTCATGATTTACCTGTACTTGAGAAGGCATACGAGCCCCTTTATGAAGGCTCCCAAACAACTCTTCTCTCTGTTGTATTGTTGATGTTGAACTTGAAGGTTATGAATGGTTTATCAAACATAGAAATCTCATGGATGTTAAGGTATGTCACATATGTCATCTTTTTTCATTTATTTTAATTGTTGTTAGTTCATCACTAGTAAATAAAGGATGAAATATGTACCATTAATATTCTTTATATTAAAAAATTATTTTTTGTTGTAGATTGTTTGGTGAATTTTTGTTACCACCATCAAATATTTTACCTCGTTCATATCGAGATTTATCTGGCATTATGGAAGATATCGGAATGGAGTATCAAACAATAGATGCATGTCCCAATGATCATATTATATATCATAAACAACAGAAATTTGCAACAGAATGCCTGGAATGTCATATCAATAGATATCGAATAGATCAACTAACAAAAAAGGTGCCTCACAAGGCTCTTCATTATATTCTCATTATTCCACGTATGCAACGATTATTTAGGTGTGAAAGCTTAGTGCAATTTATGGATTACCATGCATAGAATAGAAGTGGAGATGACATTCTTTGAATGCATCTGGATGGTTATGCATTTAGGGACATGGAGGAAAAATGGCCACACTTTAAAGAAGAACCTCATAATCTCAGACTTTCATTGGGAGCGGACGGTGTCAATCCATTTGGAGCGTTGAGATCTATTTACTCGGTGTGGCATGTTTTTGTTATCAACAATAACATTCCTCCATAGATGTCAATAAAGAGGGAGCACATAATGTTGTCAATGATTGTTCCAGGTATTTGTTTACATCAATTTTCTTTAACGTAGTAGAATCTCATTTGTCTTATTTTTTGTATAATGACATATTTTTTTCATTCAATAGTCATGTACATTAATTTATATATATTGCAGTAAAATGGTTATAATAATTATGTAATGTTTATTTTCATTCAACTAGGTAAGTACCAAGTTAAAGATATGAATGTATATATCAAGCCTCTTATCGACGAGTTACTAAAGTTATGAAATGGCGTCACTATGTATGACATCTCTAGACCAATAGGACAAAGACAATTTCAATTCCATGCAATGTTTGTATGGAAAATTCATGATGCCCCAGGGCTAACACATTTTTGTGGTATGTTATAACATTCGACTACACTTTAACAATATTTAATTTTATTAAGTAGATATCATGCATGTTTTTAAAATGATCTATTCATTATATATAATTATAAAAATTGACATATTTAATCCAATTATATATGATCTTGCAGGTCTTCAAACAAAGGGAAAATTTGCATGTCCAATTTGTGGTCCAAAGATGAAATCTCGTCATTCAAAAAGTTTAGGAAAGCAAGTGTTTGATGAGTATAGGCACTTCCTTCATAGAAATCATAAGTATCAAACTACTGAAAAAAATCTTTTCAATGGGAAAGAAGAGACTACATCAAAACCACGACGAATGACACCTCGCCTATGGAAGTTGGAATATAATATAATTAATTGTCAAGGTTATACATAATATCAAATTGTTTATCTATCATATATGATATGTTTTGAATTTATATTTTTATATTGTGTTGTGTTTACTCATGCTGTAATTGACAATGTTGTCGTTGTTGATTTGTTTAACTTATATGCTTCATGAAGGTCATCAAGGCATTAATGGCCGGCTTCCATAGGGACTGAAAAGTTATCCCAGACAATTTAGTAGGTTGTCCTACTAGGAGCAACTAAAAATTGTACATTTGTTTGATACAATGCATATTGAAAGGAATATAACAAAAACGTTATGGAAAATATTGGATGGAGGGCATGACAAAGAAAAAATTGTCAAAATTTGTAGTGACATTAAGGAAGCCAATCATGCAATGAAAAATGTCATTCAATTAAATAGCGATGGAGACCAAATTAATATAAGTGCCCTTCCTTGGTTATTAATAGAGCAGCAAAACAATGCTATAAAAGAAGTCATACGAAAAATTCAATTTACCACAAGATTTGCTGTGAACATAAACAATATAATAACAAAGAAAGGTGAATTTGGGTCAGGGATGAAAACGCATGATTGGCATACCTTCATTAAGGTAATTATTCTAGTATATTATATACACTTGCTTGTATAATGCATGTACTTTTGATTGTATTATGTTTACTTTTGGAAAAATAATGAAAAGATCATTTTATAATTGTTTAGATCGTTCTACCTCTATCTATCCCAGACAACAATGTCAAGCAAGTTATATATGATCTTGGAAAATACATGAGGTAAGTAGCGATATTTGTTCAATTGTTGTATACATCTTATAATTGCCATTTGTTTTACTTGTTATGTAATATTTGTATATTTTTGTTAAATATCTCATTAATATATTTGTGCCTTGAATCACTTGTAGATGGCTATCATCTAAAGAAATCCATAAAGAAGATATAAATTATTGGAAAAGAAAAATTCCTCGTCTAATGTGTAAAATGCAAAAGTGTCTACCTTTGACATTTTTCAGTGCACAAGAACACTACCTCATACATCAAGTTGAGGAGATTGAATTGTGTGGACCTGTACACACAAGGTCAATGTGGATGGTTGAGAGGCACTTAAATTTTTTGAAGGCTTTGGTTAGACAAAGAGCACATCCTGAGGGTTCTATGGTGGAGGGATATATGGTATACCAAACCATGGTGTACATTAGTGAATATCTTCCTAAGTTTGCAGCAAAGATCCATGTAGATCGCATTTGGGATCCCAACTCCATTAGCAAATTCGAAGGGAGTACCTGATGGGGAAAGGTAGATTGAGGAAAGTGAGAGGTAATTATAAGATGGTCATGGAGATTAATTGGAATACATTTTACATAGTTTTTATGTATATTGTACTTATTTAATTTTTAATCTTCAATATACATCAATTATAAATTAAGGTCGTATATTGTGGTATTTAACTAATTATACGTTGTTTGTGAATTTCAATTTTTTATACAATTGGTCGAGTGGGATGCATTTACGTTGCAAACAATCTTGATTGGATGATGGTATGGATTGATCGATGTCAACATTTTGGTCGTGCATTAACATGGGAAGGTGTGGCTTCATTGGTTAAAGAAGCTCATCGTAATGGAGATTCCAATGTTACACAAAGGGAAATTGATTTAGCATATGGTTTAAAGATAAACAGGTATGTATAAATATATTAATCACCCATATTATTTAATTATTTTCAATTATATTGATGTATATATATTTGAGATTTTTTTCTTTGCATACATTTTGCCAAGAATAAATATGTTTATCAACTGACGATATTGCAATAATTTTTACATGTTTGACATGGCTTCGGTGAAACACCAGCTATGTGGTGCAATGGTCATAAATTTTGAATCAAAATGTTGGATGACATGAAAGAAAACTTGTGATCAGGTATAAGCTGTAGTCTTTCAGGTGACTAATGTTTCATCTACGTGACATACATCGAAGTCTCAAAAATTCGATACTATGGGATTTTGGATGATATACTTGAGTGTGACTTTAAAGTCCCTTCAAATTAGTTTTGTTCATGCCTATGGTACAAGCTACGATTGAATGAAAATGATCCCAAGAACTGTTATTGAACATGATAATGGGTTTACCATGGTTAATACTGGTCGTCAGTGAGTTGGAAATGAGCTCTATGTTCTTCAACCAATGTAGGCAAGTATTTTACTCGGAGGTTCTGGAGTAAACCGGGTTGGTCATTTTGTTAGACATGATCCAAGAGGAAGACGGTAAAGATAGTATAATTGGAAGAGATATTGAAGAACTAGAAGATGATGTAGATGATGATCAAGATCAGCAGTTAGTTGATGATGTCCACTAAAGATGTCGAAGAGGAGGAACTAGATCATGATGATGTAGGAGTTAATGTTCATGAAGATGATATCCGTGTGGATGATGACATTATCAAAACTGATATCAATGATGATGATGATGATATGCTAATCCTTACAATGTCGAATCTGGATCGGATGATACAGACAAAGAGTTGGATGAAGAAGAAGATCAATGACATTGAAATGTATGAGTTATGTGATTATATTATCTATTTGATATTAATTTCTTGATGGAATTATATTTGACTTATGTGGTTACATAATTAATTCATGATTTTTTTAATTTTTATGCCATTACATAATTAATTTAATGATGTACTTTTTAATGTTTGAAAGGTCAAAAAATTAAAACATTTCAATAGTGTTGTTAACAACCTTGAAATTAGTGTGTTTTATATTTTATGTGATCATAAAAGATTAAAAATTCAGTTGTAGAGGTGGATGTTTAGTGGTTGATGTGTAAAGGCCTTTAAAAGGAATAAAGTGATCATTGTAATGGTTGTTGATGGTTGAGGATTTAAAATACAAGCTCTTGACATTCGAAAATCTGTGTTTTTCTTAGAAATTTCTGTATTTTTCCTGTTATGCAGCATTGTACGGTCACATGCAGCCATATTTTGATGTGAAATCAATTCCATGTCATGAAGATATGTGTTAGCTTTTGATTTGAATCTAATTTGAGGGCTTAAGGCATTGATTTGAGTTAGGAAGCTTCATTTTTTTGCATACACCCGGTTACCTTGTTTTTGAGGGTTTTGTAGTCCAAACATGATATAAAGGGGCTCTTACACTTTTGTGATTATTGTAGCTTGTGTAAGAGTCCCCATGGATACTGTTGTAATTGTAGGATGCATGAATAGGGCATAGGATGAGAAATAAAGAAGGTATAGCTGCGTCCTCAAGAGTTTTGTGAAGAAAAGCATGTGAAATGAGAGGTATTTTTTGGCCCGATGCTTGTTTGCTCCTTCATTTTCTATAAGAAGGATTTCAAGGCCAGAAGTACGGGTTAGCAAGTTAGATATTTTTTGGTCAAGTCTAGGTAGAGTTGCAGAGCAAATTGTAAAGTTCGATGGTTTTAAGGAAAATGCAATTTAGGTTTTGAGTCATTTTGTAGTAGGTTTTGAATTCATGGGGATTTGATTTTTTATGACAGTACTGGCATTTGAATTGAAATGATTAATTCAAACTCATGTCTCTCCATTGTACATGCATATCTGAATTTTGAATAAGATAATCAAGGGTTGTCTCGTTCATCTCACTCTTGTGGTGTGTATGATTTCTATTTTGGCTTTAATTCAAGGAATTAATTAAAATGCTTGAATGGGATTGTAGGTGGATATGTTCTGTATAAGGATTTGATAAGTAGTATTGGGTTAGAATACATGTTGATGAAATTGTAAATCAATGTTCTTAAGGATCTTATATGTTATGTGTTAAATCTTCATAAACCCTTAGATGTTTATGAATTTGACTCCCTCAATGGATATATGGCACTGATGTAAGTTGTACTAATTTGTATGGTTCAGTATTTTGTTTGTCTTTACCTAGCGCTTGCTACAAATTGCAAATCAATAACTATTTTACACTGTGGAATGTGTTGTAGTTATCCCATACTCCAAATAGTTGATATTACTGATGCACAACCAATTCTATTCAGTATTATGCTATTATGTTGAGCTATTAAATGAGATTATATGTTGTTGTTAATGTTGTTTACGATAATGGTGCAGAGGTTGTAAACGCATTAAGGGATCACCCTCCGGGTCTTGCAAAGCCCAAAGTGTAGGAGGTCTTTAAAATCCTCGTCAGTTGGTCCAAGTCCTTCGAGCTGCCCTTGATTGGAATTGGAAATTCCATAGGTAAATTAGAAGACCAACCTGGTTACAGTAAAAACAACCAATAGGGCATGCTTCTGTGGTTCGAAGAGTTATCTGCTTCCTCTACAGTATCCTTTTGGCATATGATGTTATTTATGTTTAGTAGATTTCCTTTAGTGTGCATATTAATGTAGATTCATATGCCCGCTAAAGTGGGGGAAAAATGTATAATCATAAACTTGCACCCCTCACAATTTCATGTACATTCTTGTATCTACTTTAGTGTCCACTCCCTTAGCATCTTGAGTAGGGTCATTTTAACTCCTACATCAGCCTTTCTCCCTCTCAAGATGCTCCACCACCCCTTTTTCAGCAACCACCCTTGCGTGTTAACTTTTCATTGAACTTTGTGCTTTTCCCACTCATGTTGTTTTGTAGCGTGACTTGTCCGGACACTAGCTTTCCATGCGGACGTCTGCATGCTGCGCTAGCATCTTGCAACGTGTCAACGCTCAGATGACCATTTCTTAGCATGTTTTCCACTTGTCAACTAAGTTTGTCGGTGGAAATGGCTTGGGATTCTCTGTAACCGCCCGAGAAGCTTCTTTTATGCCTTTTTAATCCATTCTTTCCATCTATTTTGGTCTTCTAAATCTTCCTAGCTTTAGCTCTCACCTTTTTATACTTTCTTACTCTTGCTATTTTTCTTGCACAACTTAATACAACTTGTTGTAGGAGCTTCAAGCTCTCTCAAGCTCCGCTTATAACACCCTTTGCAACTTCATCTCGCTCATTTCATGCTTGCAAGCATCTTGGGATTCCATATCCCCTACTATTCGCATACTTACTTGGTGATATGAGTTCTCCTCCTCGAGCGGGGTTTTCTTTTATCACCTCTTTTGTGATATGGGTTCTCCTCCTTGAGCAGGGTTTGCTTTTATCACACGCTTACTTGGTGGTGCGGGTTCTACTCTTGAGCGGGTTTTGCTTTCACCACACACTTTGTTCATTTCTCTCTTTCTCTCTATCTTCTTGGTTGTCTGTGGAGGTGGGAACACCAAAACAAGGGGTTTGACTGAGGCAAACCCCTATACAGCCCCAACATTCTCTCAAGCATTTCTTAACTGAGGCACTGTAACTTGAGTAGGATGTAGTGTAGTTTTTCTTCAAGAATTGTGTGGCATTAGTTAGTTTCTTTATTCAATTTCAAGCATTGTTTGTAAATAGTTTTGATTTCATATGTTGTTGGTCTGAACCAGGCAGTTTTGTGAGAATGGAGTGTTAGTTCACTTTCCCACCGTACAAATTGTACGGCCCTTTGGGAACAGTGACTAGACTCCATGGATGTACATATAGTAGGGTTTAGGGCTTTTGAAATCACAGGAGTTGTGGAATTCTTACCCTAGGCGAGCTAGGGAAGTGCCCGGCTAGGAAAGACCATAGTGCAGAGCACTTAATTTGCAGGGGTGTCAAATTCTTGACAAACTATCTTGTGAAGAAGGCAGATATGAGTCTTTCCAAGACATGGAAAGCAGGAAGAAACTCCATCAATCCATCTGGTGAGGAAAGGACTTGACAGTTTGCAGTAAGCCAGGAAAGGGCTTAAAAACCCTAGTAATGCTCATTTTCAGATTAGGGCTTTGTACGGCTAGTTGAGACCCAAGACCCCAAAAATCCTTGAGAGGTGGGCATATGAACCAGGAATCCCAAGAAAAGATTGGGGTGTTCTTTGGAAAGACTTGGAGAACAAACCTGATTTCTCGGAGAAGGAGGCCTAATTGGGGCTCCTAGGGCTAGTAGTCTTTTAGGTCCAAATGAGGGTTTGGTGCAAGCTACCTACAGATGGAGCTAGGTGGACCCCTAATACACTTAGTATGATGGATTGATGACCTTAGAAGCACCTCCACACCCTTGTAAAACTAAATTCAAGAATTGGAGGATTAGTAGCCTTTAGGGTGGATTAAGGGCTAAGGAAAGTGTTTCAAGATTGCACCAATTCTTGACTTGGTGCAAGAATCTGTGTTGATAACAGTTGGGTTGGCAAGGGAAAATCAGGGGACCCTAAGAAGGAAGAGGTCCTATAGGTTGCAAGTGGTGGAGTGAGACACCTTAGAGGTCTTCCAAACAAGACCTAGAGCATGAATTAGTGATTGATTCATCCAACCTCCCTATCATATTGGTATCAGAGCAACAAAAGATTTGGGATAGAATATTATATGTCGGAGATTGAGTCTAGTGGTTCTACAGACATGGTGACAAATGCATAATTGGCCAAGAAGGTTGAAGAATAGGAGGAAGACAATAGGTTATTGAGGGAAAGAATAGCTCAACTTGAGCAAGCAATGAATAATGTGCAAACTAGGACCGATGAGGTCAGTGATAGGTTGGAAGGCAGGGTACCCAAGAGGGAAGAGGTTGCAGAGGAAGACAAGATCCCTGAACCTGACCCTGTTTTGCAAGAAGAGCCTTTCTTGAAGGCATTGAAGGCTTTGAGTGGAAAAGCACTTGAAGGCATACCATTGTTTAGTGGGAAAATGGAAGGTGATCTAGTCATGGATTGGATAGAGGGAATGGAAAACCATTTTGAGTGTGATGGAGTCACTGAAGCACAGTAGGTAAAGGTGGCCAAATCAAGATTGAGAGGTTTTGCCTTGACATGGTGGAAGTTGATTCAGACAAAGAGAGAAAAGGAAGGCAAGAAACCTATTTCTACTTGGAAGGGAATGGTTGCCAAAGTGAGAGAAGCATACATGCCAGATGATTATGAAATTCAGTTGCATAAGAAAAGACAGAGCTTGAGACAAAGAGACCAAGATGTAAATTCCTATACAGAGGAGTTTCAAAAACTTTGTATGAGGTCTAATGTTTCAGAGGATGAAAGTCTTAAGGTGGCTAGATACCTTAACAGTTTGAAGTGGAACATTCAAGAGGAGATGACTCTTCTAAGTCCCAAAACAGTACACCAATGTTATCAATTGGCTATAAAAATTGAAGAGAGAAGTAAGAGGAAACAAGATTAGGCCTCCAAGAGTAGAGGTAAAGGCAGAGATCAAAGAGGACATAGAGGTGGACACCAAAGTAGAGGGACTGAACAAAGGAGTCATGGAGAATCTAAACTCACAGAGCATGGAAGTGAAACAACTTCTAGAGGAGGCTATGGAAGAGGTAGAGGACCTCAAGGAGGTTCAAATAGAGGAAGAGGAGCAGGCAGAAGTAACTCTTTTCTAGCATGAAGTGTTATAATTGTGGTCAAGTAGGACATCCAGCTTATAGGTGCCCAGAGAAAGCATCTTCTTCAAATACAAAAAAGAGGGTAGCATATGCTCAAGAAGACACTATGAGTGTCAAGTCCCTAGAGGTTAGTCACATTGAGTCAGAAATGGGGGAGAACTTGATGTTTAGCAGGGTTCTAATCAGACAACCAGTCAAAGAAGAGCCAAAGCAAAGGAGAGCCTTATTCAGGGCGAGATACAAAATACTTGGGAAGGTGTGCAAAGTTATAGTGGATTCAGGGTCTACTGATAACATCATCTCAGAAGAAGCAGTGAGGAAGTTAAAGTTGGAGAAGGTACCCCACACTAACCCTTACAAGGTGACATGGTTGAACAAAGGGCGAAGTGTTCTTGTAAATGAGCAGACAACGGTGGATTTCTCCATTGGAGGGTACAAGGACAAGTTGATTTGTGATGTGTTTCCCATGGATGCATGCCATCTTCTATTGGGCAGACCATGGAAATATGACAGAGGAGCCATCTATGATGGAAAGGAGAACACTATCTCATTCAAGAAGGATGGAAAGATATTCAAACTGTAGTCACTATCAGCTGAGGAAGAAGGACGGTCAAAGACCCCTAGTGTCTTGTTAAGTAGTGGAAAGGAGTTTATCAACACTCTACAACAAGGAGGGGAAGGATATGTGGTCATGGTGCAACCCAAGGAGGAAGATAAGACTAAGAAAACAATCATACCAAGAGCAGTCCAGAAGTTGCTTGAACAATTCAAGGATATAGTTAGTGATGGAACACCAACAACCTTACCTCCAAAGAGAGCCATCAGTCATCAGATTGACTTCATACCAGGGGCTTCATTTCCAAACAAAGCAGCTTACTAGCTTACACCAGATTAGAACCTAGAAGTAGCTAGACAAGTGTAGGAGTTATTAGACCAAGGACTAATTAGGAAGAGCATTAGTCTATGTGTAGTACCAGTGGTCTTAGCAACCAAGAAAGGTGGTAAGTGGAGGCTATGCACTGATTCTAGGGCTATAAATAGAATTACAATCAGATATAGGTTCTCTATTCCTAGGATTGAGGATTTGATGGATTGTCTTGGAGGAGCTCAGTATTTCACCAAGTTGGATCTCAAGAGTGGATACCATCAGATCAAAATCAAAGATGGGGATGAGTGGAAGAAATCCTTTAAGACAACTGATGGGTTATATGAGTGGAGAGTTATGCCATTGAACCTCTCAAATGCCCCTAGCACATTCATGAGGCTCATGAATGAAGTGCTTAAAGAGTTCATAGGGTTATTTGTGGTGGTATATCTAGATGATATACTCATCTTTAGCAAGACAGCAAAAGAACATCTAAAGCATGTGGAGTTGGTTCTTAAAAGATTGCAGGAGGAGAGGTTAGCCATCAACCTATAAAAATGTGAGTTCTTCAAACAAGATCTTGTGTATTTGGGGTTTGTAGTATCCCAAGGATCATTGAAGATGGACCCAAGCAAGGTGGAAGCTATCCTAAATTGGCCTACACCAACCACTGGGATAGAGGTAAGGAGTTTTCATGGGTTAGCTCAGTTTTATAGGAAGTTTATAAGGAACTTTAGTGGCATATGTACACCAGTACTTGATACAATCAAAGGTGGCCTAAAAAATAAGTTCAAATGGACTCTTGAAGCTGAGAAGGGTTTTGAGAAACTGAAACAAGAAGTGGCAACTCAACCCATCCTTTTGTTACCTATTTTTGATAAGCTATTCATAGTGGAATGTGATGCCAGTGGAATTGCAGTAGGAGGAGTACTAAGCCAAGAAGGTAGGCCTATAGCTTTCTTTAGTGAAAAGCTCAATGAAGCTAAAAAGAAGTATTCTACTTATGACTTAGAACTATATGCTCTAGTGCAGTCTCTTAGAAAGTGGAGACATTATCTCCTGCCTAAAGAGTTTGTAGTGTTTACTGATAACCAGGCACTTAGCTACATCAACACACAAGAGAAGTTGAGCAATAGACATTTGAAATGGATGGAATACCTCCAAGCCTTCACATTTACCATCAAGCACAAGAAGGGACAGTTGAACAAGGTGGCAGATGCATTAAGTAGGAGGTTGCTAACAGTGCAAGAGATACAAATAAAGAGCATTAGGATAGAGAGTTTCAAGGATATCTATGGAGAAGATGAAGACTTCTCGAAGGCATATAAGGTATGTTCAGATTTTGAGAATCACTTTCATAGTCAATTCTCAGAGTATACATTGCAGAGTGGACTTTTGTTCAAGGGGAATTAGTTATGTGTTCCAAAAGGTTCAATGAGAGAGAATCTTATCTAGGAGAAGCACAATGGTAGTCTTAGTGGTCATTTTGGAATCAACAAGACACTGGAATTAGTGCAGAGGTTCTATTATTGGCCCAAGTTGCCAAGGGATGTCATAAGGTATGTGGAGCAGTGTGTAGTTTGTATGAAAGCCAAGGGGGGAGCTAGCAATGCAGGTTTGTATCAACCTCTACCCATTCCCAATAGACCATGGGAATGTATTAGCATGGACTTTGTGGTAGGACTCCCTAAAACCAAGACAGGGTTTGATAGTGTCTATGTGGTGGTAGATAGGTTCAGTAAGATGAGTCACTTTGTTCCTTGCAAGACCACCCATGATGCTAGCTATATTTCTCATCTTTTCTTCAAAGAGATTGTGAGGATCCATTGATTGCCATTGAGCATCATCTCAGACAGGGATGTGAAGTTCATGAGTCATTTTTGGAAGACTCTATGGAGCAGATTACGTACTAACTTATCTTTTGGATCAGCCTACCATCCTCAGACAGATGGAAAAAATGAGGTGATAAATAGAGTGTTAGGTAACCTTCTAAGGTGCCTCACCAAGGAGTATGGACATACATGGGACTTGGTCATATCACAAGTTGAATATGCCTACAATGACAGTGTGAATCGGACCACAGGCATAAGTCCTTTTGAAATAGTGTATGGAATGCACCCAAGAGGTGTGTGTGAACTTAGAGATCTAGGAGATATGGAGCATAGGAGTGGCCATGCAGAGGATTTCACTCAGACCATGAAGGAGATTCAGGAGCAAGTGAAAAATACAATCACATAGGCTACTCACAAGTTGAAAGCTAAGGTGGATATGTCTAGAAAAGATCTCCAATTTGCAGTAGGTGACTATGTCATGGTCCATCTCAAAAAATATAGGTTGCAGAAAGGAACATCAACCAAGTTGCAGATGAAGAGAGTGGGACCATGTTAGGTGTTAGAAAAATATGGAAAGAATGCCTACAAGGTGGAGCTTCCTGTAGACTTAAATATCTCACTAGTGTTTAATGTGGCTGATTTGATCAGGTATAAAGGACCAGTCACTGACTTGGATCAGAAAAGTGTGGATGTCTTGAAGGATGTGATTAACATAGCCTTACCTCCTAAAGACAAGTTGCAAGCAGAGAGGATCTTGGAATCAAGGGTGAAGAAGTCTACCCGGCATAAGGAATACATGGAACATCTCATCAAATGGAAGGACAAACCAAAATCTAAGGCTACATGGGTGGATGAAGCTCAGTTCAAGAAGCAGGGTATTGATTTATCTCTGATCTCTCCCCACATTCCTTAGTGTTTGGGCTGAGGGGGAGAATGGTGCAGGAGCACCCATAGGTTACCATAGGTTGTTTAGAAGGTCTGTCTAGGACAGTCTTGTCTAGGACAACTAAGCAATCAAATTTAGTTCATTTGAATGTGAGCCTTAATGGAATTTTTGGTGGGGTTTTAATCAGATGAAGGTCATGTTGACCATAGAATAGGTGTCATAAGGTTCTAGCTCAAAATGAGGTTTTGGATTTTTAGGAATTCTTACAAAATGTTTGAAAATGTTGCTCAATTGGAGCTCCAAGTGGCCAAGAAGAGCCAAGGAGAGGATAAATGACTTGGATGACCTATTTATGGGATGCCTCGGCATTGGAGTGGGGTTGGAAGCATTTGTTATGTTTTGAAGTTTTGTTCATGAATTCAAGAAAAGCAATTGTGTTTGAGAGTGAATTTTCTGATTTATGCATTGAAGTGTTGTTTTAATGGATTGATCATGGCACTGTAACTTGAGTAGGATGTAGTGTAGTTGTTCTTCAAGCATTGTGTGGCATTAGTTAGTTTCTTTATTCAATTTCAAGCATTGTTTGTAAATAGTTTTGATTTCATACTGTTGCTGGTCTGAACCAGAAAGTTTTGTGAGAATGGAGTGTTAGTTCACTTTCCCACCATACAAATTGTACGACCCTTTGGGAATAGTGACTAGACTCCATGGATGTACATATAGTAGGGTTTAGGGATTTTGAAATCACAGGAGTTGTTGTGGAAGTCTTACCCTAGGCGAGCCAGGGAAGTGCCTAGCTAGGAAAGACCATAGTGCAGAGCACTTAATTTGCAGGGGTGTCAAATTCTTGACAAACTATCTTGTGAAGAAGGAAGATATGAGTCTTGCCAAGACATGGAAAGTAGGAAGAAACTCCATCAATCCATCTGGTGAGGAAAGGACTTGACAGTTTGCAGTAAGCCAGGAAAGGGCTTAAAAACCCTAGTAATGCTCATTTTCAGATTAGGGCTTTGTACGGCCAGTTGAGACCCAAGACCCCAAAAATCCTTGAGAGGTGGGCATATGAACCAGGAATCCCAAGAAAAGATTGGGGTGTTCTTTGGAAAGACTTGGAGAACAAAAAACCTGATTTCTCGAAGGAGGCCTAATTAGGGCTCCTAGGGCTAGTAGTCTTTTAGGCCCAAATGAGGGTTTGGTGAAAGAGACCTGCAGATGAAGCTAGGTGGACCCTTAATACACTTAGTATGATGGATTGATGACCTTAGAAGCACCTCCACACCCCTGTAAAACTAAATTCAAGAATTGGAGGATTAGTAGCCTTTAGGGTGGATTAAGGGCTAAGGCAAGTGTTTCAAGATTGCACCAAGTCTTGACTTGGTGCAAGAATCTTTGTTAATAGTTGGGTTGGCAAGGGAAAATTAGAGGACCCTAAGAAGGAAGAGGTCCTATAGGTTGTAAGTGGCGGAGTGAGACACCTTAGAGGTCTTCCAAACAAGACCTAGAGCATGAATCAGTGATTGATTCATCCAACCTCCCTATCATTGCACCTCTAGGACGCCAGCGCGTTGTGCTATCGTCTGCATTATGTGCTGACGTCCTTTGGCCGAGAGCTTGTTAGTTTGTCTAGAAAATATTTGCGGCATGTTCTTTCCAATTTTGAAACTCTTGTTGTTGTTGTTCCTGAGGTAGACTAGGGAAGTTCGCCCCATGAGGCTCTCTGAATGAAGAGAACTCGTGAGTAGTGAATCCCCCTCTTCTACACTTACTTCATTGTAAAGCATAAAATTATGTCATTATGATGATATGAATTTCTCGTAAGACCTTAGCACATAACATTGTTAAGAAAAAGTGTGATAAAAATGAGTATTACAAATTCCAAGAGAGATTGAACGATCAATTTATGGGTTATAGATAGCTTTTAGGGATATGAGATCAACAATGCAAGATGTGAGATGAGATTTATGGATAAGGATTGTTGAGAGATTAGGAGATATTTGCATGAGGCTGCATGGAGAGATGAGTTGAAGTGTGTGAGCGTGAACTAGGGTTGAAGTTCAATCCACTCACTAAATTTAGCTTTGGTCTCTAAATTTAAGATTTAAAGAATAAAGATAGGATTTGATCTAATTACCAAATAAATAAAATAATGATTTTATGTGTTTTGAGAGGAATGTGTAAACTAAATAGATTAAATAATTTATTTATTTTTTGAGGAATAATTAGCTAATTAACTACATATTTAATTATGTAAATAGAAGGATAATTGGAAATTAGTTAAATAATTAAAAAATATTTAATTAAAGTGGATGAGGGAAAATCATTAATTAATTAATTAATTAATTAAAAATTATTTAATTAAAGGCAATGAAGGAAATTGATGAATTAATTAGATAATTTAAAATTATTTAATTAATAGTGTTGAAAGGGGTGATGAGTGATAATGAAAGGAAATGGTGAATTTAGAAGAATGTGTTAGACATTTTTAGGTGTCTACAAAAATACTCTACAATACATACTCAATAGTGTAATCAATATTTTTTTGATCAGTAAGTTGTGGACATGGGATCCACTCGCATATATAGAGAATAAAAATAAAAAATCGTGCATCACCCCTCTAATAGGGGTTCATCAAAATTCACCTAAATAATTTCCCCAATAGGCTAAATCCTAAGATACGATGTATCACAATTACTCTTTCCTTTCATTTTTTGCTCTTTCAATGTTGATCTTAAAGTCATTTGGTGCTTGGATTTTGATTGTGCATGTTTCTTCCATTTTACTTCTATTCAATCTTGCTCTGGCTATGGAGGTGAACATAAAGAATCAATTAGACTTGCTTTAGGATGTGAAGCCAATCACGATGCCTGTGGTTTGGGGGAATCTTGGTGTTTGAAGAAAATGTGACTATAGAAGTAGTAGAGTCATCCTCAATTGAGACTAAATTTGTAGCCATTAGACCAGGCAATTAAGAACTATTAGGAAGATTTTGAGAGGAGATGTCAATTGGAATATTTTGTGTGCTTGAATGAGTAATTGTAGGACTTTGAGGAAATTCCATCTCATTCTGAGAGCAAGGTGGGATAACATAGTGTTTGGGTTCAACCCAATCCATTAGGTGGCTCTTCCACCAAAATCACGCTTATGGGTGAATGGATTCTAACATTGGGGCATGAAGTGGTCAATTGAAAAGCACTTTCTACAATGCAAAGTTTTTTTCATAGTCCATAGGCTACATTCAACAATGATTACCAACCTTCATTAAGATCTTAGTTGGAGACCATTAGAGAGGTCCATTTCCACATAGATGCATGCATAGGTGGAACTTTAGTAATTCAATTTTTCATCTAAACTGCAATGGAGATCTCCTACACCATTGCATATGCCCTGCAAACAATCTAATTCCTAGAATTAAAATGGAAGATAAGGAAAGTGTACCAAAAAAAATAGAGGAAAATGTCTTAGTTCATAGATCAAATGAAGTATACCAAGGTTTCATGCACAAAAAATCACCTTGGAAAACCCAAGAACCATTTTTCAGCACCCATCTTTGTCGATTATGGATTCAAATTCAATAATGAAAAACCCTCTAGCACAAGGAAATAAACAAATTTCTTCCTCCAAAGACTTATTTGAGATTTCAAAAAAATAGGAATGTAAATCGCTTAATTTTTTCCATACCTTAGTAAATCTGTAAATCAAGGCATTTTTCTATAAAAAATCTTCCCTATCATTGACTAATTTGTACATCTAGATATCAGGACTAGAGGATGGATGAGAAACCCTAATCGTGGGTCCATTGTACACAAAGGTTATATTCCCATTGGTGTTTTTTGGTCATACATATCGAGATGACATAACAACCTTCCACCACAAAATAGAGTCCCCAAAACTCTGGTGCAAGCCCTATCGAGAGATCTAGACTAGCGAGGATGGTGTAGGGTCAAGAGCTACACGGTCACATTGATAACCCTAACCCCACCTTGCACAACATCCAAAAATTTGTACTTGTTATCATTGAACAAAACTAGAACCTTGCAGGGGATGACATTTTCCATCAAATTTACTTCACTTGAAGAGCCATCATGTAATGCCCTCACCAAGGAACACCTGAGGACGACACTAAACTAGGTCATATTAATGGAACAATTTTTATTTTTTTTAAATAACTATAGAATGCATAACATAACATGATAAACTAATCCTAGGTCCTCTAAGGTTCCATGAATGCGCTACTTGCAAAACTAACATTCAAGATTACTAGAAACATCTCATCAACAATAAAAGATAACATGATCAATCTAACATGTAAGGTTCATTTTAAAACACCAAATTAGATGATCCTATATTACTCACTTCCATAATGTTACAACTGATAATCAACATTAAAAATCATTTTCTAGCTAACATATGAATGATGCATTACTTTATAGTACTCTTTACAAGAAGAGATCATTAATAATTGTTACATCATTACAATAATTACAACAGTGCTTCCCCTGGTACATGTGGGAAGATTACTTTATATTACATTAAGAATACAATCCAATATGCACATTCATGATAGGATGTCTACTCAAACTAGAACAAGAACTTGATTCCACAACACAACGATCATCTCCACACCCATGAACATGCATCAAGAATACCCAATGGAGAAAAAACACCAACCTCCTGACCATATGGAACCTTGAGGTCCACCCCCATGCTAGGAGATAACACAAGGTCCCACATCCAACATTCAGTCAAGAAAGCAACATGATAACATAAACAATGATTATACATGACTCCAACACAACACTGCTAACAACACCAACATCACTTCCAGAGGCACACACACAACAAAAAGAGGAAATGCAACTAGGGAGTACTATATTTCCATAGGGAGGAGTGTCATCACATGGTACTAGCATGGGTTGTCCTGACAATCTCTCACTAGACCCTGACCCCCATCTATGGTTGTCCTGGTGACCTCTCACTAGGTCCTGGCCCCATAGGGTGACACATGCGGAATCAACATTCCTTTTGTGAGGACAAGGAAGTTGATCTTGCCAACCAGGCCTTCTCAACCCATCCTTAGCCTATACGAGCACTACAGGAAATGGGTGAGGCATCCATTATCTTTTTTAATGTGAATTCCACCCTTCCCCCTAATACATTATTAAAGTTATCACTAGATTAAGAAACCCTCCAATGAGTTGTCCTGGACACCACTTTGGGTTTCAGCCCCCATTGAGAGCCACTCCCCCTACTTGCAACTATAAAAATCCCACACAGAACAAGGCATTGTCCATCTTGCACACCTATCACAATCTCATGAATCCATACATAGATAGTAGGGCAACACCCTTAGGGTTTGTGTTCGCACAATGCACATGACCAATAACATAGCCAAACCACTTCCAAGGTTAAACAACCCTAAGGACCATTCATAAAAATATACCCCCTCCTAGGCCTTTGATAAACCAACGTACTAAGCACGCTTCCCAATGGCATAGAACCTTGAACAAACTTTACACAAACAACATCCATCTTAACAATTACATAATCACTTAACCCAATAGTCAAGACACACTATTTAAAACAACAATTAATCATAACATTATAACCATGAAGACATTCCTTAAATAAGACATTATTCACTACAAATAATTATATTTAAGAATAACTATATCATTAATAAAACCATCATCTCTATTGAAATAGTTACTATGAAACCCTAATATTAAATTGCAACTTTAATTAATATTAAAATAACAAGATTCCAATTAATTGATTCACATGGCAATTCTTTTAATCAGTTGTTAAATTATTATAAAGATAAGTAACATTTTATTTACTAATTAGTTAACAGAGAATAATCCAAATCATTTAATATTTACTTTGAATCATTTAAATTAAATAACCTATTCCTAATATTTTACCCTCACTTAATATTAACAATCCCCTAAAAACACTATTTAACTAAACATTTATTTTAAATAACCCTTTCGTTAATTCCATAGACTTTTCAATGCACATGAATTGCATCTATAGGAGGTCCCTGAAGCTCAGGATGAAAATTTTGTGCATGGTGAGCGTATGGAAGAATAACAGTCCAGCCTTGACATTTTCAGTGTGTTGTTTTTTGAAGGAGATTTTCAGGACTTCTACTTACTAGTTGTGGTGTTCATAAATGCTCATGCCTATTCGTTTGAAGGTTGTTTTTTTGCATAGTTTGTATCAGTCTATGGATATTAGCTTCAAACTTTTCAAGTTTTGGTATTTTGTATTATCTACATTTAGTCAGAGGGGCATTATTAAATTAACAGATTGTAGATAATTTGTAATTATCTCTGGCAACTTTCCTAAGCGAAATAAACACTAATGTATCTTCTTTATTATATTATATATAATATATAGGCATCTATGCCTTTTAATTAAAAAAAATACATAGACTTTCTACGTTACGAAAAATCATCAATTAATCTACTTCTATTCACACAATTTAAATGAATCTACGTTAAACTAAATTATAACTAAAACAATTTTGTCAATATTATTCAGTCTAGAATGATTGCATCAATATTTTTAAATATATTATACTCTTACCACCATTTATATAAGTATACTTATCTATATCTTTGTGTATGTATAAATATGTATATGTATTTCTATTTAAATGAGAACTTAAATATATGATAATAAATTTTTCATTCTATTCGATAAAATTTGAAATACATTTAACTACCTGGTGTACATATAAATACATTTATAAACTAATAATAGAACTATTTCATTTATAACACGTGGCATTAATAAAATTATTTCCATTATCATTCATACAGATAATAACTCAGAGTGTTTCAATCTAATTCTGCATTTAACAAGACTATCAACAAATAGAGGAAACCCATGAAAGACAATGATGTCCTCGAACAGATTGAAGAATTAACAAGGACCATTACTAACAAATCGACTAGCATAACAAGACGTCTACAATTGGAGTAGTAAAAGAAAAACCCAAGGCTGGAGAATGATTAACATATAATAATAGTATAGAGATATAATTATTATTTTAAACGCTAAATGACGTGTTATAGTATAACCTTGATAGATGGCCTTTTATTTATTTATCACTTCATTCACAATCCTTGGCGTTTACTTCTTGAATACACAACTTAATGTAATTCTTATTGCTACACAACCTTCTGAATCCAAGAAAACTAAATAGCACTTAATAAAAGGGTAAGACAAATAGGTGCACCAAAGAGGAGATCTAAACAAACTTGGTCGAGAAAAAAAACATTTTAGTTGAACTAAATGAACCACTACAGAATGAAACACATGACAATGGCCTAAAATGCATGAAAGAACAACGATGTATATGCTTGTAAAGCGTAGTTACATATAACGGTTTGGCTTAGGCGATTTAACATTTCTAAATATACTCAATCTAACTAACTTTACCCAATTCATTTATCTATTGGCCCTCGACGACCACCCCTTGGGATAACAGTTGTAGGTTGAGTCAGTCTTATATACTACTGACTTTGGATTGGATTTGCACACAATTATAGGATTTAATATACCATTTTGATAAAGTTCACTAAGAACGATTCAACTTTTGTTGATTGTTGTGGTTACAACAACCCTAGTAGACATGTATGCAAAAATGAGGAGGTATAGATAATGCATGCAAACCGTTTGATAGAATACCTCTTAAGAAATGGGGTCTTAGATTTTATGACAGCTAGATATGCACAAATCGGATTTGTTAAAAAGGTTTTATAAATTTTCAAGCAAATGTGATTAACAGATGTAGAGCCAAAACACATAATAATTTTTAGTATCCACTATCCTCCATGGTTGAGCCAAAATGGAAGCTTTGGAATGGGGTATGGAAATCTAGCAAAGCATTAAAAATTACACTTATAATAGCGATAAGGTTACAAAATAATATTGAAGCATTATAAAGTTTACATGGAACACCAAAATAGTTACAAAACATAGATCCAAACATATATGTGATGCATACACTAAGTATACACAATTGCATATTATAAAATCTTGGATTCCACATTCTCAAATCTATGTAGTTTATGATACGAATAAATACAAATAACAATGGAACATTCTTCACCAAATTCTATTCAAGATCTAAGCATGTTTAAATAACTAATTATTGACTGAATCAAGATTCAAAATGTCTACACATAACAAAGATCCATCATTTACCAGTCGTGTGTTGCACTGTGTGATTTTATTTTTCTATGTATATATTTTTTTCACAAATAACGAAACACAAGGATTAAAGGTCAAAGAGTTCATAGATATTCTTATTCATGAAAGAATTTGAATTCATTATATTCATAGACATACCATTAAACCAATAGGGATAAACCTTAATGCAATAAGGGATCAACTATGAAATTCAAATTAGATTCATACCTCTACCAATCCTTGCGACCTTCTGCGTTAATTTCTAATAACTCTTCCATGGATCTTTCTTTCCCAAAATGTCTATTCCAATCCTTGGAACCTATTTTTCTAATTTCTAATACATCTTCCACTGATCTCTCTTTCCTCCATTTTCTAGGGTTTTTAACTTCTTCTCCCTACTTAGCACTTCATCTCCCCCCAAAACCAAAAGTCATTTTCCAAAGAAGAAAAATGTTTGTTTGATGCAGAGAATGTGGGAGACTCCAAACTACCACAATCTCAATGAACTTTGCAAATCCCAAACCCTAGCACTTGAAACAAATGACTTTTGTCACAATCTTCCACTATGCTTTGATGAGAGCAACAAATAAGGTAATTTTGAAATAATTTTCAGAATAAAACTCAAAAACACAATATAAAAACTGATTTGGATACCCATTAAGCCCTTATATAACATATCTTAAATGTAGGTAGGATTACTTTGGAACAAACCTTTCAAAAACTTGTTGCTATTCTATCCCAAAGGCCTAATTAGGCTCCTACAACTAGGCACTTATTGGTTCTATATGCTCCAGGCCTCAATATTCTTCTCCAAAACTTAAAAAATATCAAATATGGTCTTCCTATGCTCACCAAACCATTTTCCACACCTTTCCAATGGTTCTTGATCAAACCCTAGCCTCTATGCAACCTTTTGTGCCAAAAACATGCAATTTTCCACCTAGGGCATCATCAAATATTCATGAATCTGCCTCCCCTGCTCCTAAAAACTTCACAAACACAAAAATACTCCTAAATATTCCATTCTACCAAGTTATAGCCTTTTCTACCAGTGGAATGGCTCAAAACTTCATTTTTTCTCACGCAAATCCTCAAAAACAGGGTTTTTTGGCTAATTTTAGTAAAAACGCTCTAAAATTCTCAAAACGTGATGAAATCAGGTGAAAAAAAAAAAAAAAATTAATTCAATCCTTTAACAATTCAAATTCATAAATGTGCATTACCAGGCCGTACCAAACTCTATAACAACAGATTTCTATGAAAAATGCAGGAAAAACGAGGGTTTTAGTATTCAAATTTCAAATGTTACATCATTCCACCTTTCTCAACATTCACAAATGTATTATATAACATTTATAAGAATCCCCAACTGAAAACAACTGACTCCTCACATTATTTCACCATTTGACCCTTCATATTCCCATTTAGTGCATTTTTGCACTTTTGCACAATGACAAATTTACAAAATTGGAAACTTTTAACAACCCACCTATCTATCACACCTAGCAACCTAAAAATGACCCAAATACATTCAACATGGTCCAAATATGACCTTATTATAAAGAAAACCAACCATCAATCCAAAATGACAAAATTGCCTCATGGAGGCATGAACTAGACTAGGTGCTCCTACACCACCGTTGCACGGGAAATTCCAAACTATCCCAACCAACTATCACACAGATTAAAGTTAATTTTTAATTTATTAAATCAATAGTTAGGACAAATAAAAGTATTTCATTTAAAATCTTAATTTGGGTGAATATGAAATATTTACTTCCTATAGCTTTTTCACACAAACGGGTAAAACCATTTACCCAACATTTACGTACACATAATAATTAATTATATAACTCCGACCTTATAATTTATTTATTTATTTATCATATTATTATTATTTATTAATTATAGCATTACATTATCCATTTATTTTATTATTAACTATGATTATATACATATATATATATTGATTTATTTATCAAAGGTATACCTTTTTACTTAATAATTTGTTTTAATGCATAAAACAACCAATGACATTTTATCAGAAAATTTAAATTAAATAAACCAAATGCCAAAATAATTACCTGACCACTATCCAGGGTCAAAATGCAAAAAGAAACACTGACTGACCAAACTGACAATAATGACAGGGTGCCAAACTAGATACTCATCCTCTTCGAGGATGATGGCTAGGGTAGGGGATCAAGTGTTATCTCTGGTCAACTAATCCATTGGGTTCAAGGCATGCTCAAACCTTCCAATTTAGTGGAGTTGATGTTTGGTACCTGCAACCTGCAGCACACAAAATGATTATGCATATACATATACATATAACAGACACACTGTGAAAGGGAATCACAACGTCGCAGGGTACTCACAAGTGAGTGATGCGACACTGTCCCTTTCACTCAAAAAAATTAGTAAGAACAACACCTAGTAATTGAATCCACTCATATAACAATCAACTACATAGTAATCAAGATACAATCAATCACATGATAATTACATAACAATCATGATAAGATAATCACATAGTGCTCATGATAGGGTTAGTCCTCATAATCAAATCATATCTCCATAGTCACCTGAATGGAACACATAAATCATCAGTGTCTCATAATGATCATCCAACCATATACTAATCATAACATGTGCATAAAACGTTAAGTATCAGAAGTTTCATCAATAGCATCATCATAACAATAAATCTACAATCATAATGTCTCATCATAAAATAGATCAACTTTCAGTCTATTAGGGAAATAGTATGAGAGGCACTACATCCTCCCCCTCTAGGACCAAGCTTACTCCTGGGAGCTTGCAAACAAGAAAGGGTACAAATCCTGCATCCAAGATGCATCCTCCCAAGTGGCTGAAGACTCATCATTAGGATCCCACTAGATCCTCACCTGCTCAACGTCTCAACCCCTAAGGGCGAGTCTCTTGTGTTGTAGAATCCCCACGGGATCCAATGCCAGCTGTCCATCCTCTACCTGTAAGGAATTTCGATCAAGTACATGTGAAAATATGGATTGTATGGCCTGAGAATAGAAACATGAAATATGTCATGGATACGCAATAGACTGGGCGGCGAAGCAAGACGGTATGCAACATAGCTGATCATCTCCAAAACCTCGAATTTCCCTACAAAACGTGGTGTGAGCTTAAAGCCTTTTCCATAGCATATCAAAATCTTTCGTACAAAACACCCACAAGAACACCCTGTCACCAATAGAAAACTGACGATCAACTCTATGAGCATCCACATACTTCTTCTATCTAAAATAATTCACACTTTTCCAAATTTGCATATAGTCGATTCTCCCTTAGACACTATAATACTTGTCGCAAGTGCTCCTCGTGCTCCTCCATAGTCCTAGAATAAATCAAAATATCATCAAAGAACACAAGGACAAATCTATCAAGATAGGTGCAGAATACTTCATTCATCAAGCTCATAAATACAGACGGTGCATTTGTCAACCCGAATGGCACAACGGTGAACTCATAGTTCCTATAGCGAGTGTGAAATGCAGTCTTATGAATGTCTACCTTAAAAATACGTAATTGATGATGCCCTGACTTTAGGTCAATATTTGAGAACACTTTGGATCCCTTAATCTAATCAAAGAGGTCATCAATTCTCGGGAAGGTATATATGTTCTTCACAGACACCTTATTCAGCTGCTGATAGTCAATACACAACTAAAGGGATCCATCCATTTTCTTCACAAAAATGAACGATGCTCCCCAAGGAGAGACACTAGGAAGAAAGAACCCCTTAGCCAACAAATCCTCTAGCTGCAAACGAAGCTCCTTAAGCTTTTGAGGCTAGTTCAACCTACCACCTAACATCTTTCTTTATTGCCACCAGCCCACATCGCTCCACTAAAGAAGGGGAAATGAATGAATCAGAAGCTCCAGATTCCAAGCAACTATGACAACATAATGGGCTCATATGAAACCAGAGTGCCCAGTGTTAGAAACCTAGCTCTGATACAGTTGTAATGCCCCCCACCAAGGAACCCCAGAGGACAACACTAAACTAGGTCAAATTAATGGAACAATTTTTTTTAAACAAATAACTATAGAATGCATAACATAACATGATAAACTAATCCTAGGTCCGCTAAGGTTCCTCAAATGCGCTACTCACAAACTAACATTCAAGATTAATAGAAACATCTCATCAACAATAAAAGATAACATGATCGATCTAACATGTAAGGTTCATTTTAAAGAACCAAATTAGATGATCCTATATTACTCACTTCCATAATGTGACAACTAATAATCAACATTAAAAATCATTTTCTAGCTAACTAACATATGAATGATGCATTACTTTACAATACTCTTTACAAGAAGAGATCATCAATAATTGTTACATCATTACAATAATTACACCAATGCTTCCCCTAGTACATGTGGGAAGATTACATCAGATTACATTAAGAGATACAAATGGAAATACAATCCAATATGCAAATTCATGATAGGATGTCTTCTCAAACTGGAACAGGAACTTCCAGTCCACAACACAACGATCATCTCCACACCCACAAACATGCATCAAGAATACCCAATGGAGCAAAAGCACCAACCTCCTGACCATGTGGAACCCTGAGGTCCACCCCCCGTGCTAAGAGATAACACAAGGTCCTACATCCAATAGTCAGTTAGGAAAGCAACATGATAACATAAACAAGGATTATACATGACTCCAACACAACATTGCTAACAACACAAACATCACTTCCAGAGGCACACACACAATAGAAAGAGGAAATAAAACTAGGGAGTGTTAGACTGCAGTAGGGAGGAGTGTCATCGCATGGTACTGGCATGAGTTGTCCTGGCAGTCTCTCACTAGACCTTGGTGTTAGGGTTTGAAGGAAAATATCTAACAAGTTAAATGCAAATTTAATTAATAAACAAAATAATAAAACACACACAAAAAAATTAACACAGAGAATTTAACGTTGTTCGCCCAATTCGAGCTACATCCACAAAATTGCAACCATCCAATGATTTTATTATCTAGTGAAAAACTTATTACAATCTTGCGAATAATCACCTATTTCATCATATTGTAACTCCCATCCCAACCCCATATAAAAAGCTTAGAAGCTTCTAGATTAGGGTTCTACAAAGTTGGTTTTTTCCTTTTTTCGGTGACAATGCAAAAAAGTAGAAGAAATTTTTTTTATCGAGGGTTGCCGCCCCCAAACCCCCACCCGGGGCTCAACTTGGCCCTGGACCCCGACGAGGATACATGAAGAGAGTACAGTATAGCATGATCAATTTCCACAAACCAACACTTGATCCCCATCTATAGTTATCCTAGTGACCTCTCACTAGGTCCCGAACCCATAGGGTGACACATGCAGAATCAACATTTCTTTCGTGAGGACAAAGAAGTTGATCTTGCCAACTAGGTCTTCTCAACCCATCCTTAGCCTATACGAGCACTACAGGAAATGGGTTAGGCATCCATTATCTTGTTTAATGTGAATTCTACCCATCCCCCTAATACATTATTAAGGTTATCACTAGATTAAGAAACCCTCCAATGGGTTGTCCTGGACACCAATTTGGGTTCCAGCCCCCATTGAGAGCCACTCCCCCTACTTGCAACTAGAAAACATCACACAGAGTAAGGCATTGTCCATATTGGACACCGGTGTATCATATTCTCATGAATCCATACATAGAAAGTAGGGCAACACCCTTAGGGTTTGTGTTCGCACAATGCACATGACCAATAACATAGCAAAAGCACTTTCAAGGTTAAACAACCCTAAGGACCATTCATACAAATATACCCCCTTCTAGGCCTATGATAAACCAACGTACTAAGCATGCTTCCCAATGGCACATAACCTTGAACAAACTTTACACTGACGATGTAATACCCCTCTATTTTGCTTTCTGGCTGGACAGTGTGTCCTTGTTTACTTGGATGTGCTTTTTGGTTATTGAGATACTTTATCAAGTGTGTGTTATTTGATCGCTATTTATAGAGCGATAGTCTATTTGTGTGATGTGATGTATCTTATTTGATGCTTTATTTGACATGTTTTAAATTGGTGTAATGATGATTAGTTATTGTAACATGTTATTGCATGAGATATTTGTTTATCATGGAATTGTCAGTCTATGATGAGTGTATTGGTGAAGGGGATGAGATCGCATCACTCGCTTGCGAGTGCCCTACGATTCTGTGATTTCCTCTTCATGGTGTGTTTTATTATGTTGTATATATGCATGTTCGATATACTCTTTGTTCGCAGGTTGACAGGTACAGGACATCGACTTCACCTGATTTCACAAGGTTGAGCATGTCCATTGGCCAACGGTATTCGATTGGGAAATAGTAGCTAGGTTTTCCATGCCAAGTCATCACCCTAGTCATAGTGTGTCATCGGGTTTAGTTGGGTTAAGTTGATTCTTTGTTGTTCTTCTCTCCTTGATTTTATTTAATTTCAAGTTGGAAAAGGTAAATAAATGGCTTTATGTATTTAAGTAGCTTATTAAATTTATCTAGTTATGATGTTAGAAATATTATTGAATTTATTAATTAATCTAATTTAATTAATAAAATAATCTAATCCTCGATTAGATTTATTTTATTGATTAATTAAATTAATTGTGTGGAATTGAATTAAGTTATTCATTTTGGAATTTTAAAAGTGTTAAATTCTTTGAAAAGAAAATTTTAAAAGTTTAAATGCTTTTTGAAAAGAAATTATTAAAAGCTTTAAATTCATTTTGAAATAGAAAATTTATAATAAAGTAAATGATTTAAATCTATTTGAAATATAAATTGTGCTTTAAAGTATTAAAATACAAATATTTTGTAAATGCATAAAAATATCTATATTGTTGAAAGATATTTATAATTGGAAAAAAAAGAAAATATCTAGAATATTTTAGAGGGCATTGACTTAATTTGGGGAAGATTTTCATTTTGAAAAGAACATATGGCTGCAAAAAGAATGGAGGTTTTAGAGGTTTGTTTTATGCATTTTTGGATTTTGGGTGAGGATTTTGGAAGAGCTTTGGAAAAATCTTTGTGCTTTAAATCAAGAAATTATGTTTGAGAAATTTGTTTTATTGAAAATTTCTGTAGAAAATTTGCACAATTTGACTGTAAAACAATGAAGTTATATATATATATATATATATATATATTTATATATTTATTTTGTTATATATATATATGCATATATATATATTTTTTATATATTTTCAAAGGGTGAAGTTATGCTGGAGAATTTTTTGGCTTTTATAAAAAAAATTTCTTTACACAGAAATTACTGTGCAAGCAGGGGAGGGTTGTTTTAATTTTTATTAAAAATAAAATTTAAATAAAAAAATTTCTTTTGGGTATGTGGGGCGCAGCCCTGGCTGCCACAACCCACGCCTGGCGCTGCTGGCAGCGCTCCCCACAGCCTGGGGGAAGTGCAGCAACCTCCAGGCTGGGTGCCCTGGTCCCCTCTCCCATTGGGGGCTCATGGGGCCAGTAAAAGGAAGTTCGCTTTTTTAAAATTTTAATTTTTTAATTTTTTAATTTTATTATATATTATATATTATATATATATAATATGTATATTATATATATATATATATATAATATTTAATTTAAATAAATATTTTTATTATTAGTTAAATATATATATAATATATATTATATATATATTTTAGATAATTGGAGTTATTTTTGATTAGTTGGAATTTAAATTGAAATATAATTATATATTTAAATAATATGTATATGTTTCAGCATATATTTATTTTTAAATATAATTATTTTTTTGGATCATTTTATTAGGCAAAAATATTGATTTTATAATAAGATGTTTCTATTCAAAAAAATTGATTTTGATCTTTTGTTTAATTAAGGAAGTTGGAAAATGTGCTTATGGTTAATTAGATAATATTTAAACATGAGAAATTAATTTTAAATTTGTATAGATACGCATTGTTATTTAAATGAATATTAATTAATAGAGATGCATTGCTATGTGCAAGTATTTAGTTTTTAATGAAATGATTTGAATGGGGAAAGGAGATTTTTATATTTAAATATTATCGGGAAACTAAAGTAGACCCTTAGATTTAATTTATTATTGCTTGTCAAATGCTTAAATAGTTACTTAATAAGGTAATGACCTTAAGAGAAATGGTTATTTGCTTTAAATGAAATGAAATTTTTAAGAAAGCGATTATTAATTATTTATAGTTCTTATTGGTTGCAACGAATGTACGATAAGATTAGTTATTTTCATGAAATGGGTAATCGAGGAATTTAAAATATTGTGTTCATAATCAAGTTATTGATTTTATTTTAAAATAATATATTTGAAAGGACAAATATTGGATTTAAATGTAATGTGTTTAATAGCGAGATTAATTGATTTTTAAAATGATTTACTTTGCAAATGATCAATAGTTATTTCTAAATGATAGGTTTTGGATCATAGAAGTAAATGTTATTATCATTTAAGAGCAATTAGAGAATTAAATATCTGGTTAAAGTTTATCTTTTGTCTGAAAGAGACGTTATTAAATCAGTTTTATTAAGGCAATAAATTACTGAATGTTAATGAAGGAAGTGGATTTAGGAAATCCAAATATAGATTTAATTCTTGTTTGATCGCCCTTCTTGTATGTACTCTTCTTTTGTTGTCGCTTGGGGGAAGTTGATTAGAAGGGTTGTTAAGTCATCCAGATGGGGTTTTTAATTATTTGAGGTTGTTGTATTATGATTAGTCAATCGTTGTATTGCCTTGGGTAGGGCGTATAGTTGTATCATGTTGTTTACCCGATTTTCACGAACGGGGATGTATTGTGCCTCCTTTGGATTAGGAGTGGTTTATGTGGTTTGTGTCTCCCTTGGAAGGAGTGGATTATGTGTTTTGTTGCCTCCAGTGTTCGGAGTGGATTTTCATTATGTGTTCCTCCTAGAGTTGGAGTGGTTTTATCTTGTTGGTATGCACTTGGGATTCCCTTGGTGATTGGTTTTGTTGGGTGTGTTGTCAAGTAGAAGAGTGACTTCTGTTAGGTGCCAGAGCCCAAAGAGGTAAACTGGGAAACCTTCAGAGGTGGTTTAATCAAGTGATAACTAAAACAATATGTCTAGAAGTTTAGGTAGTTTTTCACATTAATCAAGATAATTTAGCCTCACTCATAGACGCAAGTGCTCGTATAGGCTTGGGATGAGTGGGAAGGCCTGGAATGGCAAGGTCATCTATCTTGTCTTTACGAGAGGTATTTGATTATGCATGAGTGAGTATGGGTGTCAGGATTCGGTTGAGGCCACCAGGACAACCCATAGTGGGGGTCAGAGCCTATGAAGATTCCTAGAGGATATCCCATGTCGAGCTATGTGATGACACTCTTTCTACGACAATAGTTGGTATTTGGTTTTATGTGTATGGTTTTCTTAACATACTCGATCTGTTTTATTTCTGGAAGCAATGTGACTTATGTCAGTGATGTTAGAGTTGTACTTATATTATTCGTATGGTTGTTTGGTTCATGTGATTGGTTGTGTCAGTGTGAGTTAGCCTGTGTCTAGTGGTTGATGGTCTTGTATAGGATTCCTTGTTACTATCTCCTTGCACGGGGGGTGAGCCTTCGGGTATCACATGGTTGGGTGGAGTGTGCACCTTAATCTGTTGGGTCATCCTCTTGTTCGTGTGGATGAGATTTCCAGTTGGAGAGCTCATGGGATCCAGATTCTATTCATGCTTTATTCTTTTTAGTTGTTAATGTATTTTATTACCCCTCATTTGTTATCGAGGTGGAATTGTGTAATTTGTAATCATGTTTATTGGATTTACCTCATTCGGGGAATGAGAGTTGTAATCGTATTGTAAATTATATTATTGGAAACATGTGGTATCTCTTATGCTTGGATGCAATTTTATCATGTATGGAATGTATGTGCATTTAATTTGTTAAGAAATTAAATGTTTGGTTTTAATTCATGTTCCTTGTTTGGGTTTAAGTAAACTCAATCTCGTAACCTTAGGGGTTGTTGGAAATGGGTAGTGAACTTTCATGTTATTTGTACTTAAACAAAAAAAAATTATTGCGTTTGAGTAGTTAATTGCAACTTCCCCTAGGGTTGCGTGGCGGGGCGTTACAGACGACATCCATCTTAACAATTACATAATCACTTAACCCAATAGTCAAGACACACTGTTTAAAACAACAATTAATCATAACGTTATAAACATGAAGACATTCCTTAAATAAGACATTATTCACTACAAATAATTATATTTAAGAATAACTATATCATTATTAATAAAACCATCATCTCTATTGAACTAGTTACTATAACCCTAATATTAAATTGCAACTTTAATTAATATTAAAATAACAAGATTCTAGTTAATTGATTCACATGGCAATTCTATTAATCAACTATTAAATTATTATAAAGATAACAACATTTTATTTACTAATTAGTTAACAGAGAATAATCCAAATCATTTAATATTTACTCTGAATCATTTAAATTAAATAACCCATTTCTAATATTTTACCCTCACTTAATGTTAACATTCCCCTAAAAACACTATTTAACTAAACATTTATTTTAAATAAACCTTTCATTAATTCCATAGACTTTTACATTACGA
Source organism: Sequoia sempervirens (assembly GCA_007258455.2). Lineage (NCBI taxonomy): Eukaryota > Viridiplantae > Streptophyta > Pinopsida > Cupressales > Cupressaceae > Sequoia > Sequoia sempervirens. The sequence continues at coordinate 542,788,597 of VDFB02271358.1, read as the reverse complement.
AAAATCATCAATTAATCTACTTCTATTCACACAATTTAAATGAATCTACATTCAACTAAATTATAACTAAAACAATTTTGTTAATATTATTCAATCTAGAATGATTGCATTAATATTTTTAAATATATTATACTCTTGCCACAATTTTTATAAGTATACTTATCTATATCTCTATGTATGTATAAATATATATATGTATTTCTATTTAAATGAGAACTTAAATATATGATAATAAATTGTTCCTTCCATTTGATAAAATTTGAAATACATTTAATTACCTGGTGTACATATAAATACATTTATAAACTAATAATAGAACTGTTTCATTTATAACACATGGCATTAATAAAATTGTTTCCATTATCATTCATACAAATAATAACTCAAAGCATTTCAATCTAATCCTGCATTTAACAAGACTATCAACAAACAAAGGAAACCCGTGAAAGACAATGATGCCATCGAACAAATTGAAGAATTAACAAGGACCGTTACTAACAAATCGCCTAGCATAGCAAGACATCTACAATTGAAGCAGTAAAAGAAAAACCCAACACTGGAGAATGATTAACATATATATAAAATAGTATAGAGACACCATTATTATTTTAAATGCTAAATGACAATGTGTTATAGTATGACCTTAATAGATGGCCTTTTATTTATTTATCACTTCATTCACAATCCTTGGCATTTACTTCTTGACTACACAGCTTAATGTAATTCTTATTTCTACACAACCTTTTGAATCCAAGAAAACTGAATAGCACTTAATAAAAGGGTAAGACAAATAGGTGCGCCAAAGAGGAGATCTAAACAAACTTGGTCGAGAACAAAAACATTTCAGTTGAACTAAATGAACAGCTACAGAATGGAACACATGAACATGGCCTAAAATGCATGAAAGAACAATGATGTATATGCTTGTAAAGAGCAGTTACATATAACGGTTTGGCTTAGGTGATTTAACATTTCTAAATATACTCAATCTAATTGACTTTACCCAATTCATTTATCTATTGGCCCTCGATGACCACCCCAAGTGACAGGCATGTGCCCCAACTATATTTGGTCAAGAATGATATTGAAGACTTAGCAAAGGCCATCATCATTAATCTAAATGGCATTCTACATGATTCAATCGCCTTTAGCTGGTTGGGATAATAGTTGTAAGTTGAGTCAGTCTTATATACTACTAACTTTGGATTGGATTTGCACACAATTATAGGATTTACTATACCATTTTGATAAAGTTCACTAAGAACAATTAAAATTTTGTTGATTGTTGTGGTTGCAACAACCCTAGTAGACATGTATGCAAAAATGAGGAGGTATAGATAATGCATGCAAACCGTTTGATAGAATACCTTTTAAGAAATGGGGTCTCAAATTTTATGACAGCTACATATGCACAAATCAGATTTGTTAAAAAAGATTTTAGAAATTTTCAAGCAAATGCGATTAACAGATGTAGAGCCAAAACGCATAATAATTTTTAGTATCCATTATCCTCCATGGTTGAGCCTAAATGGAAGCTTTGGAATGGGGTATGGAAATCTAGCAAAGCATTAAAAACTACGCTTATAATAGCGATAAGGTTACAAAATAATATTGAAGCATTATAAAGTTTACATGGAACACCAAAATAGTTACAAAACATAGATCCAAACATATATGTGATGCATACACTAAGTATACGCAATTGCATATTATAAAATCTTGGATTCCGCATTCTCAAATCTATGTAGTTTACGATACGAATAAATACAAATAACAATGGAACATTCTTCACCAAATTCTATTCAAGATCTAAGCATGTAAATAACTAATTATTGACTGAATCAAGATTCAAAATGTCTACACATAACAAAGATCCATCATTTACTAGTCGTGTGTTGCACTGTGTGATTTTATTTTTCTATGTATATATTTTTTTCACAAATAACGAAACACAAGGATTAAAGGTCAAAGAGTTCAGAGATATTCTTATTCATGAAAGAATTTGAATTCATTATATTCATAGCCATACCATTAAACCAATAGGGATAAACCTTAATGCAATAAGGGATGAAGTATGAAATTCAAATTAGATTCATACCTATACCAATCCTTGCAACCTTCTGCACTAATTTCTAATAAATCTTCCACGGATCTTTCTTTCCAAAAATGTCTTTTCCAATCCTTGGAACCTATTGTGCTAATTTCTAATACATCTTTCATTGATCTTTCTTTCCTCCATTTTCTAAGGTTTTTAACTTCTTCTCCCTACTTAGCACTTCCATGTCCCCCCAAAACCAAAAATCATTTTTCAGAGAAGAAAAATGTCTGTTGTATGGGAAATTCCAAACTATCCCAACTAACTATCACATGGATTAAAGTTAACTTTTAATTTATTAAATCAATAGTTAGGACAATTAAAAGTATTTCATTTAAAATCTTAATTTGAGTAAATATGAAATATTTACTTCCTATAGCTTTTTCACACAAATGGGTAAAACCATTTACCCAACATTTATGTACACATAATAGTTAATTATATAACTCCAACCTTATAATTTTTTAATTTTTTTATCATATTATTATTATTTATTAATTATAACATTACATTATAAATTTATTTTATTATTAACTATGATTATATACATATATATATTTATTAAAGGTATACCTTTTTACTTAATAATTTATTTTAATGCACAAGACAACCAACAACATTTTATCAAACAATTTCAATTAAATAAACCAAATGCCAAAATAATTACCTGACGACTATCCACGGTTAAAATGCAAAACCTCAAGCAACACTGATTGACCAAACTGACAATACTGACAGGGTGCCAAACCGTATACTCATCCTCTTTGAGGATGATGGCTAGGGTAGGGGATCAAGTTTTATCTCCGATCAACTAATCCATTGGGTTCAAAGCACACTCAGACCTACCAATTCAGGTGGAGTTGATGCCTGGTACCTGCAACTTGCAACACACAAAATGGTTGTGCATATACATATACATATAGCAGACGCACTGTGAAAGGGAATCACAACATTGCAGGGTACTCACAAGTGAGTGATGCGACACTATCCCTTTCACTCAAAAAAATCAGTAAGAACAACACCTAGTAATCGAATCCACTCTTATAACAATCAACTACATAGTAATCAAGATAAGATCAATCACATGATAATCACATAACAATCATGATAAGATAATCACATAGTGCTCATGATAGGGTTAGTCCTCATAATCAAATCAGATCTCCATAGTCACCTAAATGGAACACATAAATCATCAGTGTCTCAATAATGATCATCCAACCATATACTAATCATAACATGTGCATAAAACCCCAAGTATCAAAAGTGTCATCAATAGCATCATCATAACAATAAATCTAGTATCATAATGTCTCATCATAAAACATATCAATTATCAATCTATCAGCGAAATAGTATGAGAGGAACTACACATCATGTGGAGCACAAGAACCATTGACACCCAGGGCTGGATCAAATGTGTAGGTGTGAGAGTAGAGTGAATTATTGTGAAGTTTTTCAATAGTGTAATCAATATTATTCTAATTTTAGTGTTCATCTTTTTCCCTACATAGATATTTTTGTGAGTAGATTGCATGCCCAAGTTGACTTATTCTGAGTCATATTCATGCTCAACTATTATCTTTTTTAAAATTCTATTATTATTGTAAAATACTCACTCTAAATCCACCAAAACTTTGGGGATCTTATTTTTATTTATTTACAAATATCCATTGCAAAAAATACTCTCTTCCATCCACCTTTTTATAAAAATATTGAAATTATATTTCAAAATTTTGATATTCATCAATACAAGCGAGGAATATGAACAAATCTAAGTCATCATTAAAAAAATTCTGGTGATATATGGCATTGAGATTGAAGTTCTTGCTAGCATCTCCACTCTTCAAATACTAACTAATATTATGGCCTATGAACTATTGGCTATGTTAGAAAGAAAATAAGGCACTGCATTTTTTCTCTCTCCGCCTAGTTTATGGAGAAAGCATAAAAAATATACTATCCAAAGTAGCATTCTCATATTTCTTTAATATTTTAATTTTAGAAGAATAATTCTCTCTAATTTGGGAGATAACCAAATCTAAGTCTCTCAACACTCTGAACACTTTTACATTGTGATTCAAGGTATGATTTAAACCTAACAACAAATATTCATACTCTACCACATTATTTTTACAATCAAACCACAAATTGGTAGAGGATTTAAAGGAATTTCCTTTTGAGGAATGAGCACAACCCTAGCCCTTGCACGTTCTTTAGAAAATATCCATCAAAATTTATAGTCCACACATAATTTAATAAAATTCCCTAGTCAATTAGGAAATGTTGATAGTTGTCATCATATTTTAAATTACTAACCTCAATACTAAAGCTATTTATATCAATATCAATGTAGCATATTATCTATTCAAGATCAACAAGATCCTCAATTATGTCTTGAACCCTTAGATCTATATCTAACTTACGTTAATCACATTGATTAGGATCATAGCATAGAAACACTACATCTGGATACTTCATTTATAGTTGAATAATTTTTATATAAAAAGTAAATCATAGTATGGTGGTATACCTATCACTATCCATTCATTTTATACCCATTTTTTAGGCATGTAGCTAGGTTGAAATCAATTTTTCATGACTTGAATAATGGGGACCTCTCTTGAGTCCATAAAAAGTACTTACCAAATGACATAGTGACTTGTAGACTATCGATTCATAACTTGTAGAAGCATGATATTTATAGGAACTTCAAAATTTATCATGAAATTTCTCACAAAAAAATTATTAATTGACAATATAACATAAAAGGGTTCACCTACGATGGACACTTACTCAATATAGTTTCTAGATATACCTCTAGTCTTTTCACATTGTCTATTGTATTGTTTTTCTTGGCCACTTGTATTTCTCTTCTTTTTTCTTCAACGTTACTTTTGTCGTTTACAGGATGACCCATATGGGTGTCACAAATTAGAGTCAAATCTATATAATTATGATCTTTATTATGATCATTTCCATGAATGACATATAAAATTTTATCTAGCTCAATACATGTACCATATCTTATACAATATACTTAGACTTTTTTTTTCAAAGGAATCATAAAAGTAGAATTAAAAGATATGTTATCAATAGTACCTTGTTTGGCCCATTCTTTCTCAATTGTTATATATTTCTTGGTGGATAGGATGATATTTCTATTTGAATCTCATTTGTTCAAATTTGGGACCTTAGCATTTTGGTTATGCTTGATAGCATCTTGTTTATACCTAGTATTATTTAATATGAAGAGATGACAATTTTTTTCCTTTTTCTCATTTTATATTAGTACATTAGAGTTTTATAACATAGGAACTCCTTTAGGATTATTTTGCTTCTTAGGTTGTAGTCACTCTTGACCTAAGTATTTATTGCTATAGATAAGGGTTTGATATATTTATTGGAAGACCTTAACTAGAAATTCTTTATAGAAGAGTGCACATGAATGTGACACTTTTCACCAAAAAGGACTTGTTGATGGTGAAAATATCTCCACACCTCTTATCTTCTATATCTTATTCATGGTCATCTTCTTTTACAAAATATTAATCATCTTCACTATAGCACTATCATGATTATAAAATATTAATGTTATGATGATCATGGTATATGGTTTCTATCATTGAACTCATAAGAATATTCATTAGGGTTTATGAATACTAAAGATACAACACATTACAATGGTGAGTGAGACATTTGACAAGCCATACACCAAGTGGTATCATCTACACTATTGACACCTCAAATTTTTAAAGGGTCTAGAGTATCTTTATTTGTTTCTCCTTTAGATTATGGTGTAATAGGTATCCCATTGTTCCAAGTGATATCTAAGGTTGATCAAACAACCTAGGTGTAGACACATAAAAATGACCTAGACCCGCAAACCATATTTTCTATGACGACCACGCTTCTCCCTCACATAATTAAAGTATTAATTATTCCTCTATGATTATTTAAATAAATAAATTACATTTATTTATTTAAATATGTCACTAATTAATCCTTATTCCCTCCAATAATTAAATAAATTTCTAATTTATTTAATTACTTATTTTTCATTTTTACCTACAATTAAATAATTACCATTAATTGTTTAATAACATTACCATTTATCCTTCAATTAAATAAAATTAATTATTTAACCTACTTTTCATCCCACCAAATAAATAATTAAAATAATTATTTACTACCTTTTATCTTATTCCCATTTTTGAATTAAACCATTATTTAATTCAAAATTCAACTTCCCTCCATAAATCAAATAATTTCTATTAATGATTTGATTCTCCAAATCTCTTCATTATCTCATTTATTCTCCACCTTTGATTCAATTGTCTCCAATTAAATCTCAACCCTTCATTTCAAATCTTGCCCTAACTTTGATCTAATGTTGCCCTAACCCTAATGCTCCTCATCACATTGAATTCTAGCCTTTGATCTTAGGGCTTTATCAACTTCTAATCCTGGCCATCCATTGTTAATTTGAATTTTCTTTAAAAGGTCTTCCTCAAGTCATTTTTCATACACACACAACATGCTTGAGAACTCTAAGAACTTGAGCATGCAATAATTCAATATCTTGCTTGTCTTAGGCATGGCTTATAGTTGCACTTCAATCTGAGGGCAATCATACAATTTGCAACAAGATGGAGAAGGCCAATAGAGGTTAATCAATGGAGGCTTGAAGACTAGGTGATATTGTTTCATGTTTTTATTTGCTTCTTGGTTTCCTTTGTGCTCTATTTTTGATTGGGGTTTAGTTTATTGTGCTACTTGCAATTAATCCAAAAATTCTTCCTTAGTTACATTTGGTGAACCTAACTCATACATATTTCATCATACATACCGCCTAATATAATTATTTTCTCAAGCGTTTGTTATGGATTGTTAGCTTCATCTTCTTTTATTCTTTTTCTTGCTTCTGGTATTCTCATGTGTAAGGTATCAATATGAACTTTTGATTTTCATACTTTCGATATTTCACTATCATTCAGATATGGCCATCATATTCCTGCACATCACAAAATCTCATATTTCCACTATCTGCACAACACAAATTTCATATTTCCACTATTGACTTTTTTTCAACGGCTTTGATTTATTGATTTTGAGCCCAGTGTTTGGTATAATTCTTCTTGTGCCTTTGTTTCATTTTTCCCTAGCCCCGCCTCTAGAGAAAGATCATTTTTGTTTAGGTGAAATAAATCATTCTTGTTTAGAATTGTGTTGCCGAAGATTGCACAATGTGCAACCATTTCCATTGCCCTATTCTTTGTGCGGTTTTTATTTTCTAGTTCTGAAAACTTGTTGAGAACATAAAACTGGTTGTTGTTATTCCATGTCATGATGTGGCTATCCAATGATATTTGGCCTTCATTAAGCTACATCCCCTGACCTTTAATGACTAATGCCCCCTCTAAAAGCACCTGGCTCTAAGTTTATAGCTCCAGTAGATGAAGTCGTGTATATGCCATACATCATTCTCAACTCAAAATCAAACAAAATAGCTTCATCCCTGGCTTAACCCTTTCCATGGGATCTTTCTGTCGTTTAGGCAAGCCAAAGAAACGAAGTTTGAGCTAATAGTTGGTTGAACATAGGAGTTCATCTTTGTTGCCTACGCCTCCTTCGCTAGTATTGACATTTCACTTCTCTAATTTGGTGAGCTGCAGCTTGAAACCAAAATGCCCTGCTAGTTTATGCTCCTCCAAACTCTCTTTCACTGGTCTTGATCTTTTCATTTCTCCAACTTGGCATGCTACAACCTTCTTCGCTACTCTCCCCACCACTACTGGCTTCCGTTCCTCCAAAAACTCCTTCTCTATTAGTTTCTGCTTCTCCAATATCTTCCTCAGAAAAGGTGTTATTTTCAGCTTTGGATGGCTATGCTGCTCCTCACATTTTTCTGCCTCTCTGAGAACTGCGACAACCTCAATCGAGTTTCTATAGTATTCAATAGGTTAAGATATAATAAATTATGTTTTCATATTAGCATAAGGTTAGATGCAACATTTGTGATGCATAGGTCCAACACAAGGAATGTGGGTGGCTGAAAATGACGCTTGGTCGGCTATGAGCGGCTGTAGTTGGCTGGTTTGTGCCAACAGACTATAGTGCATAATTAATTTACCTTTCAACAGAAATAACAAAAGCATTTTATTGCTGCACAATGGTCTTTTGATATGTACTTCTCTTAGTTTTAATAAGTCTTTTCGATTTGCATGAAAAATATAACAAGACCATTAATCGACAACATCAAGGAAATGTTTACAGTTGCCTAAACACATGAAGTGCATGCATTAATTCTGTGTGATAAAGCTTATGACCCTGCAAATAATGGATTCATTATAAGAGAAGTGACATAACTGTGTTTTGTAATAGCAGCATAACAAAGATTTCATTTTCCTATTTTTTTGTAGAGTATTTAAAGGGATTGAGAAAGAAAGGAAGAATAGAAATATAGGCACGAGAATAGAAATTTAGATTAGCTTTTAATTATATTAGATTTAGATTAGCTTTTAATTAGATTAAAATCTTTTAATTTTGATTAGCTTTAGATTAGCTTTTAATTAGATTACATTTAGATTAACTTTAAAGTTAACTTATTTCATTAGATTTAGATTTTAATTACATCTTAATTTAGATTTTAATTAATTTAGATCATTAGATTTATATTTTAATTACATTTTAATTTAATTTAGATTTTCAATTAAATTTTAATTAAAGTTAGATTTTTAATTAGATTAGACTTTAATTAATTTTAGATTTTTAATTAGATTTTTTTTCCAATAAAATCTTAGATTAGCTTAAATTTTATTTAGATTTTAGATTAAATAGATTTTTGGATTAATCAAATTTTTAGTCTTAATTAGATTTATTTTTTGAGATTTAAATCTAGCTTTTTAAATTTAATTTAGACTTAGCTTTTATATTTTTTTTTACTTTGATTAATTAGACTAGATTGATTTTGTCTATTAATTAGATGTTAGTGTTCTCCCTAGTTTAATTTTGATTTTTGTGACTAATCTCTGACCTTTTTTGCAGGTTCGAGAATTAAAACCTAAACTTCTGCTTGTCAAAGATTGGAGGTCAAAACTACTAATCGTGCTTTGCAGGGTTCTTGCTTTAGTTTTCTTTATCTTGAGTGTCTTTTTCACATAGAATGACTAGTGGGCCTAAAAAAAGAACTTCGGTGTTTGATTTGACAACATAAGTGGGGAAAAAAATTACTAGTGCTTGTGTTGTCTTGTGGTTTGCATTTTGTTTCTAGGTCTCTTCTCTCATGCTATTTGGCAATCTTGAGAACCAGAAACACCTTTAGACATTTTGTACAACCACCCACACATATGGATTTTTGCAATTAAAATGAACATTATGCGAGTGTAAAATAAAGGTGTTGTGTATGCTCTGTCCTTGCGCTTCGTGTGATCTTGGAGATAAAAAAAACATACTTGTCTTGCTTTTGTTACCTTTAGAGGGGCCTTCCTTTTAAGAGGGAACAAATCTAACAATTTTTTCACTCAAGAAGGTATATAAAAGGTTAAGCCTAAACCGTCAAGTCCTCATGATGGTCTTTTCCCTTGTTGTATAGTGTTACTCAAAATAGGGTACCTACCATAAAATGTAAAAGAGCCCCTAGTAGAGTGATTAAAGCCTTAAGTGGCTTGATGGATGCTTGTGGGGAGCCATGTCCTCGAGTATTCACTAAGTACCCTTGTTATAGTGGCCAAAATCCATTTTCACTTGCTAGCATAGGAATGGTTGTTTTGAAGCAGCCCCATGTTTTCACCATTCATGTGTAGAGGCAGAAATTCCTCTTTGGGGAATTGAGACTTGGTGTGCCCGAGAAGTGAGTGCCATTAAGGGGAACCAGTGTCACCAAGTCTCTAGCTATCTGCCTTGTTTTGTTGGCTAGAGAAATCCAAGTGGGGATCTAGCGAGTGGTATCTCTTGAGAAACCTAGGGTTGTACAAAGTGATTTCAAAGTGTTTTCTATATCTAACTTATGTTAATCACATTGATTAGGATCATAGCATAGAAACACTACATCTAGATAGTTCATTTATAGTTGAATAATTTTTATATAAAAAGTAAATCATAGTATGGTGGTATACCTATCACTATCCATTCATTTTATACCCATTTTTTAGGCATGTAGCTAGGTTGAAATCAATATTTCATGACTTGAATAATGGGGACCTCTCTTGAGTCCATAAAAAGTACTTACCAAATGACATAGTGACTTGTAGACTATTGATTCATAACTTGTAGAAGCATGATATTTATTGGAGCTTCAAAATTTATCATGAAATTTCTCACAAAAAAATTATTAATTGACAATATAACATAAAATGAGTCCACCTAAGATGGACACTTACTCAATATAGTTTCTAGATATACCTCTAGTCTTTTCACATTGTCTACTGAATTGTTTTTCTTGGCCACTTGTATTTCTCTTCTTTTTTCTTCAACGTGACTTTTGTTGTTTCTAGGATGACCCATATGGGTGTCACAAATTAGAGTCAAATCTATATAATTATGATCTTTATTATGATAATTTCCATAAATTACATATAAATTTTTATCTAGCTCAATACATGTACCATATATTATACAATATACTTAGACTTTTTTTTTCAAAGGAATCACAAAAGTAGAATTAAAAGATATGTTATCAATAGTACCTTGTTTGGCCCATTCTTTCTCAATTGTTATATATTTCTTGGTGGATAGGATGATATTTCTATTTGAATATCATTTGTTCAAATTTGGGACCTTAGCATTTTGGTTATGCTTGATAGCATCTTGTTTATACCTAGTATTATTTAATATGAAGAGATGACAAATTTTTTCCTTTTTCTTGTTTTATATTAGTACATTGGAGTTTTATAACATAGGAACTCCTTTAGGATTATTTTGCTTCTTAGGTTGTAGTCAATCTTGACCTAAGTATTTATTGCTATAGATAAGGGTTTGATATATTTATTGGAAGACCTTAACTAGAAATTATTTATAGAAGAGTGCACATGAATGTGACACTTTTCACCAAAAAGGACTTGTTGATGGTGAAAATATCTCCACACCTCTTATCTTCTATATCTTATTCATGGTCATCTTCTTTTACAAAATATTAATCATCTTCACTATAGCACTATCATGATTATAAAATATTAATGTTATAATGATCATGGTATATGGTTTCTATCATTGAACTCATAAGAATATTCATTAGGGTTTACGAATACTAAAGATACAACACATTATAATGGTGAGTGAGACATTTGACAAGCCATACACCAAGTGGTATCATCTACACTATTGCCACCTCGAATTTTTAAAGGGTCTAGAGTATCTTTATTTGTTTCTCCTTTAGATTATGGTGTAATAGGTATCCCATTGTTCCAAGTGATATCTAAGGTTGATCAAACAACCTAGGTGTAGACACATAAAAATGACCTAGACCCGCAAACCATATTTTCTATGACGACCATGCTTCTCCCTCACATAATTAAAGTATTAATTATTCCTCTATGATTATTTAAATAAATAAATTACATTTATTTATTTAAATATGTCACTAATTAATCCTTATTCCCTCCAATAATTAAATAAATTTCTAATTTATTTAATTACTTATTTTTCATTTTTACCTACAATTAAATAATTACCATTAATTGTTTAATAACATTACCATTTATCCTTCAATTAAATAAAATTAATTATTTAACCTACTTTTCATCCCACCAAATAAATAATTAAAATAATTATTTACTACCTTTTATCTTATTCCCATTTTTGAATTAAACCATTATTTAATTCAAAATTCAACTTCCCTCCATAAATCAAATAATTTCTATTAATGATTTGATTCTCCAAATCTCTTCATTATCTCATTTATTCTCCACCTTTGATTCAATTGTCTCCAATTAAATCTCAACCCTTCATTTCAAATCTTGCCCTAACTTTGATCTAATGTTGCCCTAACCCTAATGCTCCTCATCACATTGAATTCTAGCCTTTGATCTTAGGGCTTTATCAACTTCTAATCCTGGCCATCCATTGTTAATTTGAATTTTTTTTAAAAGGTCTTCCTCAAGTCATTTTTCATACACACACAACATGCTTGAGAACTCTAAGTACTTGAGCATGCAATACTTCAATATCTTGCTTGTCTTAGGCATGGCTTATAGTTGCACTTCAATCTGAGGGCAATCATACAATTTGCAACAAGATGGAGAAGGCCAATAGAGGTTAATCAATGGAGGCTTGAAGACTAGGTGATATTGTTTCATGTTTTTATTTGCTTCTTGGTTTCCTTTGTGCTCTATTTTTGATTGGGGTTTAGTTTATTGTGCTACTTGCAATTAATCCAAAAATTCTTCCTTAGTTACATTTGGTGAACCTAACTCATACATATTTCATCATGCATATCGCCTAATATAATTATTTGCACAAACGTTTGTTATGGACTATTAGCTTCATCTTCTTTTATTCTTTTTCTTGTTTTTGGTATTCTCATGTGTAAGGTATCAATATGAACTTTTGATTTTCATACTTTCGATATTTCACTATCATTCAGATATGGCCATCATATTCCTGCACATCACAAAATCTGATATTTCCACTATCTGCACAACACAAATTTCATATTTCCACGATTGACTTTTTTTCGACGGCTTTGATTTATTTATTTTGAGCCTAGTGTTTGGTATAATTCTTCTTGTGCCTCTGTTTCATTTTTCCCCAGCACCGCCTCTAGAGAAAGATCATTTTTGTTTAGGTGAAATAAATCATTCTTGTTCAGAATTGTGTTGCCGAAGATTGCACAACGTGCAACCATTTCCATTTTCCCTATTCTTTGTGCGGTTTTTATTTTCTAGTTCCGAAAACTTGTTGAGTACATAAAATTGGTTGTTATTCCATGTCATGATGTGGCTATCCAATGATATTTGGCCTTCATTAAGCTACATCCCCTGACCTTTAATGACTGATGCCCCCTCTAAAAGCACCTGGCTCTAAGTTTATAGCTCCAGCAGATGAAGTCGTGTATATGCCATACATCATTCTCAACTCAAAATCAAACTAAATAGCTTCATCCTTGGCTTAACCTTTTCGATGGGATCTTTCTGTCCTTTAGGCAAGCTAAAGAAACGAAGTCTCAACTAATAGTTGGTTGAACATAGGAGTTCATCTTCGTTGCCTACGCCTCCTTCGCTAGTATTGACATTTCACTTCTCCAATTTGGTGAGCTGCAGCTTGAAACCAAAATGCCCTGCTAGTTTATGCTCCTCCAAACTCTCTTTCACTGGTCTTGATCTTTTCATTTCTCCAACTTGGCATGCTACAACCTTCTTCGCTACTCTCCCCACCACTACTGGCTTTTGCTCCTCCAAAAACTCCTCTATTGGTTTCTGCTTCTCCAATATCTTCCTCAGAAAAGGTGTTATTTTCAGCTTTGGATGGCTATGCTTCTCCTCACATTTTGCTGCCTCTCTGAGAACTTCGACAACCTCGATCGAGTTTCTACAGTATTCAATAGGTTAAGATATAATAAATTATGTTTTCATATTAGCATAAGGTTAGATGCAACATTTGTGATGCATAGGTCCAACACGAGGAATGTGGGTGGCTGAAAATGACGCTTGTTCAGCTATGAGCGGCTTTAGTTGGCTGGTTTGTGCCAACAAACTATAGTGCATAATTAATTTACCTTTCAACAGAAATAACAAAAGCATTTTATTGCTACACAATGGTCTTTTGATATGTACTTCTCTTAGTTTTAATAAGTCTTTTCGATTTGCATGAAAAATGTAACAAGACCATTAATCGACAACATCAAGGAAATGTTTACAGTTTCCTGAACACACGAAGTGCATGCATTAATTCTGTGTGATAAAGCTTATGACCTTGCAAATAATGGATTCATTATAAGAGAAGTGACATAACTGTGTTCTGTAATAGCAGCATAACAAAGATTTCATTTTCCTATTTTTTTGTAGAGTATTTAAAGGGATTGAGAAAGAAAGGAAGAATAGAAATATAGGCACGAGAATAGAAATTTAGATTAGCTTTTAATTATATTAGATTTAGATTAGCTTTTAATTAGATTAAAATCTTTTAATTTTGATTAGCTTTAGATTAGCTTTTAATTAGATTACATTTAGATTAACTTTAAAGTTAACTTATTTCATTAGATTTAGATTTTAATTACATCTTAATTTAGATTTTAATTAATTTAGATCATTAGATTTATATTTTAATTACATTTTAATTTAATTTAGATTTTCAATTAGAAATTTTAATTAGAGTTAGATTTTTAATTAGATTTTTTTTTCAATAAAATCTTAGATTAGCTTAAATTTTATTTAGATTTTAGATTAAGTAGATTTTTGGATTAATCAAATTTTTAGTCTTAATTAGATTTATTTTTTGAGATTTAAATCTAGCTTTTTAAATTTAATTTAGACTTAGCTTTTATATTTATTTTTACTTCGATTAATTAGACTAGATTGATTTTGTCTATTAATTAGATGTTAGTGTTCTACCTAGTTTAATTTTGATTTTTGTGACTAATCTCTGACCTTTTTTGCAGGTTCGAGAATTAAAACCTAAACTTCCACTTGTCAAAGATTGGAGGTCAAAACTACTAATCATGCTTTGCAAGGCTCTTGCTTTAGTTTTCTTTATCTTGAGTGTCTTTTTCACATAGAATGACTAGTAGGCCTGAAAAAAGAACTTCGGTGTTTGATTTGACAACATAAGTGGGGCAAAAATTTACTAGTGCTTGTGTTGTCTTGTGGTTTGCATTTTGTTTCTAGGTCTCTTCTCTCACGCTATTTGGTGATCTTGAGAATCAAAAACACCTTTAGACATTTTGTACAACCACCCACACATATGGATTTTTGCAATTAAAATGAACATTATGCGAGTGTGAAATAAAGGTGTTGTGTATGCTCTCTCCTTGCGCTTCGTGTGATCTTGGAGATAAAAAAAACATACTTGTCTTGCTTTTGTTACCTTTAGAGGGGCCTTCCTTTTAAGAGGGAACAAATCTAACAAATTTTTCACTCAAGAAGGTATATAAAAGGTTAAGCCTAAACCGTCAAGTCCTCACGGTGGTCTTTTCCCTTGTTGTATAGTGTTACTCAAAATAGGGCACCTACCATAAAATGTATAAGAGCCCCTAGTAGAGTGATTAAAGCCTTAAGTGGCTTGATGGATGCTTGTGGGGAGCCATGTCCTCGAGTATTCACTAAGAACCCTTGTTATAGTGGCCAAAATCCTTTTTCACTTGCTAGCATAGGAATGGTTGTTTTGAAGGAGCCCCATGTTTTCACCATTCATGTGTAGAGGCAGAAATTCCTCTTTGGAGAATTGAGACTTGGTGTGCCTGAGAAGTGAGTTCCATTAAGGGGAGCCAGTGTCACCAAGTCTCTAGCTATCTACCTTGTTTTGTTGGCTAGAGAAATCCAAGTGGGGATCTAGCGAGTGGTATCTCTTGAGAAACCTAGGGTTGTACAAAGTGATTTCAAAGTGTTTTCCATTTCACACCAATATCAAACTCAAACATTGTGTTTTATGTATTTTCTTTCAAAAAAACAAGCAAACAAACCTTACACTTGAAAATTGCAACACTTCACAACATTACACCAAGCAACATTTTCAAACCAAATAGTCAAAATCAGGTCAAACTCTTGCCAAAATCAGGTTCAAACCTTTGAGATCCATTTTTAGACCAACTTCTTGTTGTGATTCTTGTTTAAAACTAGAAACTTTCTCAATTAACCTTGCATATCACCATTCCATTATTAGGTCACCATTTTAGGTACCTTTGCATCCTCATTACTTGCATATCCCAACATCACATTAGGCTACCTTTTTCAAACTTTTAGGCTTGACACATTGTGGATTTTAGGATAGAAGAACTATCTATACCTTTACACAAATCATTGCTTCAACAAAATATTGTCATTTGACCAAGTCACTTTTTAACTTAGTCCTTTGTCATTTTGGTAATAATTTCTGATGCAAGAGCATCCAACGATGTAGGGAAATCTTGCATCACCCAAGTTTTTTTTTCTTTATTTTCTTCAGTTGTTTTGAATCCCATGACGACACTTAAGGGGTGTAAGACAGTCAAGCGCCAAAAATAGCAAAAATAGGGCACTTACTATTTTTAGTAAGTCAGCCTAAATGGGCTTGTATGGACCTAAAATTTTACCCCAAGAAGTAGAACTGAAAAACATTTTCGGTCGCAAAAGAATCACCTCAATACCCTACACGGTTTGGGAGAAATTAAAGTTTCCGTCTCGAGAAATTTCTCCAATGCAGCTTCAAATTCAAATATAAAACTTTAGAGGCCCTGAAACAACTCAAAAAGTGGTAGAACCGACCTATGGTCGGTTTGCTTGTTGTAGAGCTCGTTTCAGAGCTTTCCAATGATATGCAATAATAGAAAATCAGAAACCCGGATCAAAAGTTATGGCCCTGCGAATTTAGTTCTCTAAAAAGTGAATTTCATTAAAAATTTCTTCCTAGACCAAAAATCAAATGGCAGGACTTTTGGCACCAAAACAAAAGGGGAAATTTGAACTTTCTAGAACATTCTAGGGCGGTTATTGGGGAAAATAAAAAGGGTTAAGTGGGGGTTGTAGAAGGTGGCCCCGATGGTGCAAATTGTGGCTTCGAATAGTAGATTTTCTTTTCAGAGTTGATTTTGTTGTAATGAATCAAGCCCATGAGGCTGTAGCATGTGTAATTTCATTTTCTGAAAATAATTGAAAGTGAGTCATTTTTCTGTTTCGCACCTTCTGTGTTGGTATTTTTTGTTGTGATTTCTGTGGGTTTTTGGGTGGTGTGGCCCTCATCAAGTGGTATCAAAGTAGGAGTTCTTGAGCCTGTAACGAAGCGTTGAACATGAGGTAGTTGCAGGAGGACCTGTGAGTGTGGGTTGAGTTCAAGATGCCTCCAAGACTTGCCCAGTATGGCAGAGGTAGAGGTCGAGGTGGTGGAGGAAGAGATCCACCTAGAGATGAAATCAAAGCCCTTAGAAGGAAATTAGAAACCTTGCAACAAGAGGTTCGAAGAAGAGATGTGCAATGAGACAAAGATGACAGTGAAGATGAAACGAAAGAGGAAATGGAAGAGGAAGAGCGAGATCCAATGGATCTTGGAGAAAGAATATTGCTGCGAACGATCTCAAGCATCGGGAAGAGACCTAAAATGGAGGTTTCAACTTTTAGTGGAAATCTGAATCTTGAAGAATTGATTGATTGGATCAATGACATGGAGGAATTTTTTGAGTTTAAGGAAATTGAAGATCCTCACAAAGTGAGGTTTTCAAAGACAAAATTGAAAGGTCATGCCAATATATGGTAGAAAGAGGTCAAGTTAGAAAGAGGAAGACAAGGGAAAGATAAAATTTCCAGATGGGATAGAATGGTGTCAAAATTGAAGAAACAATTTATTCTAGTCGATTATGAATTGGAGTTGCTCAAGAAGATGCAAAGCTTGAGGCAAGGGACAAGGATAGTGAAAGAATACACAAAAGGAATTTCACAAGGTCTTGATTCGGATAAGACATTCTGAGGTGAATAGAGAGAAATTTGCTCGTTATATGAACGGGTTGAATCCAAGCATACAGGAAGAATTGGAACTGGTAAGAATGACCACCATTGAGGATGCTTATTAGTTTTCTCTAAAGGTTGAAGAATGATTGAACAAGAGGTTTTAGAACAAACAACGAGGTGGAGGTCGTGGAGGAAAGATCGGTGGATGGTCATATGGAGGTCGAAATGAAGATCAAAAGAAGGGTGAAGGCTCCAGTAGTGGCCATAACCAGAAAGGAGATAACACCTACCATCCTTGTGAAAAGAATAATGGAGACCAAAGAGGAAAGGGAAGATCTGGACGAGGACCGAGAAGAGGAGGCTTCGTGGAACCTATTTCTAGTGTGGAGAAAAAGGACATAGAGCCTATGAGTGTCCTCAACATCAAGGAAGGACAAATAGAAGACCTAAGGGTAATGCATGAGTTCCACATGTTGATGAAGATGTTGAGTCTTCACATTCTGAGGATGCAGAAAGAGGAGAGGTTCTTGTTACTAGAAGAGCCTTGCTGAATGAGGAGAATGAGCCAACTCAAAGGAAGAATCTGTTTCACACCAAATGTAAGTGTGAAGGTAAAGTTTGCAATGTTATTATTGATGGAGTTAGTATTGATAACCTTGTTTCAAAAGAAATGGTTAGTAAGTTGCGGTTGGAGAAAAGAAGGCATCTGAACCCATACTGGATTGCTTGTTTGTAGAAGGACCATAAAGCCTTGGTAAATAAATAATGTCTGGTAAAGTTCAAGATTGGAAATTACCATGATGAGGTATTATGTGATATTATTCCTATGGACGTTTGTCATATGTTGTTAGGTAGACTGTGGTAGTTTGATTGATGAGCAGTAAATGATGGACATGCCAACACCTATTCTTTGAAAAAGGATGGAGTTCGTCATAAGTTGAAGCCCTTGAAAGAGACAGAGGAAAAGGTATGCAGTAATGCAAAAATTTGTTTGGTTGATGGAAGAAAGTTCCTAGAAGGTATGAAGCATGAGCATATGTGTTTTGTATTGATCCCTAGAGTTGATAAAGAAGATACTACTGAGGTACCTATAGAGGTTTCAGATTTGTTGAATGAGTTTCAACCTATTATTTTTGATAACGTACCTGAAGGTTTCCTCCAGTAAGAAAGATTAGTCATCAGATGGACCTGATTCCTGGAGACAGTTTGTCAAATAAGGCAACTCATTGTATGAATCCATCAGAGAGCGAAGAGTCGAACAAACAAGTGCAAGAGTTGTTGCGGAAGGGATTGATTCGAGAGAGTTTGAGTCTATGTGCAATACCTACAGTACTAGCACCAAAGAAGGATGTGGAATGATAGATGTGTACAGATTCTAGAGCCATCAACAAGATCATCATCAAGTATAGATTCCCCTTGCCAAGGATGGATGACATTATGGATTGTTTGAGTGGAGTTGAGTACTTCACAAAGATAGATTTGAAGAGTGGATATCACCATATCTGTATTAGAGAAGGAGATGATTGGAAGACAACCTTTAAAGCTGAGGGCTTGTACGAGTGGTTAGTCATGCCTTTTGGGCTAACCAATTCACCGAGCACATTTATGCGGCTTATGAATGAGACATTAAAATAATTTTAAGGAAAATTTGTTATTGTTTATTTGGATGATATTCTAATTTTTAGTAAGACATTGGAGGAGAACCTGATGCATATCCAAAAAGTTTTTGAGAAGCTAAGGGAGGAGAAGTTGATTAATTTGAAGAAATGTAGTTTTGTAAAAAGGGTGTTGGTGTATCTAGGATTTTTTGTCTCAGTAGAGGGTCTTAAAATGGATCTAGAGAAGGTGAGAGCTATCATTGAATGGCCTACCCCGAGGAGTCTTACAAAGGTAAGATCATTTCATGGTCTAGCAAGTTTTTACATAAAGTTTATTAAGAGTTTCAGTAGTATTTGTGCGCTAGAGGGGATTGAAAAGAGTTTAAATGGACTATAGGAGCAGCCAAAATTTTTGATATGTTGAAGAAGAAAGTTATAGAGCAACCTATTTTGGCACTTCTAGATTTCAATAAGGTCTTTCAGGTAGATTGTGATGCTAGTGGCATTGCCATAGGAGTTGTTTTGAGTCAAGAAGGTAAGCCTATTACCTATTTTAGTGAGAATTTAAATGATGCTAAGAAGAAATATTTTGTCTATGATCAAGAGTTATGCTATTGTTCAAGCTTTGAAGAAATGGAGACACTATTTGTTTCCAAAAGAATTTTTTTTATATACTGATCACCAGGCTTTGTAGTATCTCAATAGTCAAGGAAAGTTGAATCAAAGGCACTTAAAATGGGTTCATTTTTTGCAAAGTTATACTTTTGTTTTGAAGCATAAGAGTGGAAGGTCAAACAGAGTTGCAGATGCCTTAAGTAGAAAGAAAAACTTGTTGATAGAGATGAATATAGAGGTTGTTGGGTTCAATGAACTCAAGAGTTTGTATCCAGAAGATCCAGACATTGTAGAAGCTTGGAAGGCTTGTTTGGAACCTGTTACATTAGATAGGATGAGATGGTTTGATTTCTTAGTCCAAGATGGGATGTTGTTTAGAGGAAGCCAATTGTGAATTCCAAGGAGTTCTATGAGAGAGAATCTAATCAAGGAGAAGCATAGTGGAGGATTGGCTAGAAATTTTGGTTGAGATAAGGCCATTGCTCTTGTCAGTGAGAATTATTATTGGCCATAGTTACAACAAGATGTGAAGAAGATTGTACAAAGTTGCAGAGTATGTTAGATGGAGAAATGAACAAGTTAGAATACTAGATTGTATCAACCATTACCTGTACTTGAGAGGCCATGGGAGGATATTAGCATGGATTTTGTTCTTGGATTTCCAAGTACATAGAGAGGGCATGATTCCATATTTGTGGTGGTGGATAGATTTTCAAAGATGGCACATTTCATTCCGTGTCATAAGACTAGTGATGTTCATGTTGCAAAGTTGTTTTTCAGAGAGGTGGTGAGACTACATGGTCTACCAAAGAGTATAGTCTCAGAAAGAGATACCAAATTTGTTGGCTATTTCTGGAGGACATTATGGAAGAAGCTAAAGACATATTTGAATTTTAGTTTTGCACATCATCCACAGACTGATGGAAAAATAGAGGTGGTGAATAGGAGTTTGGGCAACATGATAAGATGCTTAGTTAGAGATAAGCCCAAGGGATGAGATTTGATTATACCACAGGCGGAATTTCTTACAACAATTCTATCAATAGGAGCACTGGTAAATCACCATTCTAGATTGTATATGGGAGTAGTCCAAGAACTACTTTTGAACTAAGAAAGATGGATAAGGGGGAGAAGAGTAGTGCTAAGGCTGAAGATTTTGTTGAGCACCCGAAGAATTTGCACGAAGAAGTAAAGAAACACATCAACAAGATGAACTCAAAATATAAGGCTTAGGTAGATCAGAAAAGGAGGTATAAGGAGTTCCAAGTAGGAGATGAAGTCATGGTTCATTTGTGAAAGGAAAGGTTTCTAGTTGGTACATACAACAAGTTAAAGGTGAAGAAGTTTGGACCATGCAAGATCCTAAAGAAGCATGATTCAGGAAATGCTTATGAGGTAGAGTTGCCTAGTGGAATAAATATTTCTCCTGTATTCAACATTGTTGATTTGATAGGGAGGGGCCAATAAATGAACAATTGAAAATTCCAGCACCTACTTTAGAGAAGGAAGAGATAGAAGAAATCTTAGATAACAATGTGGGTAGAAGCATGAGAAACATGAAATATGTAGAGTACTTGGTGAAATGGAGAGGAATGACTATTGAAGATTCATCATGGTTGTCTGAGGTTGAGGTTAATTGTCTTGGTTTCCCTCTAACTCTTGAGAAGTGATAGGGTCACTTTTCAAATTACCCTCAGTGTCTGATGCAGGAGCATCCAACAGTGTAGGGCAATCTTGCATCACCAAAAAAAAAGGTTTTCTTTATTTTCTTCAGTTGTTTTGAGTCCCATTATGACACTTAAGGGGTGTAAGATAGTCAAGTGTCAAAATAGCGAAAATCGAGAACTTACTATTTTTAGTAAGTCAACCTAAACGGGCTCGTATGGACCTAAAAATTTACCCCAAGGATCATAACTGAAAAAAATTTCTGGTCATGAAAGAATCGCCTCAATACCCTACATGGTTTGGGAGAAATTAAAGTTTTTTTCTTGAGAAATTTCTCTAATGCAGCTTCAAATTTAGATATAAAAATTTAGAGGCCCCGAAACAACTCAAAAAGTGGCAAAATTGACCTATGGTGGGTTCATGTATTGTAGAGTTCATCAAGAGCTTTCCAAAGATATGCAATAATAGAAAATTGGACATCTGGATCAAAAGTTATGGCCCCGTAAAGTTGGTCCTCTAAAAACTAAATTTCATTAAAAATTTCTTCCTAGGCCAAAAATCAAATGGCGGGAATTTTGGCACCAAAACAAAAGGGGAAATTTTAACTTTCTAGAACATTATAGGGTGGTTATTGGGGAAAATAAAAAGGGTTAAGTGGGGGTTGTAGAAGGTGGCCCCAATAGTGCAGATTGTGGCTTCAAATAGTAGATTTTCTTTTCAGAGTTGATTTTGTTGTAATGAATCAAGCCCATGATGTTGTAGCATGTAAGCTTTGAATCTGTAATTTCATTTTCTGAAAAATAATTGAAAGTGGGTCATTTTTTTGTCTCACATATTATGTGTTGGTATCAATTGTGATTTTTGTGGGTTTTTGGGCGATGTGGCCCTCATCAATTTCCTACTCACAAGTCTAGTTGGGAAACTCACCTTCTCACTCTTTTCACTTGTCCTAGAAAAAGGCCCTTTAACAATCCTAGTTGAAACATTGGTTTACCCTTGGATAGTTAGTGATCCTATTCTTACATCTTCCAAAAGTGTTTAATCCCTCAAGTTCATTATAGGTATCCATCACCTCTTAGTCATTTGCATCCTTCATACCACAACATTTTAGACCTAAAAGAGAATTTCCATACACTTTAGAATTCATAACATCCAACATTATCATTATTACTTTTAGTCTTGTTGCATCCATTAGACATCTTTTATCCTCAAGATACCAAAAAAATAGTTGCACTACATTTAGGCATACCTTATTTCAAAAATACCAAAAACATAGTCTCATACCATCCACCTTCATTTTGAGCAAGTCTTATATGGTTGAAACTAGATTACAAAAGAAACGTCAAGCAATGGATCTCTTTCATGACAATGATGACCTTTACAATTACACTAGCACTCTCAATTTTGACAATACCACTAATGATCCTCACAACAATACCAACCTTGAAAGTCATGACCATGTCAAATTGGGGACTACATCCTATAAACAACTAAAGACACAAAATCCTTTTGAACAATTCCTTATTAGAGACAAGGATGGAAATGTGTTCATAGAAGAAGTAGAGGCTGCTGCACAAAATCTTGATGTTGCCTCTCTATGGATGAAATTGTCATGTTGGAACCTCAACGATATTTAGCCAAACTATTACATGGAGTTAAACTACCTCAAGGATTTGATGTCAATACCTTATATGCAACAACTTCACCCAAGGATAACACATAAACAAGCCAAGGACAATCTACACCAAACTTACAATTTCCATGCCCATTGGAACAACAAGCCCAAATACCACAACTACCAACACTTCATCCATCTTTGCGACACAATCTATGTCACAACCCATGACACAAACCACATCACAACCATTATTCACAACACAACC
This sequence comes from Sequoia sempervirens, assembly GCA_007258455.2. Taxonomy (NCBI): domain Eukaryota; kingdom Viridiplantae; phylum Streptophyta; class Pinopsida; order Cupressales; family Cupressaceae; genus Sequoia; species Sequoia sempervirens. The sequence goes on along the minus strand of VDFB02271358.1, from coordinate 542,765,169 downwards.
CTTTGGCTCGACATTTAATCCCTTTGGGTCATCATCTCAGGCCATAGGGGCATCCATATCTAACATCCTTGGTAGACCTAAGGCAGGAAGGGTTCTCATCCAAGGATCTCAATCAAACACAAACACCATGTCACAAGGACCTCAATCAAACATAGACACTACGTCACAAGGTCCTCATGTCAATACAAACACCTTGCAAGGACAAAACACGAACGACCCACATAGTCAAAATAAAAACACTTCACATGGTTATAATCCTTTTCAACAAGGACAAGGATCACAAATGACACAACCTCTTAACATATCATATGGCTACACACATGGATCCTTTTTTGGAAACCAAAATATCCACAGAAAACACACCCAACAAATGCAACATAGCTCAACCACTTCTCACATCCCAACTTACACATCACACATTCATACTCATGGACACAATCAAAATCCACCACATACGCACAATGTTCCAAACCAAAACATGTCATCTCAACAAAACATGGGACCACAAAACACAAATATGGGATCTCATAACAATGTTTCCAACAATCCTGTTACAGACGCATTGACTGCCTAGTTGGCTTCCCTACAAAAGAAAGTGGAAGGGATGCAAGTGTCAAACAAGAAGACACACTCATCACATTATTTACATCCTTACCCATATGACACTAGCATATACATGCCTCCTTTCCATCATGGGTATATTATCCCTACTGTCACCAAGTATAAGGGAAAGAGCAATCCTCTCAAGCACATACGCGAATTCACCACTGCTTGTGTGGATGTTGCGTATGATCACTCCTACCTTTTGAGACTCTTCCCTAGAAGTCTCATGGGGCCCACACTTGAATGGTTTGCATTGATACCTAAAGGGTCTATAAATTCATGGGACGACCTTGCCAATAAATTCATGGAGAATTATGCTTATAAAATTGAAAATGATGTCACGATTTCTACCTTATGCCACTTGACACAAGATGAGGGAGAACCCTTCATTACTTTCTTACAAATATGGCATAGTATGGTGAGTCGATGTCCCATCAAGATTCCTGAAAAAACAAAAAGTGGACATGTTCGTAGAAAACCTCAAGCAAAAGTTGAAACACCCTTTACAAGTACATTGTTGTGCCACATTTGTAGACTTAGTTGAGAAAGGTATGAAACTAGAAAAGGTCCCAATCGCCCAAGGTGAACATACATATGGCATCAAAAACACACACAACCAACAGACCTCTAATGACAAAAGAAATTTTTGGTCCCACAATAAGAATGTAACAAATGATGGAGTCATCGACATGAAATACGTGAACAAATAGGACACACATTGACTCTTAAAGCACCCCACATGAATAACAACATGAATAATGCGGTACAAAATACTCAAGAATGAGGACTCCCAAGAAAACCAAATCAATACCCACAAAGACAATACACTCCTTTACCGGAACCAATTGAATCTATCCTTAAGAAGCTAGTACAATCAAATGTCATACAACTCCAAGAGCCCAAACCATATGACCCAGGATAGTTCAAACCATCTTGGTGGGATGAAAATTCCTTTTGTGACTACCACCACATCAAAGGGCACAAGACCTCGTCATGTTGTTAATTGAAGAACATAATCCAAGACCCAATTGAAAATGGTACCATAGAGGTCGAAGGACAACAACAAACTTCTAATCAAGATCATACAATCTTCAAGAATCCACTATAAGACCATGGTTTGGGAAATCCCTCCACCTTAGGTTGACAGACAGATAATCGGGCCAATTATACCAGGAATGCCTTTGATTACTCAAAGATAATTCATCACCTCCATGCCGCTTATGACAATGTCAATACAATCACCATTAAAAAGGTTTTTGAATGTGTTGTCACTACTCACAGGGATAAGGTTACTTTATCCAGTCATTCTTCAAAGCAGCCACAATCTCAAGACCAATATAATCTTGTTGACCAATTGGGAAAGACACTCACACACATTTCTATCCTTGAGTTGTTACGCCTATCACCTAAACACAAAGCTATCCTTGATAAACAATTGAAGGAAACCTCTGTTCCTACTGACCTGACGTCAACTGATTTGAAGCCATGATTGGATAATTGGCTAATTCACTCCATGTCACCTTTTCCGAAAAAGACTACTCTACACAAAAGTATAACCATAACGACCCATAGAACCTTGAAGTATTTGTCCATCAACACAAGGTCAGGAAAGTCTTGGTAGATGGTGGAGCTGGACTAAACATTTGCACCTTCAAATTGGTAAAGACAATGTGCTATTCTGAAGCATGTGTAGACACAACCAAAAGTATTGTAATCAAAGCTTATGATGATGAAGAACACTCTTCCAAGGGTGTTATCACACTCCCTATCGGATTTGGACCCTCTTTTATGGACACCACATTCTAGGTCTTGGATCTTGAACTTCCATATAACCTTCTCCTCAGTAAACCCTAGATTCATGCCATGAAAGTTGTGCCTTCCACCTATCATCAATGCTTGAAATTTCCATATAATGGCATCAAAGTCACGATCATTGGCGATCCTGATCCCTTCCACTATTACACTAATTTAAGGGGAGTTCCTGAATGCTAGGTTCCTATCAATCAAGAAGCTTCCGCATCCACTTCCACATCCACTTCATCCAATTATGTTGATTCCACCAGCCTCATTAAATCATCCACATCTAAAACCCCATCTATCAACCCCAAAGTCAAGATCCAAGAAAAAGGTTGTGGTGAGTAATGAATACTACCTATTACATCACAAAGCTACCTAAGTCTCCCAAGTCTTATGGTACGCCTTGCTTCAAGATGGAACCTAAAGTTGTCATTAAAGTTCCTTCCACCGCCACCTTCACAAGCTGGGGAGAGTTAAACAAAGAAGAAATTGAGGACATTTCAGCATGGATTTACAAAGACAAAGATCTTCCGCCACTACCAATAGAACAATATGGAAAAGGCTTTGAGCTCATGAAACAAAAGGGTTATGATAGAATTAGTGGACTTGGTATACATAAAAATGGAATGAGAGAACCATTAATGCCTCGTAAACAGTTGAAGAACTCAGGGTTAGGGTTCGTACCAATTAAGATTGGCACTCCAAGTACTAAGGTGCTTTCAAATAAGGATGTGAGTGCTTCAAAAGATGTTGAGACATCTGAAGACCCTATCGACATCTATTATGGTGACATCGACTCTAATGAATATGAGTGGGATTCCTGCACCACAAGTGACAATGAGCTTGATCATGTCTTTTAGGCATTTGACATACCCCGCCCATCCTTTACCAACCTCATGGATATCAATATTCATGTTGAATCCTTTTATGAACCTGACCCACCAAAGACCATAGATGGAAGAGCATGGATAGAATCCTTTTGGGACCCTGATAATACCTCTATATTTTACCCTATCAGTTGCTTCCCCATCCTTCACTAACACCGATAATGGAATCTCCCTCGTTTACCCACAATTGATCAATTGGGACCAACAAGATCCACCTACCTTGGACACATTTGAAAATGATGAGGCCATTGTTTAATTTATGGGACTACAAGAGGGCATACCACATGGTGACCATAAGGCTAGCTTCACTATAGATCTTGATGTTGCAACATATTTCAGTGAGACTATCCCACCCTCTAGTTGCAAAAATGACAAAAATAAAATAAAAAATGAATGGTCTTTAGGTGAAAACCGTAAGGCACCTTTTGACCAAGAAAAAGTAAAAAGAAAGGACGTATCCGAGGGTGAAAACCTCTCTGAGGCACCCAGGGATGGAGGGTTGGACTTTCTCCCTATCAATCAAGAGAGATCCTCGATGTTGATCAAAGACGTAATAGAAGTCAACATCAGTACTACAGATAATCCTAAGATTGTTCTCTTTGCAGCATCCCTAACAGAAGAGGAAAAACTAGAATTTCAAGAATTTTTCATAGAATGTTAAATCAATTTCACCTAGTTTTATGCTAATATGCTAGGGTTGGACCCCAAGTTGGTTCTACATCATCTACTGTTGCATCCAAACACAAAGCTGGTCAAACAAAAGCTTAGAAAAATGTACCCTCAAATAGCTATGTTGGTCAAAGTTGAACTTAAGAAATTATTGGATGTCAGTCTCATAAGACCTATTGACTATGCAGACTAGATCTCAAACCTTGTACCAGTGACCAAACCAAACAGAAAAATCCATATATGCACAGATTTTCAAGACTTGAAAAAAGTATGTCTGAAGGATGACTTCCCACTCCCGAATATAGAAATCATAGTAGACCTAACAATAGGCTATACGATGTTTTCCCTCATGGATGGCTTCTTGGGGTATAATCAGATCTATATCACTCCAGAAGATGAACACAAGACCATATTTACCTGTTCGTGGGGCACCTCCTATTGGAATGTCATGCCCTTTGGACTGAAAAAATGTAGGTGCAACCTATCAAAGAGCTATGACCACCATATTTCATGATCTCATGCACACATTGATGGAAGACTATGTTGATGATCTTTTGGAAAAATCATTCACACGTGGTGATCACTTAAGAGTCCTGAACAAGATCTTCAAATGGCTAGAAGAATATAAGGTCTGCCTAAATCCCAAGAAATGTGTCTTCAGCGTGACATCAGGAAAGCTTTTGGGATACATCGTTTCTCATCGCAACATTGAAGTGGACCCAAAAAAAAGTCAAAGAAATATTAGACATGCCTCCACCTAAAGGAGTCAGTCAACTTTGAATGGTACAGGGCTAACTCCAGTCCATTAGGTGCTTCATCGCACAACTTGTAGATAAATGTCATCCTTTTTAGTATTTGTTATACAAGGGAGTTCCTTTTATTTGGACAAACAAGTGTGAGGCAGCTTTTCAGCAGATTAAAGAGTATCTCTTGATGCCGCCTATTGATGGAAAACCCCTCATTTTGTACATCTTAGCCACTACAGCTACACTAGGGGCATTGTTGGTTCAAAATGACCATTAGGAAAAAGAACGAGCAATCTATTATATTAGTCGCACTTTGGTGGGATATGAGCTAAACTATAGTCCAATTGAATGTACTTGTCTTGCGGTGGTTTTCATTGCTCAAAAGTTAAGACACTACATGTTAAACCATTAGACTAAGCTTGTGGAAAAACTAGATCCTCTAAAATATCTACTCAGTAGGGCAGCATTAATAGGACGATTGGCTAAATGGGTCATGATACTCAACAAATACAACATTCACTATGTGGAACGTAAGGCAATAAAAGGACAAGTCATCACTGACCAACTAGTAGATGCACCCACACAAGTTGATCACCCTTTGGTTTCAAATTTCCCTGACGAGTCAATATTCACACTGGACACAAGAGTAACATGGAAATTGTATTTTCATGGCTCACATACTAATCATTGATCAAGTGCAGGTATATTATTTGTTACCCCTCAAGGTGATACAATCTCTAAATATTTCAGGATAGCCTTCCCATGCACCAATAACATTGCAGAATATGAAGCCTTGTTGACAGGATTGCATATGACAATAAAATGGAAAATCAAAAGTTGTTAGGTCTTTGGTGATTCACAATTGGTCATTCGACAAGTCAATAATGACTATGATACTAAGGACGAGAAATTTACCCCATATAAATGAATGGTTGATAGTTTCTAGTAGTACTTTGTAGAAATCTCCTTTTGCTAAGTACTGCATGTTCAAAATAAAGTAACAGATGCCATGGCCACTATTTGGTCTCTTTTGGATATTCCTAACAATATGTCAAAGTACAAGTTGTTATTGGAATAGTTGTTGGTCCCCACCTTTGATTTACCTAAGTTCGAGATGATATGTGAGCTTGTTGGCCCTAATTCCCCCTGGTACAAGGATATCTATGACTACTTACATTCCTAGACCCTACCACTCGACCTCTCCAACAATCAGCACAAGTCCTTCATCCGTAAAGCCACTCGCTACACCATCATCGGTTATACCTTATATAGACGTAGCTTTGACAACACCTTGCTCAGATGTCTTGAAACTAACGAAGCACAAACTACCTTACACAAAGTACACGAAGGTATATGTGAATCCCATTCTAGTGGTCCGACCCCAGCTAAAAAGATCATGCGACTGGGTTACTACTGGCCTACAATGGAGCACAATGTCTATCACTTTGTGTGGAAATGTTGATAGTTCCAAATACACAGTGACCTCATTCATGCACCTACACAAGAGTTGCAACCTATCACTTCACCATGGCTCTTCGCCCAATGAGGACTTGACCTCGTAGGAAAAATTCATCCCACCTAATCAAATGGCCATAAGTCATCATCACCACCACTGAATACTTCACAAAGTGGGTTGAAGCCTTCCCTACGACATACATTACTGGTAAAAAACCCTCCAAATTCATCCTCAATTACATCATATACCGGTATGGTGTCCCCCAAACCATCATCACTGACAACGGTTGTCCCTTCAAAAATTAGGATGTTCGTGAGTTATGTGAGAAATTCTACATTCAACATTGCTTTTCCACGTCATATTACCTACAAGGCAATGGCCAAAATGAGGCATCCAATAAGACCATAATCAAAATTCTTAAAAATACTATCAATGATGTTGGCCATGACTAGCACATTTAGCTTAACCCTGCCCTATGGGCATATTGCACGAGCATCCGCACACCCACTGGTGCCACTCCATTTTCCCTAGTCTTCGATTAAGAGGCTATCCTTCCTATCAAGGTCGAAGTACCCTCCCTACAAGTCTCCATTAAAGGGCTTGTTGACAATGAGGAATATCATATATCCCGGTTGCATGAATTAGAATTGCTTGATGAACGCAAAAAAAGGGCCTTGACTCATCTACAAGCATATCAAAACTTCCTTTTCCATAGTTACAACAAAAGGGTTTTGATTAGACACTTCAACATTGGTGACTTAGTGTTGATGGAGAATCCAAAAAATCAAGAACGTGAGAAACCCAACAAATTTGAGTCCAACTAGCTCGGTCCATATGTCATAACAACATCTTTTGGTTCGGGTGCTTATCAGTTGTCTACACTTGAAGGGGAACCTTTGTCAAAGCCTATCAACAACTTGCACTTGTGAAAATTCTATACATAGCTTCAGAGAGCCATGCTAACACCATAAAAATACAAAAAAATCAAAAAATCATGAAAATAGTAAAGAGAAATAATCCATCCAATAGTGAAAACCACTTCAATGGTGCTTTGGATAAGTACCATGGTGAAAACTTGGAAAATAGACACCATGTGTTGTTTGTCTTTGCTCTGTCATCTACTATCACTCTACCTAGTCCTCCACCCTCATCCATCACAACGCCTTTACTCTCTATCATCTCCCATTTGCCATCCATCATAAGGCCTGGTAATCTTTATCATGGCTTGCAAATGGTTGGCGTCTTTCTTCCTTTCTCCTCTATCTTCCATCCATAATAAATCCATGTCCCATCCCATCCCTAATGGTTAGTCCTAGACCTAGCTAGGGGCACATTTCCTAACATCAGGCCTCATTGGATTCTACATTGGTCATTGGAGGTTCAACTATTCGAAAAAAGACAAAAAAATAAAACATTTCAAAAAGACAAAAAAATCATAAAACTCCAAAAATCCAAAAAAAATCACATGTCAAAACCCAAAAACATCCAAATAACTTTCAAAATCCCAAAAACAGAGTCAAAGTCAGTTAGCTCAGTCTTTTTCATTGTTGAACTATCTTGCCTCTACGACTAGACATAGGCAAGGCCATCTGTTGATGTGCCCCTGAGGCATTAGGTCAGTCCTTTGGGCATTGTCAAATAAAATCATGATTCAACCCTTTGTCATTGCAAAAAAGTCAAGAGTCATGTCGAACTACGAGGTCTTTGAGTGTATGACGTAGACAAGGCCATTAGTCATAAGCCCCCGAGGCCACCTAGGTCAGTCCTTCAAGGTTCATCGTGCCAGTCAAATAAGTTATACATAGTCAAACTTGGCCACAAGACAATCATCAAAACGTCAACATGCAAACCGTGAACCAATAGACAACATAGCTGAATCAGTCATCAAGTCAAAAAATAGTCAAATTGCCAAAATAATGTCAACCTAGTCACTTTATGGTCCCCTTCAAGATGCATATTTCTTAGAGTTGGACCTAGTCAAAATATCATTTGCCTTTTCAAGATGTGTCTTTCCTGACGATAGGCTTTGTCACATCATCATTGGCCTTTTCAGGATGTGTCCTTCCTAACGACAGCCATTGTCAAATTGTCAAACTTTCAAATTGTCAAACTATCAAACCGTCAACCAATCAACCTTAGTCAAGCAAATATTGGCAAACACATTGAATGGTTGTTGACTTTGTTCACCAATTTTGTCTTATCTTTTTATTGGTTTGTCTCTTGGTCATGTTACTAGCTACCTCGAGGATGTCCCATGAAGGATTTAGAGGTGCGATAATGTCTCATGACCTATTTTTCCTTGATCATTGTCTTTGGTCTGTCTTGACAAAAATATTGGGGCAACTTAGCCCCTAGTATGAGTTAGGACATTCCTTGTCTGCGACTATCTATTTTTCGCAAGTGGAAGATCTTGCACACCTTGGTTTATGTCATATCATGATGTTTGTTGTCCATTTGTCATATTTTACCACCCAATATGATTATGCAACACCTATTATAATTTTTGGTAAGATATTGAAGTATTCCTTTTCATCCATGTCTTCCGCACTAACATTTCTTCTATTCCTTCATCCTCTAGTATTCTCATCCATTTCAGGAGAAAACTCGTGTTCTTTGAACTCACTTGTCCTCTCGAGGGGGCATACCAGTACCTCCTCCTCATCCTTTCTCTCCCTACTTTCACACTGGGGCATATTTTTGACTTGTTTTCTTTGACACAATGCGATAAACTGCATTATGTCAAAGAGGGGTAAAATGTAGACATAGAAAAATGGCCTAGACCTGCAAACCATATTTTTCTATGATGACCATGCTTCTCCCTCACATAATTAAAGTATTAATTATTCCTCTATGATTATTTAAATAAATAAATTACATTTATTTATTTAAATACATCACTAATTCATCCTTATTCCCTCCAATAGTCAAATAAATTTCTAATTTATTTAATTACTTGTTTTTCATTTTCACCTACAATTAAATAATTACCATTAATTACTTAATAACATTACCATTTATCCTTCAATTAAATAAAATTAATTATTTAACCCACTTTTCATCCCACCGAGTAAATAATTAAAATAATTATTTACTACCTTTTGTCTTATTCCCACTTTTGAATTAAACCATTATTTAATTCAAAAGTCAACTTCCCTCCATAAATTAAATAATTTCTATTAATGATTTGATTCTCCAAATCTCTTCATTATCTCATTTATTCTCCACCTTTGATTCAATTGTCTCCAATTAAATCTCAACCCTTCATTTCAAATCTTGCCCTAACTTTGAACTAATGTTTCCCTAACCCTAATGATCCTCATCACATTGAATTCTAGCCTTTGATCTTAGGGATTTATCAACTTCTAATCCTGGCCATCCATAGTCAATTTAATATTATTTAAAAAGGTCTTCCTCAAGTCATTTTTCATACACACACAACATGCTTGAGAACTCTAAGTACTTGAGCATACAATGCTTCAATATCTTGCTTTTCTTAGGCATAGGTTATAGTTGGACTTCAATCTGAGGGCAATCATACAATTTGCAACAAGATGGAGAAGGCCAATAGAGGTCAATCAATGGAGGCTTGAAGACCATGTGATATTGTTTCATGTTTTTATTTGCTTCTATGTTTCCTTTGTGCTCTATCATTGATTGGGGTTTAGTTTATTGTGCTACTTACAATTAATCTTAAAAATTCTTCCCTAGTTACACTGAGAATTCTTTAATTTCTACCTTGATTATGCCTTTCATTTGTCACACCCTTCTCATTCTTAGCTACCTTCTAACTTAGTTCATTTATAGAACACATCACTTGATCTATTTTATCTTCAATAATAGGACCCTTAATACTTTAACCCTTATCATTAGACAATATTCTTACATCACTTCTTTTGTGTATCTTTCCTGAGTCTCTTTGATTATTTTCAATGTTGGAAGTAATCTTGTAGACCTTTATTAATGTAAATGGATCCTTATCTCTTAGTAAATCTAGTATTAAAGTCTAACACATATTCATTTGATCTTTTGGAAACTTTGTGAATTTATTTATTATAAATTTTAAGTCAGCTTTGTCCCCATATTATCTTCTAAATACTCTTTGGAAATCTACCCAAGATTCAATGCTTCTATTAGATAAAATTTTATATTGCTCTATGGCTATATTATCTAATAATTGCACAAATATCTTCATTAGTACATCCTCTTCTTCAATCTTATAGTCATCTATAAGGTTGTTAAAGAATTTAAGGTGATCTTCCCAAAAATAACATTTTTCCCTTAGAACTTCATGAGGTTTAACCTAACTTTTGCAAATTGGATTTGGATACCCGAGTATTCTAATAGATTTTATATGTATATATCTTTCTAGATTTTAAGGTGGCCTAGAACGGGCTTACATTATATTATTTTTTGAAAATAAAGTTAGAGGGGAAGGAACCAAACTATTCCCTAGCAACATCACCAATATATTATTTTTACCTTTTTATTAACCCCTAACCTAAAGGCTCTTATCAAAACATAGAAAAGGCGACCAACTTATCAAATAGGAAGACACCTATCTGCAAGTCAAGGGGTGAAAAGGCCAAAAATAAGAGAATGAATACCTCTTTTGCACTTTAAGCCCTACCAAGCTTGGGAGGGAATTCAAAAAAGTCTCTTGAATATAAAATAGATAAACTATTAAACCAAACCCACACATAAACATGACTCTATATTAATATTTTACTACTATTCTTTGTTGGGGATTTCTATACATATAAATCACATATCTCTCACTTTAGGAAGCTAGATTGGATGATGTAATGTTATAACACTAATATCATATATTCCTAAGTATATATTATGTATCCTTAATTATAATAAGGATAAGCATGTCATGCCCAAAATTTTCGCTAGAAAAACCCAACCATTTTTTTTAAACAAGCATTAAACTAGTTAACACGGTGAGTGCATGAGGTGTAACACTAAACATGATTTTTGTTGAAAACCTTCACAAGGACCTAATTAAATTTAAAGATCAAGTTAGGAATGAGCACAGATGGGAGCACCAAGCTCACCACACACATCCTAAATTCAAATTATGACAACATATGCCATGCACAAACAGGAGCAAATGTCAATGTTTCTCGAGGAAATTTTATTGAATCTTATTGTAATTATGGGTTTGATAGTTACAAGAGATGTATGCATGAGGATCATATTATTTTCTTCGCTAAGGTCAAATATGAGTAAGGTCTATTTTTCATATATCAATATATGATCCTAGACTTACTATGCGAGTAATGTAGACCCCGAAAGGAAGATGAGTGCTCGTTACTCCCTTACAATAATTGGTAATCAAAGGTACATTTACTTTTATATCAAAGAAAAATATTTTTACAAGATTAGGTCATCCATAATGATACAATGATTTAAACCTAGATAAAAAACAACATTACTTTATAGTCTTAGTAACATTATTTTCTACCTATGTTGGAACATTATTATTAACTGTAGTTATTTCTTGACACAGACTTTATTATGCCTTAACTAATACTCTCAATAGTGATATTATTATTGTTAAGAACAAATATCAAGGAGAACATTGTCACTAAATTAACTGACAAAGGCATTATTATTTAGTATTGGTTTAATTGTTATTGTTCTATGAACCATTAATTCAGACTGCATCACCATCCTATCATCTTGATCGTTCTTAGTTAACATGTCTCGCCAACCTTCTATAAATTCAACAAGGACAACCTCACTTTTCCATCCTATGATATCAAACATGGCTAGTACTCAAAGTGATGGTGTATCCATGAATGACTTTGTCATCATTGAAGAAATTGAGTGTATCCCTCTTTTCAGGCAATTGTCTGATTAGTTAAAGGAGGTCTTCGTAGTTGAAAGTGAGATTGAAGAGGAGGTGTTGTGTAACATATTGGGAGATACATTTCTTAACTAGGTGCATGTGTACAATGTAACACTTCTAAAAAATTTCATGTACAGTGTGATTCGCACCTCAAGGCATCGTGACTGGGGGATGAGGGTAGCAGAATGACTGGTGCAACTAGAATTCCTCCACCGGGTGAATGTAGCCATTGCTGGGCAAAACAATTATCCACAAAATGAGATCATAGGCGACGCCATCTTCATTGATTCTATTCCTCAAAATGAAGCCCTGGAAGAAGCAGTGACTCTCTTGTGTGTGGGGCTGGTGAGAAGCAACATGGAGCTATTCGCCCAGTTTTTGCAGTCACATAAGAATCTACTCTCACCTACTCAGATAAAGCACCTCCAAGTGGTTATAGAATCATTTTGTGTCCTGGTGTTCACCCTTTGTGCATGAAAATAATTTTCATTTTTAAATATTTTCTGGTTTCCCCTCTTTATGTAATCGACAGGGATTTTGTATTTCCTCCAATATATATATAATGAAGTACTTCATTTTATAATTTTGTTGTTAATTCCATGCATTATGAGTAATTTTGTCTTTGATTCTGGTACAATTTTGATATAGATGAATGGCATTTTCTTTATTCAACTTTGCATAAATATCTTTTGTTTGCACTTTAAATGATAATCTGTATGATGGCCACTTAATTCCTATAGAAACACGCTCTGGCGGTAATGTGGAGACTTCATCAAACTATACAAATCATCATTGTAGTTATAGGAACCACTTGGATTCCCACTCAGCTTTGAAAAACTTTGAAAAAACGTTATCAACAGTCTTTTTAACAAGTTCATAAACCTTAGGTATGGACCACCAATATTTTAAAAGAAAGACTTTAGAACATGCAGTGAGTTACAACAAAACCCCAAAACACCTCCCAACTTAAAAAATGGAAAAGGAAAGAACTGTGGTGGTAAAATGGGAAGTTAGATGAAATGACTAAAACACCACCCAAGTTAGAAATATTCAATAAAACACTGCCTAGGTAAAGACTTAGACAAAATTTATTAGATGTGGCCAATTTACAAAGGGGGGTCTAGAATTTTGACAACAAGGAATCTGACTGGGGATAAGGACTAAAAAGGATGCAGCCAAGAACCCAGAAGTATCAATCCAATCCTATCCATTGGGAAACAGAGTCGAGCAAAGAGGAAGTACAACGAACAAAGAAAACACACCCCAAAAATGACTATATACAAGGTAGGTGATACCTACCGAAAAGGGAAAGGAAGAAGAGAACTCACACAAAACCATTAATGGGTTGTGAGAAGAAGGACCCAGACTTGAAAAATCACGTTGGCGCATGTAGCCTCCAGAGAGAAATAAGAATATCGATGATACAAACATAAAAAAATAAGGTGAAACAGGAGGTCAATGGCACTATTCCCGAACAACCACTTCTCATCATAAATTATCTCTAAAAGGCATCCTTGAGGCACTCCTCATTATTTCTTGAGGCTTTACTATTGAAATTGTTTCTCACTTTTAAAGTGAATTCAAATTTTCCACCTCATCTGCAACCACATCACTTATCATTTTGTGAATGATTATTTGATCAACACATCCATTACGTGATTCTATGGCTTCCCAATTCTTTATTTCCATGATATCCTCTTTTTCTTGATTGTCAATAGAAAAATGAGCAGCCTCTACTATCAATGGCTCTAGCGAACTAGAGTTGATCTCTCCAAATAAAGCATTGTTATGGATTTCAAATTCTTCAAAAAGGAAGATAGGATTTGAATTGACTGGCCACTTTACCCCACTTTCACTTGGAGGATCTTTAACAATATTCTTAGTGACATAGGTAGTTTTATCTTGGAGGTCTCTGAACATGAAGGTCTCATATTCTGGAATAAAAAGATCACTAGACTCCTAGATTTCACTCTTTGGACTAAGAAGGAGATGATTACTTACAAGACCAAATGAAGGGTCAAATTGAAAAGTAAGATTATACCTTTCTTGTGGTGTATAGTTTGCATCATCATTGGATGAGCTAAGCTCATCTTCTGACTCTACTGTGGTGTTTAGACTATATTCCTAGGCATGCCAATATAGATCTTTCTCTTTCACACCTTTCCCTTGCTCAGGTAAAGATTGCACATCACTAAATATAGTCAAGTTTATTCTCTCAGCAGTAGGACGAGAGACATTGGTAATTTCCTAAAAACCAGAGGAGGAAGGGGTGGGTGGTGGGAAATAATTAATAGGCTGATTAACATGATCAAGTTTCCACTTTCCCACCACAATTAGGTGATCTTCAATGTTCACCACTTCCATTTGAGCTTGTTGAATCCCAAAAACCTTGTCTCTTCTTAGGATAAGTTGGACATCAGGATCAAGGGCAGAAGTAAAGACATGAAATTGAATTACCTTGCTTGGTTGCTCCAGAGTAGGAATCTGCTAAAGGGATTGATTAAACCAATAAACTAACTCCCTCATAGTCCTTCATAATCTGGAAGAATTTCCTAAGTAGGTTAGCTACATTGATAGGACTCTGGAAATGTCATAGGAACTTTCTATGTAGAACATCCCAGCCTATTATCCAACCCTTCTCTAATCCTTGGAACCATTCAACAACCTTCCTAATTAAACTGTCAATAAATATTCTAAAAAATACATCCTCTTAGATTGGATTTCCAAGATTCCACTTACTATAGTCATAGCCAAAACATGCTCTTTTGGATCTTGAATGCCATTGCCAAAGAACTTTGGGAACCTTTTTCTGGAGTCACGTGGTAGGTCATTGCATTGTGAAAGGGTGAAAGGTCCAATATGATTTTCCCAAGGAATTGAAGTTATGGTAGTTGGGCTAGAGGGTGACTCAGTGGCTAATTAGGATGTTGATTTGAATGATGATTTGTAGGTTGATTCTGATGTGGATTAGGGTGACGGGGTGGGTTTTTGTAGTATTCAAACATCAATCTTGGGGGTCATTTTATCACTGGCACGGTGGACATAGGGCCCGTTCTTCTTCCTCTTCTAGAACAAAATTGATGCGCATGTAATCTGCCACACTTCTTTTGTACCTCCAAGCAAGTGTATTTAATTATGATATGATGTCTTCTTGTTTCACCTACATCTAGTCTAGATCAATTGAAGTATGGGAAACACATCATTGTGGGGAAGTACCATCTTGCTGCATGACACAAAAGAAAATTGTTAGACACTTAAATCCCTCCCTAGCGGAGTCACCAAAAATCTGTTAGTGAATGAATTGGCCCCTAATAAATATATCGATGATAAATGACTCTCCGACCTAATAAGCACTAGTATTGATTCACTAACATCTCAAGAAAGGCCACAATTGCATTTTTGGCTTTCCATTGAATTGAGAGGTACAACTCCCTTGTGTGATTTAAATGAAAGATAAGTAGATTTTAACTAGAAAGCAATAAGGAAATTGACATTAACCCATAAAAATGTGATTAATGTGGAATAAATCCTAAGGATCATCAACCGGACAACTCACAGACCATGCCTAACTAATGACAAAATCTAATTAAGCAAAAATGAGAGATTTCATAATTGCAATGAAGGAAATAAATGTAGCGGAATAAATCTCACACATAAAATGTATTCTATATCGTACATGACTCACAAGTTAATACAATCAACATTACATCCCACTAACAACACATAGATTGGAAGTTATTACAATTAGAAATGAATTACTAAAGAAAAATCTAAGTATTCCTTCCTCAGCTACCACCCAGTGTAATCTCCAGAGATCGAACCCTTAATGAATAATTTTTTACCCAAATATAGGGGTCGCATCCATTTCATGATGGTTACCAATTAGTTTTGGTAATGTCTTCTTGCTGATCAACCATTTATCATGAAAACAATGATAAAAAATAAATAAATAACCAGCATAATTACATTTCCACTGAAAAGACTTCAAACAATTCCTGAGCATTTCTTGATTTAACCCTTTCCTCATGGCCGTTGATTCCTAAGCGATTCACATACCTCACCAATTGAACATTAAACAACTGTCACACATGCAAGTTGTCCAACCAAAAAATCAATTGGGAATGTAACTTAAATTCCTATCTTATCAACCATTAATTCAGACCGCATCACCATCCTATCATCTTGATCATTCTTAGTTAACATGTCTCGTCAACCTTCTATAAATTCAACAAGGACAACCTCACTTCACTATCCTACAATATCAAACATGGCTAGCACTTCTAGAGCAATGTGTATCCATGAATAACTTTGTGATCATTCAAGAAATTAAGTGTAGCCCTCTTTTCAGGCCATTGTCTAACCAGTTAAAGGAGGTCTTCACAGTTGAAAGTGAGATTGAAGAGGCGGTGTTGCGTAACATATTGGGAGATACATTTCTGAACTAGGCGCATGTGCACAACACAACGCTTCTAGAACATTTTGTGTACACCATGATTCGCACCTCCAAGAATTGTGACTGGGGGATGAGAGCAACAGAACGACTGGTGCGACCAAAATTCCTCCACTGGGTGAGTGTAGCCATTGTTGGCCTCAACACTTATCCATGAAACAAGCTAATAGGTGATTCTATCTGCATTGCTTCTATTCCATAGAATGAAGCCCTAGAAGAAGTAGTGACTCTCCTATGCATGGCGCTGGTGAGAAACAACATGGAGCTATTTTCCCAGTTTTTGCAGTCACATGAGAGCCTGCTCTCACCTGCTCAGATAGAGCGCCTCCAAGTGGTTATAGAAGCAATCTGCATGTCGGTGTTCACCCTATGTGCATGAAAAGAGTTTCCCTTTTTAAATCTTGTCTGGTTCCCCCTCTGTATGTAATCAGTAGGGATTTTGTATTTCCTCCAATATATATATATATATAATGAAGTACTTCATTTTATACTTCTATTGTTAATTCCCTACATGCATTATGAGTAATTTTTGTCTTTGATTCTAGTTCAATTCTTATATAGATGAATGGCATTATCTTTATTCAGCTTTGCATAAATAGCTTTTGTTTGCACTTTAAAATGATAATCTGTATGATGGAAATTTAATTCCTTTGGAAACATGCTCTAGCAATAATGTGGAGACTTCATCGAACTATACAAATCACCGATGTAGTTATAGGAACTACTTGAATTCCTTCTCGGCTTTGAAAAAATTCAAAAAAAAGTTATCAGCAGACTTTTTAACAAGTTCATAAACCTTAGGTACAAACCACCAATCTTTTAAAAGAAAGACTTCATAACATGCGGTGAGTTACAACAAAAATCCAAAACACCACCTAGCTTAAAAAATGGTGAAGGAAAGAATTGTGGCAGTAAAATGGGAAGTTAGACGAAATGACTAAAACACTTCCCAAGTTAGAAATATTCAATAAAACACTACCCAGGTAAAGACTTAGCCAAAATTTATCAAGTGTCGCCAATTTACAAAGGGGAGGTCTAGAATTTTGACAACAATTGCAAAGAGGGATACACCCAAAGTAGAGCAAAATACCCTTCACCAAGAGCTAGCAACAAAGAGGTAGCAAAGATTAGTTGTAGAGATTGCTTTGGCTTCCACGATTTCCATGGCTCAGTATCAGGCTAAGTGGGATCAACTTACGCAACGAAGCACATATTATTATACATTATATGAGGCTTTTGTTCCTAGAGCCCAAAGACATCCTTGCTTTGGCGAGCCAAGCATTGCTATAGGTGCAGATTTAGGTGGGTCGTCTGTAGACAACCACAACCATCCCCTCATCAAAGCTAGTAGCCACATCTATCTCCACCACGAGACGACGAGTAGGGCTGAGTTTATACATGATCTTATATGATGTTTATTGTTCAAATACTTTATGTAGACATATATTTTGTATATACATTCATTGGCCTAGTTGATTCCTCGTATATGTATTTTTTTATATATTTGGAAATCACACATGATAGTTGATGATGTATATAAAATTCTCATTTTTGATGATATATGATATATACCATGTTTTGATGTGGCTTATTTGTGTGTTATGAGATGTTTTGATGATTTATATATGTTGATGCTTTTTTTACTTTTCTGATGCATGTATATGATATAGATGGATGTATGATTTATATATCTATGTGATGGATGATGAGATATGGTGTATGATGTGTACTAATGACTTTATGGATGCATGATGCATGTGGTACTAATGATATTGTGATACATGATGGAGTTGTTAGTTAGAAGAAGTTTTAGTTGGATTTTTAGAAGAAAATTGATGTTGTTAGTCATTGATGAGTTTGCTTTGCTTTCATAGAGGTTTTGTATCTTTAGCAATCCTTATTGATGTAGAAAAAAGACATGTTGCACCGGGGTATTAATGACCAAGGTGGCTTTGTATCCATTGCATGGACTTTGAATCTAAAGCAAAGAATATTCTTGCTCATACCAAACATACGGAAACCATGTTAGAGTGTATGGGTGAAAAGTTTTAAGACATTTCAAACCAGTTACATAGAGAGGTATGGAGTACCTAACATGCAACTGCTACACGAATTTCCTCAAGATGACTTCCACACACCAAAAAGACAAGTATTCGCCATGGTAGTATCACAAAAACATCTAACAAATAGAATAAACAAAAATCAATGATCAATATCTCCATTCATTCCTCCCTAAATCCTTATCGATATCCTTGAGCGATCCTAGGAATGTGATATTAAGATAAATAAAAAATATAAGATCATAAAAAGATAAATAATGCTGACATATAACTTGTCATATCTATTTGATGTTTCAGGATTTTATCCATTAGTGATGTCTATTGTAGGAATTTTTTATTCGTTAAGACATACGTTAGGATGTTGATGATGAATTATTGATAGGTAGGTACTTAATACTTTAGGCATTGTTTCAACTTGATAGTGATCTAGTCTTTTCAATTTTTACTTTGAATTTTTGATTTTGATGTTTGTTTTGTTTGTTGTTTTCTTTTTCAAAAGGGTGAGGGTGACAATTGTTTATTATGAATGGAATGTTTATTGCAGATAGATGACAATGTGGGTAGAACCTTTTTGAGATTTTCTATTTATTTGATGTTGTTTTTGGGAAATTTAGACACTATTAGGGGGACTTAAAGGGACTAACCTAGTGCCTTGGGGGATCATTAATGATGGCCTTGCCTATGTGACGAACGTAGAGGCTTGTAATTCGACCATTTTGAGTAAACTATTTTTGGAGTTTCTTTAACTTTATATGAATGTTTTTGGATTTTGATAAAATATTTGAATGTTTTCTTTTTGCTTTAGGGGACTAACCTAGGGCCTTAGGGGCTCATCAATGATGGCCTTTCCTACGTTATACACACAAAGGCTCATAGTTCGCTTGTCTCATAAGAGTACGTTTTTGACTTTTCTAATTTTTCGAATGTTTTTTAATTTTTTAAGAATGTTTTGAATGTTTTTGGATTTTTGACTAAGTTTAAAAGATCGCGATGAACACCTAAGGGGATTGACCTAGGGCCTCAGGGGTTCATCAAATATTAGTGTTGCTACGTTATACATGTAAAGACCATGTAGTTCAACTTTTTGACTCAAAGAATAAAATGCTTTTGGGATTTTGATGTTTTTGACTTTGTTTTGATTTTGTTTGTTTTTTGGATGTTTTTTATTTTTGATATTTTTTTAACATTATGGGATGTACAAGGATCCAATCCACTACTAGTTTCAAGAAGTTTTCCCCTAGTTTGAGACAAGATTACATTTATTAGGGGAGATGGATTTTGACGATGCAACAAGGTTCAACACTTGATTAGTCATCAAGCCATGGTTGGTTGTACGTTTTATTATGAGATGGTTGGTTCATCTAGGAGTTCCAATTTATTCAATCTGGACACTTGATATTTCTCATTGCTTACCATGCCTTTAAGGGATACTCATAGTGAAGGGATATCGACTTCAATAGGTAGGATTGCTTCATATCCATAGACCAAGGAAAAATATGTGTCACCTATAGGTGTATGGATGATGGTTCAGTAAGCCCATAAGGTTGGATTTAGCTGCAAATGCCGATCACAGTCGACATCATTGACAATCTTTTTCAGAATGGTTTTATTGGAATATTAGGCTGACTATTTTCTTGGGGATAGTATGGAGTCGAGAATCAGTGTTGAATAGAAAACTTTGAACAAAGCTCACATATATATTGGTTTTTGAATGGGGTTCTATTATCGATTATGATAGTTTGGGGAATTCCATACTGATAGATCAAATAATTCAAGATGAACTTGGATATTTGCTTCCTAGTGATGTAGGTTAATGGAATGGCTTCTATCCACTTTGTGAAGTATTTTGTTGCGGTTATAATAAATTTATTCCCATTGGATGAAGCAAGAGAGATCTTTCCTATTAAGTCTAGTCCCCAATGTGAGAAAGGCATGGTGTTGTTACAGGTCGTAGCTCCTGTGCTGGTGCATGAACAAGATCACTCTGTTGTTGACATTGGAAAAATTTCCTTGAGTAATGAATGGATTCCTGCTCCATTGAGGGCCAATAATACCCCGTTCTCAGCAACTTTTGTACTATATTAGGTCCATTAGAGTGAGACCCACAAATACCTTCATGAACTTCTTGTAAAGTGGTTTGCACTTCGTCCACGTTGAGACATCAAAGCAATGTTTCATCTAGAATTCATCTATATAGGGTATCTCCTATGATTATGAATTAGGATGTTCTATGAACAAAGGTTTTCTTTTGGTTTGTCATTAAGTTAGGGGGTTATGATACCTTGCTAGATATAGGAAAATGTATCTTGGTACCATGGCGAGTTAGGACCAACAACATCACAAATTTTTTTTGATTCTAAGATATCGAATGTCGATATAAGTAGTTGCTCCACAAGGAATTCGTATTTGGGAATGTTTTGTGGAATGTCGAGGAGTGAACCTATTGTTTCCATAGCGTCAGCTTCCCTGTTGTTGATTCTGGGAACTTGTTCAAAGGTGCTGACAAAGTACTACTTGAAACTATCTACCATTCTTTTATATGGCATTAGCATGTCATCCTTCATTTTCTATTCATCATTTACCTACCTTATTACTAGTTGAGAGTCTCTATAGACCTGTAGTTCCTTTATCCTTCATTTTACAACCATCTTTAGTCTAGTGATGAGTGCTTCATATTAAAAAATGTTGTTGGTACATGAAAAGGAAATCCTATAAGCCTTGGGTATACTATCTCCCTACATTGTGAGAAATAGGATACTAGCTCTTGAGCCATGTTGAGTGTGGGACCTGTCAAAGTACAAGGTCCAACGGCTTGACTACTCTATTAGAAGTATGCTTTCATATGGAAGTTGTGATACTAGAGGCTGATGATCTTCCATTGGAGCATCTATTAGTTTATTTTCTATTATTTGTCCCTTTATGGATTTTTTGTCGATGTACTCTATGTCAAACTCACTAAGTATCATTATCCACTTAGCAATCCTCCTTGTTAGAGCTGCCTTTGCTAATAGATACTTTAAGGGATCCATCTTTGATATCAACTTGACTTTCCTGTTTAGTATGTAGTGTCTCAACTTTTGTGTTGCAAAGACAACAGATAGGCATGCTCTCTCCATGGGCGTATAGTGTAATTCATAGCCCACTAGGGTTCGGTTGATATAGTATATTGTTCTTTCCTTTCTATTGTCATCCACTTGTGCTAACAAACCTCCTAATAGTGTTGGTGTTGTAGATACATACAAGATCATTGCCTTGTCTTGAATTGGAGGAATTAGCAGGGGAGGAGTGAGCAAATAATCCTTGATCTATTGGAAAGCTTGATCGCATCTACCTTCCCATTTAAATTTTATGTCTTTATGTAACAAATGGGTAAATGGATGGTACTTGTCTACTAACTATGCGATGAATCTTCTGATGAATTGTAGTTTACCTTGTAGAATTCTTAGCTACTTCAATGTTTTTTGAGGAGGTATTTCTAATATAGTGTTTACCTTGGCAGGATCTACCTTAGTGCCTCTTCTTGATACTATGTAACCCAATTTTTTTCCAGAAGTCATGTCGAATACACACTTTTATGGGTTGAGACACAAGTTGTATTCCTCTATATTGCCAAATACCTTTGCTAGTTTAGCCAAATGATCTTCTCTCTTGATGGATTTTGATAATATATCATCCACATAATCCTCCATAGTGATATGAAACATATCATGGAAAATGGTGGTCATTTCTCATTGGTAGGTTGCCCTTGCACTCTTCAAACCAAATGACGTTCCAACATAAGGTTCCCCATCCACAAGTGAAAGCTATTTTATGTTGGTATTTGGGGGCTATCTTTATTTGATTGTATCCAAAGAAACCATCCATTAGTGAGAGCATTTCATGCCTTGCTATTAGGTCCACAATCATGTTGATGCTAGGTAGAGGGAAGTCATCCTTTAGCCATTCCTTGTTGAGATACCTAAAGTTAGTGCAGATCTGTATGCCCCCAGTGGGTTTTGAAATTGGTACAAGGTTAGATACCCACTCAGGATAGTCAATGGGTCTAATAAATCTCGTGTTTAGAAGTTTCTGGAGTTCTGCTTTAACCAAGAGTGTTATCTATGGATGCATCTTATGCAACTTTTTTTGACAGGTTTAGCTCCAGAAAACACTGTTAGGTGATGCACTACCAAAGCTAGATCTAGCCATGCAATGTCTGCATATGTCCATGCAAATTTGGTTTTGCACTCATTGATAAATTTCAATAAGATTACCTTTTCCTCAGGATCAAGTGATGTTGCATCGTATGTAATTTTCAGTGTTTTTGTTGTGCCCAAATTGATAGGTTCAGAGTATTCAACTAAGACTACTGATTTCTCTTGATATTTTGTAGTGGGGAGATTGAATCCTCCAACTTTGAGTGCCTTGGAGAGGTTTTCACCCTTAGATGTGTCCTTTGAATTTCTCTTTTCTCGATCTGATAAAGCCACACCGTGGTTTTCTTTAGGGGACCTCTTTTTCATTTTTAAAATTTTTAGTTTATTTTTATGACTAGAAGATGCAATCTTCCCTCCAAAATATTCTCCTTGATCTAGCTCCATTACAAAACATGCTTTATGATCTCCTTGTGGTATATCGATTTGAAGTCCCATGAAATTTGCAATAGCCTCATCATTGTGGAATGAGTTCAAAATAGGTGTATGATGTTGTTGGTCCCAGTCTATTAATTCTGGGTATAGCAAGGGTATTTTGTCATTGGTATCAACAAAGCTAATGAAGGTTGTAGCTAGGTTTGAGGTATCAGTGATATCCAAGTTCCATAGGGTATCTAAGTTATACTCACTAGAGTTTAGAGAATCCCATTCATATTCATTTGAATTTGTTTCACTATGGTCGTCATTAAATATAGGTTTGACGGTGATGGTATTTACGTTGAGGTTTTCAAACATGTTTTGGATATACAAGTAGTTGCATAGATGTTTGCAATTATCCAATGTCTCAACAGTGGTAGAAGTAGCTCCTTCCTTATAAGAGGTGCTTTCGGTACTTGTGGTAGTCTTATCTAATGAACCATATCCTATTCCAAGATTCTTTGGGCACTTTCTATAATAATTGGTTCTATTCTACCTTGTCCATGTAGACCAAGGCCACATTATCTAGTGAACCCCATGCTTATTGTTAGAATTGGTTGTGAAACCACCCAAGATCAAAGTGATTGAAGGAAAGCAAGACAAGAACCTAGAGATGAACAAACTCAACACTCTCCTAGCACTGAACTAGCACTTCTGAATTAGTGAACTTAACATAGGGAGAGGTGAGGGCTGATTATATAGAAAAATAGAGGCAAATAAAACCAAGAGGAATAATAACTCCCCTTTACCCATAATAGGTGGGAGGTTTTACCTACTTGGTAAATTCCAAATACATGGTTATTCCTACTCAGGTAAAGACATAAAATGGTTATGGAGAGGTGGCAAATAAGTCCAAAAGAGGGTGTGACATTCAACTACCCATATGTGGGTGTGAATGACACATGTGATTGAAGGATTATGCCACATGTCCTCATCCTAACCATTATAATATAACCTAATCAAGCTTAATAATGTGTGTAGGAAAAATAAATATTCCCTAACATAAGGAAAATAAAGAACCTACACTAACACACCCTTAAGCATAGATTAGGTGGATGAAAAGACACAAAGATGGGTCCCGACTACTAGGCCATGTTAGGTACCCATGTACAAAATAATCTCTCACAACTGGAGAAAAGGAGAAAACCCAGTGGGACAAAACTCCTCCCCAAGAGAGAGAAAAGAAACCAAATTTCCCAACACAAGAAGAATCCCATGTAAGGAAGAAGTCCCCTCCAAAATAGAAAGGATAAGAAAGACTATATAGCCTTCCTTCAAGTAGTCAACTATGCCAATGGTTGATGCTCGAAACTGGATGTAGAAGATGGACCACGATCATCGAACAACATTCCTCCCCTTAGGAAGAAACAAAACCAAAGGTGCATGAAGAATGTCTTCCAATTCCTGAAAGGAATATAAGGGAAGAAAGATCAAAATGTAAGAAGCCTCTGAAAACTGCTCATGTGTCTCCATGTCGATGCCAAAAGTTGCCACCATCAAATCAGGTGTTCTAGGCCACATTGATGAAGATGACAATCTAGAGCCTAGTGGAGATGTATGTAGAACAAGATCCAAAGACTCCAATATCTCCTCTATAGACAATGATGCCTCCTCCAAATGTTGCTCAAAAGTATCCACAATCATGTCAAACTGTGAGGAATGATCATGTGGAGAATGAACAAGAGGATCCAAAGGTTCCTCCATAACAACTGAAGAAGAATCAACTTCATCAAAGAGAAGATGAATGTCATGAATAGTGTCTCCCAAGTCTGAAATATGAGACTCTATGAACAAACCTGCAATGTTTGTCAAGTAGTCATATGAAGTAGCTATATTTGGAGGACAATGTATATCTTTCTGCACTAAATCACAAGAAGCCATGAATGTAGCAATGCAAGTATCTTCATAAGCAACAATAGATGGAGGAGAAGGAATGTGAGGCTCGAGAACTGGATTACATGTGAGAATACCAAGTTTAAGTAGCCAAAGTTCTCAAAATCAAAGCTCACACTAGGAGTGTGATCAACAACCAAAGGATCAGAACCATCATCAGGTGCAAAGTCTGAAAAGGTGTATAACCGAGATGCATGATCAACCACCCCAGTAGCAATTATCTCTCTGCTCTCCAAGTCTTTGATGATAACTAAATTAGGAGTAAATTCCACAGTCTTCCCTGCTCCACCATGAGTGATCTGATAGATGGGAAAAAGATTGTTTGAAAGATGAGGTACACATAAAACATCATTGAAAGTGTCATCCCCAATATCAACAAATCATTTCCTAATTACATCCATGTATGTATTGTTTCCCATCAGAATAGGTGGCATAACACAAGGCTCAAAAGAAGAGAACATAGATTGTGTAGAAGCCATATGATGAGAAGCTCCAGAATCTAGGAGCCATCTCCCTAATCCAAGACTTGTAGAAGCAAAAAGAGCTTTACCTTTTGATTTACCTACCCTCGTAGTATGGCCTTTTTCCTTATCATATTATGATTGTTTTGAATTTTTGGAATTAGAAGAAGTTGAATCAACCATTCGAGAAGGAAAATTGATTTTGTTATTCTCAAGAAGATGTTTCAGTTCATCAATATCCTTCTTATAACAAGAATGTTCTTCTCAAGAAGATGTTTCAGTTCATCAATATCTTTCTTATAACAAGAATGTTCTTCATGTCCACTCCTCTTGCAATATGCACTAGTGGGCTTCTCCTTCTTAGATGAATCCTCTTTTGAAGAGAATTTAGAGTCTACTTTAGAAGTAGATGAGGATTGATTTGAATCTTTCTTTCTATCTCCTTGGTTCTTTTGTTTCTTGTTTTGCTTATTAGTGCCTTGTTTTGCAGTCAAGGCCTGAGACTTGGAATATTTAGATTTAATAATGCCCATTTGAATCGATTTATCTTGCTCCTTTGTGAGATCAGTTGTGAACTCACCTAGAGAAGGCATAGTAAATCCTTTTCCTAAGGCTCTTTTCATTGCATGAAATGTAGAAACAAACACTGCATAATCAGGAGCAATTTTTGAAAGAATGCTTAAAATGAACTGTGATTCATCCTTTTTAACTCCACACTACTCTAATTGTAATCTTATGGCATTCAACTTAGTAAAGAAATCCTGAATGGTGCCAAAGTTGCATGGGCTCAATCCTATGAGCTCGTTCTCCAATGAATGTGCTCTCAAATCATCTTGTTTACCAAAGAGAGTATTCAAAGTATTCCACACTTCATTTGGTGATTTTGCAAACATAATATGAAAGCATAAATAAGGAGATACAACCATGCATAAGGTGTCAAAAGCTTCATCACACTTGTTGAACCATTTAGGCTTGTCTTCATCCTTTGAAGGTTCCTTTTCAATACTCATTGTTATTCTATACAATTTTAACTTTCTTAAGTGAAGTTCCATTTCATTTTTCCACTCAAAGTAATTGTATGGTGTGAGTAAAGGAACTATTTTATCCATTTTAGATTGTTGTTGCAGTGTGAGAAAAATGCAAGAAGAAACACACAGACACCCCCCTTTTTTACTCAATAAAGAATCCCCCTAACAAAAAATGATTTGGCACTTTATAAATTAGTGTGTTTACAATGCTGGAGTTGTTTTCCAGAGTTTTACAAGTGTCCAAAATGGACCCAAATACTGAAAGTACAATACAATATCAAAATTAGAACCTCAAAATAACACCAATGTGTAGTTCTTGGAAAAAATATTCACTTTCAAAAAAAGAATCAACTTGATCTGAGGTCGTACGCGAAAGTTACAGCTATTTGAAGTTCAAAAAAATGGTGACTATCCTTTAGATCTGATGAGAAAACTGAATTTCTGGAAACTAGAATCACTTGAGCAAAAAATAATTTCACCACTGCGAAACTTGCAAAATTCTACCGCAAATAAAAAAATTGCACTAAAAAAGGCCTCCATATGCCCGAGAACGAGCCCTTCGAAGTTCAGGTGCAAAAGTGAAAATGCAAATGGTGAGGGGTTTGCAATTTTAAAAAAATCACCTCCGCCAAATTTAGTTGAGATCTTGCTAAGTTTAGAAAACTACCAACTTTAGTTGATCCTGCTAATCAATTTAGAACTCCGCCAAATTTGGAAAATCCACTTGCTAATTTTAGAAACTGCCAAATTTCCCTCTAAAATTGGTGGAGCTGCTAATTGTAGATGAGGCACAGAAGCCGAGGCAGATAGCAGGTATAGGCCCAGGTTTCAATGCAAATTTTAAAATTATTAAAAAATTTAAAAGTACTTAAAAGCCTTTTAAAAAAGGCTAAGTATTAAGAATTAGGGGGTTTCTTAAGCCTTAAAAAAAAGACTCAATATTAATGAGAAAAGGTGGGGTACATAAGTCTTACAAAAGAGGCTTATTAAATGGGGTCCGAACACATACAAGTGTGGGAAAAGCACAGGAATTAATGCCTGGTACAGTGTAGGTACAGGGGCCTACGCAGGCAGAGGTACTCTTCTTCCTTTTTAAAAAAAAATTTAATTGAATTTTTTTTGTTTTTCAATAAAAATTTTTCAATTTTTTCAAAAAAAATTTCAATATTTTTTTATTTTTGAAATAATAATTTTTTATGACTGCAGAAAAAATAATTAAAAAATATTTGCGTACCATACTTTGTGCAGGTGGGCCGTATGGCTTGCCTACTAAATTTTTTTTGCCTCGAAAATGACTTTCTCGAAAATTGATGAATTGACAGTCGATTTTATGGTTTTTGGGCCTTCTGAATGCGATGGATCAGTTCGTTTGACCTGAAAATGCACTGAAAGATCAGCTACCCTCTGGATTTGGGGATGAAAGCTCTGCTTCAAACCTTCACCAAATTTGCATCTGGTGTCTGTTTTGGACGAAACAAAAGGTGATTTTGACTTTCTCGGCTACTCTGAACTTAATGGTGAGCTTAGATTTGATTCGGGAAGCTCCAAAATACCTGCACTAGAAAGGAAAGAGATAGGAGCCCCCCTAGAAACTGTAATTCCTTCAAGTGTTTTTGATTCTCAATGCTATCATCGGATGCAAGAGATCATAATTTTCTTTTGAGAATGAAAACTCTAGATTCCTAAAAAGAATGCTAACCCAAAACTAGCTTTGATACCATGTTAGACTTGGTTGTGAAACCACCCAAGATCAAAGTGATTGAAGGAAAGCAAGACAAGAACCCAGAGATGAACAAACTCAACACTCTCCTAGCACTGAACTAGCACTTCTGAATAAGTGAACTAGTGAACCTAGCATAGGGAGAGGTGAGGGCTGATTATATAGAAAAATAGAGGAAAATAAAACCAAGAGGAATAATCACTCCCCTTTACCCATAATAGGTGGGAGGTTTTACCTACTTGGTAAATTCCAAATACATGGTTATGCCTACTCAGGTAAAGACAAAAAATGGTTATGGAGAGGTGGCAAATAAGTCCAAAAGAGGGTGTGACATTCAACTACCCATATGTGGGTGTGAATGACACATGTGATTAAAGGATTATGCCACATGTCCTCATCCTAACCATTATAATATAACCTAAGCAAGCTTAATAATGTGTGTAGGAAAAATAAATATTCCCTAACATAAGGAAAATACAAAACCTACACTAACACTTATTTATATCTGCCATGCCTTATTGTTTTCATCAATAGGAAGGGGAGGTAGTGGTTGTTCCCATCCTTCTTTGTAGATCCACGAAGATAGGTCTTCTTTGCACAATTCTTCATCTTGCATATCACTGCACTTGGTGAAAATGGTGGGTTTGACTTCCAATTTCACAACTTGAACATGCTTGATCACTTTTGGTCCTCCATAAGTTTTTTGTGTTGGGGGAAGCATTCCAATGCAAAAGGATTGGTTGAAGTGATATTCCTTGCAACCCTTGTCAAGCACTTGGATCTTGAGATGATATTTTTGTGGTTCAATTGATGGAGTTGTAGTGGAGGGTGAAGCTAGTGATGATGGGTCCACGTATGAAAAATAGTGGAAATTATATCATTGTTGGGTATTTGAAGTATCATTTTGTACTTCTCCTCCAATTTAGCATAGTAATGAAAAGGTTCGGGGTCGGCATATATGGTAACGTCGTTATCATTATGCAAGAATTTCAAGAATTGATGGAATGTTGAAGGAATGGATTTTAAAGCATGAATCCAAGGTTGTAGGACAACTCAAGATCTAGTACTTGACATGTTGTCTCTGCTATTACTAGCCCAATTTGAACTAGCAGTCTGATTATTCCTTTTGAATTTCATTCCATATCATCATAAGCTCTTATTGTGATGCTCTTGTTTTTATCAATTACATCATCAAAATATCCCAATTGTTTCACTAATTTTAGGGTACAAATTTTTAGTCTTGCACCGTTATCTATCAATACTCTCTTGACTTTTTTTTTATGAACACAAACTTCTAGGTAGAGAGCTTGATTGTGGAAAGATTTTTGTGGAAGGTCTTTCTCAAAAAATAATAAATGATGGGTGGGGTGATGTTTCCAACCATGGCTTGAAATTGATCAATGTTGAGGTCATTAGGAACTGATGTTTCAACAAGGTCTTTCTCTAATATTTCTTTGTGTGCCGGTGACAACTTCAAAAGCTCAAGGATGGAGATTAAGGTAGGATTTTCTTTAGCTGTTCCACAATGCTAGTCATTTGATGGCTTACTTATGGATTTTATTGGGGGTGGGGATCCTTGGAGTGTAACTCTCCCTCTACATGTAGTTATGTTACACTTTGGATCTCCGCCTAGTATGGTTACAACTTGGATGGCATCATAGTCATGAGAAATGTTTCCTATGATTTCGTCATAGGCAAAGTTGGCATTACGGTAATCTTGTTCTTTTCCATTGTTGTTTCCCCTAGAATGGTTGGGGATTGGATCGTTGTAAATATTTAGGTCTTTATTCCTAGGATGATGTTCTATGTTGACCTCTCCCTTTTCGATTAAGTCTTGCACGATGTTCTTGAGCCTCATGCAATTATTGGTCGTATGCCCCGTATCTTGTAAAACTCGCATTGGTCATTCTCATTATACCAAGGGGGTTTGAAGTTTGTCTCCTCATAATTTTCTCTTTCTTTGATTTTGATGAGGTTGTTTTGAACTAGTTTGTGCATAATCACCCCAAGGGATTCTCCTAATGGAGTAAATTTTCTTCGAGGTTGGTCATATTGCCTTGGTGGCCTCTTTTCATTATCCTATCCTTGATTTTGTTGTGGGTTGTTTGGTTGGTTTTTCTGAGGATAACTAAGTTGGTTGTTCTATTCATAATTGGGTTGGTTGTTTGGCGCATAGCTTTGTGTTGTTTGAACATGATTTTGAGGCATATTGGGAGTTTGTATGTTTTGTACAACCTTAGCATTGACCACTCCGTCATTGGTTACATTTTTGTTCTTAGCCCATATCTTTGGTTTGTCATTTGAGCTAGATGGTTGATCCTTAGGGTTGTAGAGTTAATTACTCCCTTTCGATGATAGCTCTTTCAATTAGCAAACCTTTCTCAATAGTTTCCTCAAAGTTGCTAGGACACAAGACTATGAGTTGGTAATTAATATCTATGTGTACGTTTGAGATAAAGATTTCTACAAGTTGTTTCTCTAGAATGGGCCATTTACATTTGCTCACTTTGTCTCTCCATCTTTGTAGATAGGAAGCAAATTTTGGTATTTTAAATTTCTTGGGGAAAGGTACCATAGCTAAGTTTTGATCAAAAGGATATGGACAAATATCTTGTAAAGCATAAATTTTCCTTGGCTTTCCAATTTGTATGTCCGATATTCTTTGATTGAGTTTTTGTAGTTGCACATTTATGTAATTGTTTGGTGTGTTTTCATGAGGACTTTGTGCACTATAGCTCTATTGTTCCATGACATTTTCTTGGTCATAAATGGGATGTTATGTAGTTATGGGACCTTGAGGACCATGTTGTGTATAAGGTAGGTTGGGTCCTTGTTGTGGGTTGTAGATATGTGGAGTTTGTTGCGTACCTTGGTATTGATTTTGAAGTATCCCTTGGCATTGATCTTGTGGACTTCCTTGGTATTGATTTTGAGGGATACTTTGTTGTTGTTTTTGAAGAGTTTGATTTTGGTTTTGTAGAATACCATGTTGTGGATTTTGGGGTGTACCTTCATAGTTCGTTTGTGGTATTCCTTTTTTTTGGATTTTCTTGAGAGGTACCTTGGTATTGTTTTGGTGGTACACCTTGTTGTCATGGATTTTGTTGAAGGGTACCTTGATATTGTGTTGATGGTACACCTTGTTGTTGTGGATTTTGTTGAAGGCTACCTTGGTATTGCATTAATGGTACTCCTTTTTGTTGTGGATTTTGTTGAAGGGTACCTTGGTATTGCGTTCATGGTACACCTTGTTGTTGTGGATTTTGTTGAAGGGTACCTTGGCATTGCGTTGATGGTACACCTTGTTGTTGTGGATTTTGTTGAAGGGTACCTTGGTATTGCATTAACGGTACACCTTGTTGCTGTGGACCTTGTTGAAGGGTACCTTGGTAATTCATTTTTGGTACACCTTGTTGTGAAATTTGTTGTGATTTCCCTTGTTGATATTGTGCATTATTGGAAGGGTCAATATAGGATGTATGTTGTGGAATGTATTGCCCTTGTGACGGGTTTCTACCTTACTGATCCATTGGAAGGCTTCCCATGTTTTGCATAGTGTTGTGTTGTGGCATGCTCTTGGGTTGTATTTCCTTGATATTGTTGTGCTACCATTGCTTGCTCAATTTGGGATGGTGGCCTAAATAATGGGTTATCCATAGGTTGCATTTTAGTTTGATCATTGTTTTGTGAAAAAAAGGGTGGTATGTTGGGATTCATTGTTGGTTTTGGTGTTCTCTTTGAGGAGTTGTAAGGTCATTTGGATTGTAACCCCATGGTTGGGTTTCCTCATTAGTGGTGTTTGTCATGGGTGCACTTGAACTACCTTTTTTGGCTTCCATCTTTTTCTTGTGTTGGGATCTCGTGGTTGTCATAAACAAGTTCAAGACCTTTGGGAGTTTTTGTGATCACTAATTATGAAATGAAATGGTGTTTTGTTTTTTGGGAAATTTTCTATTTTTTTTAAAGAATGATGTATGAAGAGGATGTAAAAGAAACCTTTTGGTCAAATGTGTTGATGGTTTGCTATGGATTGTGATGCTCAAGACCCTAAAGTATGAATGATGTTTGGTGGATGTTTTGAGATGATGCTAATTTTGGGACTCAAAGTGTACAAAACTTGGACCGATATTTTATTATGCTTTTCTAGAGGAGATGTTGATGATCTAATTGAACTAGCCTTGAGGTTGCAAAAAAAATGTTAATATCTTCGAAATTGAGAGCAAGGGAATAATCCAAGTTGTTGTGTTTGTTTTAAATCCTAAAACTAGGTTGATTTTATGATTTTCGCTTTGGGGATGTGGAATGAAATTTTGATAAGCTATGATATGAATGTGGATGTCCAAAATATTTTATGAATCTTATGTAAACCAAGTCTAAAATGAAGGATGGTGATGTTGGATTTTGACTAACAAGTCTGATAATGTTCTCTGATAGCTAAATGGAGTTTGAGGCCAATGTTGAAAATTAATTGTTCTTGACAATTTTTTGAGGCCAGTCTATAAGTAGGTTGATAGTGTTCCCTATTTAAATCAATCTAGCAATAGTGTTTTAGATCAATAGCAGTTTTTTGTAAAGGAAACTACGACCAAATTTAGTAAAAGAAACTTCGTTTTGACAGTAATTGTCAAAAACCAAAGATAGTAATATAGTGGAAAATATGAGCAACAGTGACCAAGATTTAAGTCAACTACGGTAATGTTTAAATCAATAGTGGCAAAGTTTTTAACAACTCTATTTAGGTCAAAAGCAATTTTTTTTTTCAAAAGTGGCCCTTTTTTTATAGTGATTTCATAAACCAAGGACAACAACAATGACTATTTTGAGAAATAGCGAGCAATATTTAGGTCAACAATGGTAAAGCTTCTACAATAGTGACTATGTTCAATTGTTTCTAGTTTTTTGTGATGGAATTTTGTTGGATAAGTTTGTAATTTTTGGTTGATCTAATTTTTTTGAGAATATTTTATAAGATTTGGCAAGTGGTAAAGCACATCAATTAGAATGAATTAAACTGATCATAATGTTTTGATGATAAGGGGCCAAAATCAACCCATGTTTAAATTGGTAACAACATCAAACCATATAAAGCAATATTATCCCTAAGGTCAAATTGGCCAATGGTGACATTTTCAGGCCCACAACTTGGAAGCTCCTTTGAATTAAGGTAAAGATGCCCTTCTGAGTGTATATACTTAATTCTTTCTAGAATGGACAGATAGGGGCCTCCAGGAATGGAAGGATTACCCAATCACCCTCTCCCCAGAAAGCTACAAGTAACTTATACAAGCCATAGATTTTTGTCTCAATTCAAGGGAGTTCATATGGTGAGTAAAGTTCTTCAGAGTATGGTGCACATTTCTTGCACTGAACCATGTCGCCAAGTAGAATATCTCAAGAAAAAGATGGGAAAATTTACTTTAAGGCTCTTAGTCACTGCTCAAGGGACTGATACTCGGTGAGCACACAGTAAGCCACTTAAGACTTTAATCACTCCTACTAGGGGCACTTATACACAAAGGTACCTCCTTGTTCTAAATGAAACCACACGACCAAAGCTAATACTAGTTAAATCTTGGCTTTCACCAAAATCATTTATATAACAACTTGAAGGAAATTCCACTTTGAGTCACCTTCGAGTTTTGCTTTTGGGATGTGTCTCTTAGGTAGGCCCAATCTAAAGGTGATGCTGAAAATAAATGATTGTGAAACCCAAAGTGCTTTTCATCACCCAAGATCATCAAAAGACATGAGAGGGGATAGGATACACACTTTGTTTTCCAAGCATGGTGAACACGGTTACAATTCATAGCAGTTTCTTTTTAAGTCCAAAAAGTAAAATGTGTAAAGATGCTAAATTGATTTTTAGGTACACTAATTTCAAAGTGTTTTAGACTTCAAGAAAGATATATCAATGTGTAAATAAAAAATGATTTATTAAATTTTATAACACCAAATTGAATATTTTTAATCGCATTATTCATCTTAAAGGGTCAACAAATGAAACTGCGTTCACTTTAACAACATTGAAATGAAAAAAAATCAATTTTAGGAACACAAAAATAAAATATGAGATTTGCTTGTTCAGTTTTAGAAGCCCCAATTGAAATGTGGGAATTGCTTGTTCATTTTTAAAAGCACAAATTGAAATGTGAAAGTTGTAGGTTCAATTTTATGAGTACTAATTAAAATGTGAGAGTTGTAGGTCCAATTTTATGAGCACTAACTGAAATGTGTTTTAACTATGAAAGATTAAAAACTGAAATAGCCTTGGACCATTCGCCAACTCTGCAATCCAATTGTTAGTCGTTCTCATGAAAAATGTGCCATAATCTTGCAAGGGCTACACCAACAACATTTAGAAAATTTCAAAACACAACAATCAATCAATTGTTAAGGTTAGGTAAACTGTGAAATCAAAGAAAAGTACAAAATTGATAGATTCAGAAATACAACAATAGTGAACATGCTACCTGTAATAGCAAACCTATGTTTAGTGCACTAGCGGTTGTTTCTGACGATAGCAGTAGAACTTTAGGTCGATAGCAGGTCTATCTGGGTCAAAAGTGGCTTTGTAAATGTCAGTTAAGATACCTTTGTTTAGATAATTGTAGCATAAAAATTTCAATAGCGGTCATTCTAAACAAAAGTAGCCAAGTTTAGGTCAACAGCGGCTAGATTTGGATCAATAGCGGTAAAACGGAAACACCAAACACGTTCAAGTTTAGGGAAAAAGTGTTCCAATTAGCAAAAGTGATTCTTCAAAAAGGCATCTGCAACTAAGAACCTACAAGTGTTTATTGAAATCAAAGAAAATATTAAAGTTAAGGACCTATGTCCTATCGTGCATGCCAAACATTGTAAGGGGAAATCTAGCATAGGAAAACAAGTAATGAATTAAACTAAATCATTTCAAACTAGATAAAATTCTAAACCCATGCTCATGAAATGAAGTTCTAAACTACTAAAAATCAACAACCAATGTAATCTTAAAGATAACATAAATTGAATCCAAAACCTTAAAACATTACCATCCCATGTTGAAATGTAATTCGTATTGATGTTGAATTGTGTTTGTATCAATATGAAGCTTCCATTTATTATTTGCAAAAGCTTTAAAATATGTTAATGGTGAACTAGAATAAGAAGACAATAATTCTCAATGTGCTCAAGAATCAATTGTTTAGTGCTTCAGTATGTAAATCTTAGATGATTAGTGAGAAGATAGAAGATTGTTTTATAGATTTCCTATTTCGAGATGAACGATTGAGATTCAGTAGTAAAAGATCATGATCGATGATTGAGAACCATTGAGAGGAAATAGATTGGCCATGTATCCTCTCTGATTGATCCAATTAAGGATTTTAATTGCATAATCAGAGGATTTAGATTGAATAATATGTGGGAAATTGAAGAAATCAAGTTGAGTGGATAGTAGGATTGAGAAATTAGTGGGATTGGACAATAGATGAGTTAGTCAACCAATTAGAGTGAGAAATAAGTAGTAATGATTTGCTCAATCACAAAAGGGGTGAGGATAATTAATTAATTGAATAATTAATTATTATTTAGAGATGAACGTGCAAGTCATGTTTGACTTTAAAACAAATAAAGTTGTGTTTGTTTGTTGACCGTTTTGAATGATTCAGAATAATTAATTTAATTATTCAAGTTTACAGAGGGGAAAGTGAATTAAATTATTAAATGATAACAATTTAATAAATTTAAATGAATAGGGTATATTAGTGACATAATTAAATAACTTGAGTTAATTTAATTAATCAAGAGGAATAAAATTAGATTAATGATGAAGTAATGAATTAATTAAATAATTTAAAACTATTCAATTAATAGAGGAACATATGGTTTAATGATGCAAATGATATGAAATGCAATTAGATTACTAATAATGATGTCAATAATGGAAAAATGTCATTTAGGATCTGTGATATGTGTTAGGTCATTTTTGCATGTTTATAAGGTGATGTTTTGCTAGGTCTCAAAAGTGTTGATAAAGGATAAGTTAATTTCTCTACTTGAACTAGACTTGTGAGTGCAAATAAGGAAGGATGATAGTAATCTAGAAAATTAGGGAGAGGATAATGTCCACTAAATTTGACAAGACCACAAGATGATAAGCTGATTAGATTGAGACACTAGCAAGATGATGAGATTTGATAGTTTGTGTTTGATGTGTGTCTAAAGGCTAGTTTGATGTTTGAACTATGATGATGATGCAAAAGATAGTCTAAAAGGCTAATGATGTCTAAGGTTGACAAGAAATTTTGATGCGAATTTGATTGATGTTTCTTTTCCAAGAGGTCTATGATAAAAAAAACCTAGGTAAACTAAATTTGAAAGGTGGGATGACAACATTTGAGGGTGTAAATCGACGGTATAACTGTGTAGGTATATTGTGACAAATGTTTTGATGGTTGGGCAGAAGGTTATCACAAGGTCTGAGACAATTTTTGACAAGTTTGAGCAAGTTCTTAAGTAGACAAGCACGGTATAGAAAGGCAATATTGGTGATTGTGCAAGAATCCACGATACAATTATCAGACAATAGCGAGCTTCTATAGAGGCAGTTGTGGCAATATTTCCAAGATCGACTTTGTTTATATGCAATGACTAGTAGATAAGAAAAATAAGAAATAGTGACCAGTTGTTCAATAGTGACCAGATGTCTAGGCAAGTGCAAGATGAGAAATAGTAGCAGGATTATGAGATTGACACAATAAGATGTACAACAGTGACTTAGTTTTCTAACAAATGCAACTCTATTTTTTAATTTAGTTCTAATGACTATTTTGACAGTTCGTAAGTTGAAATTTTAGGTCTAATGTTTGAGATGATTTTTTGAAAAGAAGCAAGTGATACACATAGTAGACAAAGTAGGAAATAACTAACTCAAAATGGTAAGATGCTTTGTGCAAACCTTGTTCCATAAGGTTCGCTAAGTTTGGCTCAAAGAATACACATCAGTCAAGTATGATGCAGAGAAGGGAGGTAAACTCCAAACCAACACAATCCCAATTGTTTTCAATAATCCTTCATTCACCAAAACCCTTAGCTAGGGCGATTCTTCATATAACTTCACCATTTCCCTTGTAGGTCTGCAACAATGAGATCTTAACCATATTTACCAAAATACTCATCAAACCCACTTCTCAATTGTCATTACAGATACCCATTTTCCTTAATTTCAACATATCTCAAAATCCCATATGCTTTTTTTGGAACATCACCTCTAAAATTTGACTAGTACGTTGTTTAGGGGCTTAATTAGCCCACTTTTACAAAACAACTCTAACGTAAACTCTTTCCCAACCCCAAATTCTTGTTGACAGACCTCAACAAGGCTACAAATACCCTAATTCAACAACTTGCATCAACAAAAACAACCAAAAACTCCCCAAAGCACAAAAGCCTCATTCAACCTAATTTCAATGGGGTTTATTGAATCCCAACACTATCAACCTCATACCACCTTGCAACCGGCTTATACACTTTACTATAAGCCTGCACATGCTAAACAAATCAACTTCCAACCTTTGTCAATGTTCTTTCATCAAACCTCAACATCTACCCTCCATTCTTGGCTTAAATCATACATAAACCCAACTAGGGAATCATTCTAAAACTCTCCAAATGCCTTCGCTACTCTCAAAACCCGCACTAAACAACATTCTATACCTATCTTCAACACGGGTGTACCAACAAGCTTTGATTCTTCCATGCCAAACTTCTTCAGCAACTCTCTCACATATTTGGATGGAGATATCAAAATCTCATTGTCTAACTAAGTGACTTGCAATCCCAAAAAGAACTTCATCTCTCCAATCATACTCATTTAAAATTCACTTTTCATTTCATAAGTAAACTTCATACATAGATCATCATCACCTCCAAAAATAATGTCATCAACAAAGACTTCAATAATCAACTCTTTATCATGATCCAACTTAAAATACAAGTTGTCAATAGTACCTTTATTGAATCCAAGCTTTAGTAAGTATTTATCTAGTCTAGCATACCATGCTTTGGGGGATTGCTTGAGTCCATACAAATCTTTCTTCAATTGGAAAACCTTGTCTTCCTTATCAGTTAGTTGAAATCCATCTGGATGTTCAACATATACCTCTTCTTCTAACTCCCCATTTAGAAAGGCTGACTTCACATCCATTTGATAGACTTTGTAGTTCTTATATGCATCATAAGCAAGAAATAATCTTACAGCTTCAATTCTGGCAATAGGGGAAAAGGTTTCTTCAAAGTCAATACCTTCCATTTGTGAATACCCTTTACATACCAATCTTTCTTTATTCTGAACCACTTCACCTTGTTCATTCAGCTTATTCCAAAAGACCCATTTAGTACCAATCACATTTTTATCTTTAGGTTTGGGAACAAGAATCCATGTATCATTCTTTTCAATCTACATTAGTTCTTCCTTCGTAGCTTCCATCCAGTGTTCATCATTACAAGCTTCATTGACATTGTTAGGCTCAGTCTTGGGAATCAGACAATATTCTTCTACAATCCTTCTTCTACTCTACACACCTTTATTCTTATCTCCTATAATTTGATTTTCAAAATGATTCAGCTTTACATACCTTGGAATCTTAGGATTCCTCGCACTTTTGGTTCTTCTGTTCTTTCTTTTGCACTTCCACTTATCTCTCCTTCTTGACTTACTTGATTTACTGGAACAATATGAAATTGATTCTGTGTCTGAGCATTCTTCCCTTTGTCTGTACTATCTTGCTGGTCATCTGAATCATATCCACAGTATTTGGATGACCTAGCAGAGTCCTCATTAACTCTTTCTCCTTGTAGACTTCTAATTCTGGAGGGACTGCACAGATCAATATGCACCGGCTCCAGCACTCCATTAGAATGATGTTGTTTGCTCTGAAAAGAAACTCTAGTCTATTTTCCCATCTGACATTCCTTGCATATTGTGTTAGTAGGCTTCACTAGCTTAGGTAAATCTGTTACTACTTGAGTAGAGCTTACCTTGATAATTTTATCAAAATTCACATGACACAACCTCCTATGCCATAACCAACTTTCATCTACTTGGGAAATTAAACAACTTACATTAGCAGCACTCAGGTGAAAAATATTACCTCTTGTCTTTGTACTTGAAGCAATCATATTTCCAGAGCTTCCAAGAATCCTGCATCTTCCATCTTTGAACTAAAGATCATAATCCTTTCCACCATCTGTCCAATGCTCAACAGATTATGCTTCAAGCCTTCAACATAAAGGACATCATCAGTGTTATGTTTACCACCAAGACAAATAGATCCTTTTCCACAAATCACACCAGCATTGTTATCTCTGAATCTTGTGCAGTCATGTTTCTCTAGACTTACAAATTTTATCTTGTCACTAGTCATATGATGTGAACATCCGTTTTCAATAACCAACTCATCCTTTTCTTCCATTCGGGTTGCAAGAGCTTTTTCAAATTTAGCAGATTCAGTAGCCATCGGACCATTTTCCTTGATAGCAATGAAAACCCATTCAGCTTCATTTCCATTTTCTTTATCAAATTCTTCATCGATCCACACCTTCTTGACATAATAGCATTTCTTTTTGAAATCTAGGTTTGTTAGGCTTAGAGCTAGGAACTCTTTCAGGACACCTTGAGGCAAAAATGACCTATTTTACTACAAGAGAAACATTTAATAGGAAAATTTTCTTTATACTTACCTTGTCCTCTGCCTTCTTTCTTCACAATCAATGCTTCTAGCTCTTCTACCTCTCTTTCTTCATCTTCAAGATGTTTCATCTCTTCCTCATACTTGAATGACTTTCTAGAACTCTCTCACGGATCATATCTTTTCTTGTTTCTTCTAGATACAGAGGCCTTAAATGCAAATTCACTCTTGGGGGCAGAATCACCAAATTCACTCAACTCAAAGGCAACAAGTTTACCAATCAACATATCTCTTGTCACATTTGTTACTGTTCTGAGCTCTTTAATAGCATGAGCCTTTGATTTGTAAGAGGGAGGCAATGATCTGAGCACTTTACCTACAATTTCTTGTTCATCCAAGGTACCACTGACACATCTAATACCCATCATGAGTTCACTTACTCTTTGCATAAAAGAAGAAATATTTTCATCTTCACCCATCTTCAAAGTTTCATACTTTCCTTTCAAACTTTGTAGCTAAGCGACCTTCACAAGTGCATCTCCTTCATACAAAGTCTCTAGCTTCTTCCAAATCTCATGAGCTATCTTCAGATCCATCACATTTTTCATTTTTGAATCTGTTAGAGCACTTAGCAAAGCTTCAATAGCCTTGATGTTAATCTCAGCCTCTTTAATCTCATTAGGAGTGGAAGGACCATTCTGAGGAATAACATATATGTTCTTTATAATCTTCCAAAAGGGTTCACCAATACATCTCAAATGACACTCCATTCTGGCTTTCCACAGAGAGTAGTTTGTTCCATCGAATCTAGGGTTGTCCTTCTTGTATGATGCCATCTCGGATCACCTCAAGCTTTTAAACTTCTTCAGAGGAACCTGCTTTGATACCAATTGTTGGAAAAACAAGGACAAACAATTGAGAGGGGGGGTGAATCAGTTGTCACATAATATTTAAACTTTTCAAAATTAACTTTACTTAATCTCATATATGATGAATTAACAATAAACCACAGACAATCAGCACATCAAAAACACAGAGAACACCTAGATTTTTTTACGTGGAAACCCTGTTAGGGGAAAAACCATAGTGGATGTCAGTCCATAGTATTATACCCTGTTAAAAGTATAAAGAAGAATAATGGGAATACACATGCATTTAGGCACACTGCCTAAAGCTCACTGCTCAAATACAAGAGGGCTCACTGCCCAAATAAGACACATTGTCTTACAACAATTCAGATTAGATCTACAGGGTATGAACTGAGAAAATAGCTTCTACAGAAGCCTAATTATAGTTCTGGTTAAGCACATGAACACTCCACACTTCACTCAAACTTCTTCACACTCTGCTATGCAATCGAATGATTAGATCACTATTCACACATTTTCTCTTCCTCTGCTCACTCACACACTTTAACTTCACACAAACACCTGTTCTTATATATCCGCAACATGGATTTACATCAATAACTTCGTCGACCAAAATAAAATATGAAATATAAAACATATACACAAAGTCAGCCCAAATTTACAAGTAAATTTTCAATGTGAATCAAACACCATCGACCACAATATAATGAAGACTTAAAACAATATCCTCGAGCACACCAAACATTTAAATTTTAATCTCCAAGGATCCACAACATGCTACAACCACCATGTTGGCCAAGAACATAAAAACCCGAACACACAAGAGAAAAAATCACCGACCACGAGCACACTGATCAATGCAGATGTGCAACAAAGATAGAGCATGATCTAGAAACATTCACAAGCACCAAGAATCATCAGAGAGGCATCCACAACAACTGAAATTACTAGAATCGCATCAACTTCAATCAGGAACACTAACTGAAGCCATAGAAAAACTGTTAGAACACAACTATTCATAACACGATTAAATCTTCACGTGGACCTTTGAAACTTTCAATGGATGAACTAGATACACTTAGCAATAAACCCTTTAGTCCACAATGATTGATCATCAACATATTGAGCAAGAAACCTTCATGACCTTCATTGTTCCACTGTCAACCTGCAACTCTTTCTTTAACAAATTTCTCAATATCCTTGACATATATAGCATTCAATACATCAATGATAATAGTGTTGACATCAATGGCAACCACATATTAGTAACACAGCCACAACATCCAACATATACTTCAGACATGAGACACTAAATTCTCTAGTCAACCTACGTGTGCTCTATACACCCACATCAAAATTGATGTGCAAGGTATACCATCCCTAGATAGTGCTACTAACTTTCACCTTCACACCTTTATATAGCCTGCCTGAACACATGATTTGAGGTCATCCACTTGATTATTTTGTTAGGATGTGTCTCAAAGCTAGGACTCTCTACTAAAAAAGGAAGGCTTAGTGTCTTGATATTTCTCATCACCCAGGATCGCCAACTAATGCAACGAGAGAGGATACATATACAAGATGCCTTTGATGACTCAAAATGTGAAGTACAAGATGTTTCTCGACACCCAAGATCGTAAAATGACATAAGGGGAGACGATACACATCTGATTTTCTAAGCACGATAAACAAATTCATTTTATGCACCAAATATATTTGCTATTCTATGAAAAATGAAAACACAATGCTTAAATGAAATGATTCTTTGACAAGGGGCTGCAAGCAAAGTGTTAGTAGTTTGATCAATAGCCTTTGACCATTAGAACCCTACAAGACAAATAGGATTAGTATTTAATGAGATTGTATTCAACCCACAAAAAGGTTGCACAATTTAGGTTAG
Organism: Sequoia sempervirens; assembly: GCA_007258455.2. Taxonomy (NCBI): domain Eukaryota; kingdom Viridiplantae; phylum Streptophyta; class Pinopsida; order Cupressales; family Cupressaceae; genus Sequoia; species Sequoia sempervirens. The sequence goes on along the minus strand of VDFB02271358.1, from coordinate 542,722,500 downwards.
ATAAAGCTCAAAAAAGTAGTAAACAACAAGGGTTAGGGTTAGGGTTTCAAAACTCAAATGGACATG